>OY979706.1:34541121-34926204 GCA_963855925.1 Inga laurina
AGAGGCCAGCATTATTTCATTTGTTGCTTCAAGTTGAGTGTCTTTTATAGCTACCACTTGTATGTTTTTACATATATGAAGACCATTAAATAATCTAATCTAATATGTAACTCTATGTAATTGAAAATAGGGGAATGAATGAACACATTTAGAGGTTGAAAATATATGCAAGCCCTTCCTTCCACAGGTATATGTTGTTATGCTTGTTGGCTTCTTGTATGTTCTTTGAGTAATACATGAAAGTTTACATTTTTTTCTGTTGGTTGTATAATCTTTATGGTTGTTATAGTTATTATACGTGATTTTTGTCTATGGTATTCGTTATGGTTGGGATTGCAACACTTGTGATTATGACAATAATACAATTTCATTGTATCATTCTCTTAATGGCAAGTTTTGCAAATCCAATCTTTACAAATTCCATGGACAAAAGTTTGTGCACATGTACATTAATTGAATCTTGTTTGCCATGCCTTTATTCTTTTCAATTTTTTTTTTGGGTTTGGATGGCCCTTCCTTGAAAGTGCTTATATCATTATTAAGTGTTGGGTAGGAGTGTCAATTGTAATTTTAACTCCGACATGTGGGGGTTGTAGATTCCTGGTTTATATCATGAGCCATTCTTAGAGTCAAATGCAGCCACCCTTGGATTAGGTACTAAGTTTCTAATCTTACGCATTTTGGTTCTTTTGAGATTTCAAATAGAATATGGCTCTGGCCTACCTCAGTTTTAGGTAATACAGGTGGAGTATCTTATTTAATGAAGCTGTGTCTAACATAGTTGATATACAAACTTAAGAATTCTATTTTGTATGGTTAAAATTGGTTATGTGATAAGGTCTTGGTTGAGATGGAAACAAAGTGAAAACCAATAATAGGGAGCTACTATAGAGTTACTAGTGATAGGTTGATAATTAAGACATCTAAATTAGACGATGAAAAAGGTAGGGCCAGTAATCTAGTCTTGAAAGTAAAATTCATTGAGCTAGATGACCTAGTAATGATTAGGCAAATCAACTTTTAAATGAAAGAATTGTTACAATCGCTGCTAGGTCATTTAGGTCAACAAATTTGTCCTTCCAAGTGTAGATCACCAGCCCTATGTTTTTTATCCTCCAATTTAGAGTTATTAATCCTTACCTTATCACTAGTATTTTCACTTAGTTGGTTATTACTTCCTTTTGTTGGCCTTTAGCTTGTTTTCCAACTCATCCAAAACCTCATCACGATATCAATTTCACTCATATAAAATCCAATTCTCATATTTGTATATTAACTCTATTATACTCAGGTTTACTAAACAAGAATATTTCCCTTTATACCTAAGACTGGGGTACGGAAGAGCCATTTCATATTTGAGGTTCAAAAGGATCAACATGCATAAGTATGGTAACCTGCAGCCAATCCATGTGTGGCTGCATTCAACTATAGGGATGCTTATAATGTAAATCATGCATCAAAAGTGTAATATCCCAAAATATGTGCAAAGGCTTAATGACGCAAAACAAATTGTAAATAATGTTAGAAAATCACTTTTGGGAATAAAGTGTGAATTATGACTCGATTCCTTTCGGATATATCAGAATGGCATAAAACTTAACTCAAATCTAAAGAAAAAGGGAAATGGTGTCTAGAAAGAAATAATATAGAGAACTAAAAGAATTAATGGCACAAGAAATAATATTGACATAATCAAGGGCAAAAAGGTCAATTGCCACTGGATCAATTGGAAGAAAAATTGAAGGGTTAGATTTTTTATCTTCAAAAGTAAGAAGTGATTATGAGAATAAAAAAGCAATCAACTCCCTCCCCTTATATTATTAAAATCATCCAAAGAGGGCAAAGTATGAAGAAAGGAAGTGTTGGTCAAAGCGTCAATCCAATTTCAGGAAGACATGGTCAAACTTGGGCAGATACACATATACACTTGGGATTAACACTTTCCTTCCTTTTGTTGGACCAATTCAGTCAAAACGCAAAGGGAAAAGAGGGAAGACCAATTTAGTTAACTAAACCAACCATAGTTGATTAATTAAACACTTGCTTTTTAAAGGAGCCACTAGAACTTGATACTTGGCACATTGTGGACTAAGTATTTGGGTTAGGTAAAGATAAACACCAAAAACTCCCTCTTTCTCCTCTCCAAATTTGTGCATCACCTAAAAATAGAGGGGAAAAATAGTTGGAAGTAGAAAAAGGAAAGAACAAGGAAAGAGAAAGGATGAATAATGAGAGTTATTAAGCTCCGGAGCCAATTTCACCTTCGATTTGGCGTTTTCAGCTTCCGGAGTCTTCTCTAATATTGTTCCTCTCAGTGAGAGAAACATTTCTATGGTTTTGGATTCTTGATCAAAGGTGTTTGGAGCTATTTACCTTAGGGAAGTGCTTCCAAAATCAAGAATCAATTGTAGAATCGAGTAGAAGTACGTATAAGCTCCGATTTGAACCGATTGTTTTACGGTTTTGTTATGCTTTATGCATTTCTTGCAATTTTAGGGCTATTTTAATCATAAAAATGATGATATATGAGGGTTAGTGATGATATTAGCCTAGTTTGATAGTGAAATAGCAAAACTGTTGATTGTTAGGTTGAAGTTTCTGGGAGAGAGTCTGTTTGTGATGAACTTTTGAATAGCCAAATCATGTCAATGAATGTGATATTTTCCATATTGGTAGTATACATCATATGCTTTAATTTCATACATAATATGCTAAATTTGGGTCTGTACATTGGGAGATATTAATTATTAAAGTGTGAGGTTGAAACTGAACTTGATTCTAGAATAGTGTGGTAATTCATGGAATTCTTTATTTTTATGGTTGTAGATGGCAGTGATTAATATTTTTCCTAAACAAAGGACTTAGAAAGCTTCAATTAGGGATTTGAACCACTCCATTTGGATTTTTGTAGATTAAGTTATGACTTTTGAAAGTTAAGCCAAAAAACAGAGGATTTCTTAGCTACAGCCAGAGAATGTCTTGGCCACGGCCCAAATGGTTCTGACCCCTATTGGCCATGACTAGAGGATTCCTTGGTCGCAGCCAAGACCCCTATTTCAGCATAACATATTTTTTGAAAGATGTTGATTGGTCTAGCCTTTCCCAACCTCACAAGCATTTGTTTGAGCTTCCAATGACTACTCAAGTGACTCAAATGATAACCAACAAGTTCCAAACAAATGATAAACATGAGGATAGGTCAAGAATAACTTAGTTTACATTATGCCAAAATATTGGACTAAGTAATGATGCACCAATCGTAAATTCTAATTATAAGACCTTATAGCTATCTGGGATCTAAGACATGCCCGAGCTCAGAGAAATGGTTAGATATTGCTCAAGGGAAATGACAAGAAAGTAACTCTTTCTTTCATATGTTATGAGAAACATTGTATGATTGTGGTTTCATCATAAGTTTGGAAGCATTCATAGTTTGCAAGGTGGCCGCCCGGGCCTGTTGCATGGGTGTATGCCTGGGCCATGAAAATTACTGCTATGCATGAGTGGAATCCCAGGGCATGTTGCGCGAGTAAACACTTGGGGACAAGTGATTTATATACCTAGCGCTATGGCTATGTGATATGCTGCATGATGTGTTCTAAATGCTGATTGATATTTCTATGTTATCTGATGACTGTGAGGCATTCTCTGTGTTCTTTTATATATGTGATTGAATGCCTGTTACTACTGAGATTCTTTTAAATCTCACCCTTTCCAATAACTAACCTACAGCAAGGGCAAGCAGCTCGAGGGGCAAGAAGATAGTCATGGATGAGTATAGGATTGTGGTCAAGATTGAAAGTTCCATTGGTTATCTATTTTGGGTTGTATATGATGAAAATAATATATGACAACACTAGTATTAGCCGTAGTAGTAGTTACGATATTCATAGCCCGGACGCTAGTAATTATATATGATAATCAAGTTGAAATTGAGCAGATGTATGTGTAGGGCCTATTAGTATAAGCGCAAGAATGTGGGTTTTCCGCAGAGAATACTTTGGGTAAACACTTTGATATTAATAAATGAAACTACAAATGGATGGGATGTAATGAAAATGCAAACTAGTTAAGATTAAAAAGAAAATGCTTTGAAAATTTTTAGAAAACCTACTCAAGTACAGGATCGAACCCTGTCTTGAAGTCAGGATTGCTATGGTTTATAATGATTTCCCGTCTCTAGTTTAAAGTCTTTAACTATTTACACTCATCTAAGTGCTTTGAAAACTATGGTGTTACAAAAAACATGCAGATGTCGGGTTTTAAATTTCATACACTAAATCCAACACTCAAAATCATCTAACTTCTTTGTCAGGCATAAAGTTCCACAGTTTGCTTCACCTGCCATTCTATTTGCATCTGGTTAGTTCATCTATGAAAAACAATATACAATCTTCTCAATAGCTCTTTAATTTGTTCATTAATCAGTCTTTGTAGTGATAAATGAGGAGACATTGTAGACCTAATTTTAGGCCTAAAGGCAGTCTATGGTTCATAATAGCAATTATATATGTACCCATTCTTTGTCTAAGAGAACCCCAAAAACTCCAGTAAAAGATTATCTAAAAAATTCTTGCATAAAAGCCCAACACTCTGTTGTTTGTTTTCTAACCCCATTCGTTACTTCCTTTTGTTTAGTCTAATATCAGTTTAGTCACTATCACAATGTTCAAGGGCATTTCACATGTCATAAAAGTTACCTTATGTGGGATTAATTTTATTTTTGTGCATTTTGAAATAGTCAATATCTAAGAGTTGTTCCCACATTAGCATATTACTTTCACCATAATTAGAGGCATCCAATAGTTATAATCTTCTTTTGTTAAGGTTAATATGTCTACTCTTTCAATTATCCTGGGACTGAAGAAGGATTCCATGAAGATCATGCCTATTACTTCTTAATCTTCTGGAATATCTACTTGTTCCAAGTTTGTTTATTAGTCATACATTGGTAAGCCTTTATTTTTTAAGAAAGTTGAGATAGCTTGAATAGGGTGTCCTAATGTGCCACTATTACCTCAATATTTGGTGTGTAAGACAAAATTTGGTCTATCTCTACCTACATGGTAAACCCTTTTACTTTGTCAGTATGTGCCAAAATTTGAATGCTTCAAAGATTGCTTTTTCTCTATTGCAGTTTTTGTCATATTGAGATGCCTCAAGGCTACATAGTTAAGTATGCAACAACCTATTAAGCAAGGCAGATGTTATCCTTGGAGAATAGAGACCTTAATGTAATACTTAGCTGCTTCACATTGTCAAGAATTTTTTGGTTTATGTAGTTTAGTTTGCTATAAACTCTCTAGAGGAAGCAGCCCTTATGGTTCGCTCTCATAATGGCGACTTCTCGGATAAACCCACTCAGTCAAAGTGATATACTTGATGAAGTGATTCTCCTTCTAACACCATTATGTCTTCCTCAGCAATAGATATTGAAAGGAATGTGTAACACCCCATTTTTATTCACCAATATGCCTTGTAAATATTTGTGGCATTCAATGGAACAAAATGGTGAATTTTGATGTAAATATTTGAGGTCACATGGAAATTGGGCTAAAATAAGACATGAAGCCAATTTTGGTTTTCCAAAAAGCTCATTATTTAAGCCCAAATTTGAGAGATAAAGAGCACAATCTTGCCCAATAATAAGGGTGAATTTCGGCCAAGAAGAGAGAAAAAGAAAGAAGTCACAATTAAATACAAAAATGTAAGGGCAAAATGGTAATTTGGTAATAAAACAAAGAGATAATTATTTTCCCTTTTTCATGAGGCCATTTTTGGCCAAGTAAAGGGGAATAAAGGGAACAAAATAAATTGGAGATAAATATCCAGGTGTGAAGCAATTATGGCCAAGTAAAATAAGTGGAAAAGTCAAAAAGTAAATAGTGGCAAGTTAATTATTTGATGAAAAAGGATTATGATAATTCAAGAAGCAATTAGTATTTCCCTCTCCTCTCTTGAATTTTGGCCAAATGGAGAAATTAGGAGGAAAAAAAATAAATGCTTGGTGGATAATGGTGCCATGTGGAATTATTTGGAGCCAAGTAAAAGCAATAACCAAAAATCAAAAAATGCACATGATAAAAATTGGATTAAAATATAATATTGGATAAGAGAGATGAAGATAATATTTTTTACTCTTCTCTTACCTTTTGGGACCTCATTTTCATCCAAAGTTGAGAAATAGAGAGTGAAGAAGAGAGCTCAAGAACACAAGCACAAGAAAGTTCAAGAGGCAAAGATCAAGGTAAGTGCTTGTGATTTCAAGTGCTAAGCTAATAAAATTCATGGAAAAGCTCCTCTAACCTCTTTTCCCTCTGA
Source organism: Inga laurina (assembly GCA_963855925.1). NCBI lineage: Eukaryota > Viridiplantae > Streptophyta > Magnoliopsida > Fabales > Fabaceae > Inga > Inga laurina. The sequence continues at coordinate 34,547,443 of OY979706.1, forward strand.
ATATCATGTTTAGCAAGCAAAATTCCAAGAGAAGAGAGAGAGAGAAAGGTGACAGCTAGACGGAGAAAGTGAAAGAATCAAGAGGTAATCTCAAGAACTTTGATCCTATTGGTTAATATGTTGTTGTTGCAGTTGTTGCTGTTGTTGGTTTGATTTGTGGTTGTTTTTGTTGACCTTGTAAATTTGGGATGATGAAACCCTAAAGGGTTATGCTGCCCAAATTTTCACAAATCATGTTTAATAAGTGTTAAAGAAGTTAGATATGTGATTAGGAGTGAAAAAGAATGAGTTTAAAGGGTTAAATCAAGAAAACCCAATTTTCCCTTTTATTCTTGTATGTTTTGGCCAGCTGCAGAAATGAGGGAAGGAGCTGGAATTTCATCAATATGATAATTCACTTAGGTTTAGAAGGGGAAATTGTGTAGGGTTTATGTAGATTGTGAAGTGTGTAAAGCCTTAGAATGTGAAGTAACAAAAGTAGCCATAAAACCCTAAATAGGGGCTGCCAAGGGCAAAATTGTTTTCTGGTAGTGAATTTGGCAAAATAGAGTCAAAAATGGATTCTACATGCAAAATTGTGTAGGATTATCCAAGGTCATAATTTTTGAAAAAGTATGGTTGGATCAGGTATAAAGGCACTCAGACTGAGTCCCTGGGGCTATTTTGACCATTTAGTAGTTTTAAACTAAACTAACCAACAAAGTGAGTCTAGAAGAGTTTATGAATGAGTAATAACTCATTTCCTTGTAAACTTGAAATTTTAGGACCGGACAGTTTGCCCAAGTCAAGACAAGACTTAGACCAGCGAAAAGAGACTTAAAGTAGTAACTCTATAGTTCATACATTATGTAAACTTGTATATGCTTTGTGCATGCCATCTTCTGTGGTATGCATAATGCACTCTCTAACCGGGGGGGAGCACAATTACCATCTGAGGGAAAAAGCATAAATACCCTAACGATCTAAAGGGGATCCAGTTATGAGATATAGTGCCAAGAGGGTACATTGCATAGTTTGTGGTTGTAAGCTTAGCTAAGGTATGAACAAGTAAGGGTTGTAATAGTAGTTGACCCTGAATACATGTGCACATTCTGACGATTATGAGTTTTATAGTATTATTATTCTATTGCATTATATGGGCTTGGTATATTTATTTGTCATATTTTATATGATTGATTGTATGTCACTACTGAGATTAGTTTGAATCTCACCCTTTTCAATATTTAAAATTATTCCAGCAGAAGCTAGTGATTCCAAGGGCAAAGGTAAATACCGGCATGTGAGGGTATCGGTTCAAGCAAGGGTTACTATTGGTTGCCCTTAGTTTTATTTTGCGAATTTTGAAGATTTGTATATATTTTTCAAACCAGCCATATGGGGATTTTCTGTATTGTAAACAAGTACTCAGTATCAGTATATTTATGCTATTTCTGTATGCTTGTGGAACTATGCCTCTATTACTCTGGCAAATATCAAAATGCTAAGGAGTTTGACAGAATGCAAGCCTTTTATCTGTGGCAGCTATTGGTGGATTTCAGCGAACACATAAGAGGGTCCATTCTCCTTTTTTATTAAGTAGTATTTGATATATATCTTTTAGTCTTGTACAAGCTGTTTAGGTTTGTCTAATATCCTCTGTTTTTTGGTTTGTATTCATGCCCATGCTACTTTTAGCAACACCTGGGTTTTTAGTTGGAGCTTTTTAGCCATCAAGTTCATCGTAAACACAGCCATGCTCATTTATAAGTACTCCACATGGGAAGCAAGCTAAAAAACAACAAAGAAAAAGAAAAGCATTTCAAGATTTAAGTAATATAGCAAACTTATCATCTCGCTTTAGGACGATACATTTAATCATATCTATGTATTAATCTTTTTACATGATGTCTACGCGATTTGTCATTTTATTACTTTAGATGCATTGTTGCAGATTCTATTTTGTAGGACTAATTTTCTTTTATTTTCATTCCTCCTTTTTCACAATACTCAGCTGAGCAAGCATTTGAAGAACCAAAACTGATTAAGAGTGCTAGGTGGAGAGGTTTAGAAAACTTGAAGCATGAGAAACCAAAAAGGCCGAGGAAAAGAGTTAAGCAAAATGTCGTTGCAGGTTTGTCATTGCCAATATTATCCACTGTGTAGTGTGTTTATCTCTGTCTTTTATTAACATAATAGAGCCTTTTCTTCTTTGTCCTGAAGTGCAAGCATTTGTTGCATTAAATGATTAAATTGTGCTTTTATGTTGACCAATATTTGTGTGAACCGTGATTTATGATTACATTCAATTTCTTTTTTTTATCCCATCGATTATAGTAATGTTCAATGGAATATGTTTATTTATTTCTTTGGTAAACGCTAGATGACATAATAAAATGTAAACATCATTTTCGTTTCTCTGAATTGTTTCTTTCACAAAAATTCTACCTCATGTTTGTTCCCAAAAGCCAATGTGAGAGGAAAAATGTGGATCATTTTTGGGAAGCTGGTTTCATCTCTAGAAAGCATTTAATTTAGACTTTTAAGATATTCATCATTGTATGTTGAGTCTAAGTGCCTTTTTTTTTTTGGCAACAATCTCAGTGTCACGTTACTGCCTGCTTTGTCTCCTCACTTTTGTCTGTCAGAAGCTGAGGTGTTTCGTTTGCACTCGTGGTTCATTATTGAGGCTTTGGAAGAGCCTATGGAACTTGTATTGTTTTATTTAATTTCTATATTGGTAAGAAATTGAAGGAGTGTCCTATTTCTTAGTACTATTTTTTATTTTCTTTTTCAATATGCCATCGATTTTTCTTTTGCGTGAAGGCCTTTTAAGTATATTCACTTTGTGAACTCTTTACTTTATCATGTTTTTTATTTTAATTTATTTAGATATGAGACAAAGCCAAAAACCCACAATCCTTTGTATGTATTTCCAGCAGTCCGAAATGCTTAATAATGGATAATGGTATATTTTTATATCGTATATGATGATAATATATACACATATATATGAGCTCAGGCTTGGGCAAGAAAGGAATATATATGAGCTTAGGCCAATGAAAAAGACAGAGAATGCCATTTTCATTCCTTATATATGTTCACTCAATCACAGGCCTGATTAATTCCTTTTTTATAAAATTATAGAAGAGTCTTTCCGTTCATTACCACCCATGAGTAATGAACCAAGCATCAAAGACTACCCTTTTAAAGATTCATTATCTGTTATCGATTCAAGTATTTATTTTTGCCTGTTCATCTTTTTTTTATTAGTCTCATATCATTACAAGTTTATGTATATTTTCTCTCCTGAACCAGTGAATTAATTGAATGGCTTAGGCATCATGATACTGTTTGTATATGATGATCTGTTGTTTTATATTATTTTTTATCAATAATGAATTTTTTTACATAGCCTTGACTCGATAATTATTATGGCAACATTAAGTTTCAATTTGATGTTGATGATAGCGACAATATCAACCTACGGGATGTTGATGCAGGAGGTGGTGAAGGTGACTCTTTTTTATAATGGTTTGTTTATTTTTAGTTATTTAATAGGTATCATTTTTCATTGAAACCTGTATTGTTTGCATGGCTTTCATAGATGAGGTCAGTACTAGTCCTCAATATCAAAATTCCATCAATTGTGATGATGATGAGACAATAGTGAGTGAAGGTACTTCATATGTCATTCTTTTATGAATGATATTTTCCATATTTATTCAACATGGTTGTTATATTGATGGGTGGAAAAATCACTTTTTAGACCAAGTAAAATGGCTTTTTAGACCATTTCTAGATGAGGTCTTGATACAACTGGTCTAAAAATTAAAGTTTATTACTTTTTAGACCGGTTAAGCAATCAGTCTTAAAAATAACTTTTTAGACTTGTTGCTTGAAAACCAAGTCTAAAAAATCAAACCTTTTAGACCTGACTTAGCTATACCACATCTAAAATGTGTTACTTTTTAGACCGGTTGTTCTGAAAACCATAAGTCTGAAAACTTTTTTTATACCTCATATTTTAAAAACTGGTCTTGAAAGTTATACTTTTAAGACTTATTATTTTGAACAATGGTCTAAAATGCCTTTTTTAGACCTCATTTTACAAAAACATTTTAGACCTCGTTATTTTAACATCTGATCTAAATTTTTTGTGTTCTTCTACATTTCCCACCCTATTCCTTCTTCTAATCCACCGTTGGTGCGAACCCACAAGGGAAGATCCCACAAACCCACAACCAATTCTGAAATATACACACCCCAAGAAAGCTAAACACAGATCGACGATCCACTTGAACCCTTGAACACAAAAGAACAAGGACCCAAAGTGTTGGAAAAACGCCACAAGGTTGATCAAGCCTTGATAAGTTTGTTAGCTCTAAAAAGAACCCTTAGAGAGAATCCACTCTCAAGAAACAAAGTGCAGAAGTGCAACTTTCATTTATGATTCAAATCTGAATTGTGTCTTACAATTGAAGAAGCACCAAGTATTTATAGGAACCTAATTGTAGTAGGTGCAAATCTGAACATAGAAAATACAATGTCTAATACCATGTGCTAGGAAACCTAAATGTCTAATACAATAAACATAAAAGTCTAATACAATCTAGAAGAAACTTGAAAAATCAAATACAAATGCTTAAAGAAACCAAAAGTCAAATCTTCCACCAACCCCTTGTTGATTTTCGCACACCTAACTTCAAGAAGATGTATTCAGCAAATTAAGGCTCTAAATGTGCTTATTTAGGCCCAAATGAGCCTCCCATGTGTAGTACTAGGTCCAAGCTCTTTGTTTTGAAGTTTCCAAGCCCAAAACTTGATTATCAACTCCATATTTAGCACAAATGAACTTAGTGACGTTTTCAGCATCTTTGTTTTGTAAATCAGATTTATTGATCCAATTGCCATTTGATTTACAACAACTTCTTCAATCAGCCCAATCAATGCTTGCTTGAATATTTTAGCTTGTGCTCTCATGATTTGTTGAGTTGGAATTTGATAATGATCATTTGAAATGGAAGAGATGTCACTTGAATTTGAAGGGACAACTTGTTGAGTCTGGATCGCATCATTCCCTCTCTCCTCAAAAGGATTCGTCCTCAAATCTTGACTTGAATTTGGAGAGTTAATTTGTTGATTCTGGGTCGCATCATTCCCTCTCTCCTCAAAAGGATTCGTCCTCGAATCTCCACCTGGATCAAATGGACATATATCAGCCACATTAAAAGTAACAATAACAATATACTCACAAGCTAGATCAATCTTGTAAGCATCAGCAAGTCCAAAAAGGACACAACTTCTTTGTTTGTTGGCTTTGGATGCATAATGTTCATTTTTACAAGGAAAAATCAATTCAGCAAAGCCAATACCATTTGCATACATTTTCTCAACATATTCAAATCCAAGCAATTTGGTATTTAGAGAAAAAAGAGCACTATACCTTCTTGACAATACTTCAACAACAACATTCTCTTTACCTTTCTTATATATGATGACATATGGAAATGTCTCAATAAATTTCAGCCAGCATGTATGCCTTTTGTTAAGCTTACCTTGACCAAGCAAATACACATAACAAAGGAAATCAATGTTTTCCATGCAACAATCGGAATTTTCCAGAATTGAAAACAAATGTTCCTTTCTCAAAACTTCAAGCACACATAGCAAATGATTCACATGCTCATCATGTTTGTTGCTATAAATAAGAGTATCATCAAAACAAGCTGCAACATGAATATAAGAACACCTACAAACAGCAAAATCCATGGGACAATGAAAATTCAAAGTGTTGAGTTCAAGGCATCTTAAGGGCAGCAAGTTATCATGAATATCAAACTTTAGAGAAACATAATGTTTTTCAAAGTCACTTGATGCAAATGAAATGCTATTTGAAGATAAGAATCCATCAGGTGGCTTTTTAGGAATCAAATCCAAGAACACCTGCAACACATCAAAATCACATGGTAGCAAGTTTTCAAGAATATCAAACTTTAGAGAACCAGAATGTTTTTCAATGTCACTTGAAGGAAATGAAAGTTTATTGCTTCATGAAGATAAGAGTCCATCGGGTGGCTTCTTAGGAATCAAATCCAAGAATCCCTGCAACACAACAAAATCACAAGGCAAATAATGATTAAGATCATTAGTAACAATATCCTTGCAATCACTCTTAACCTCACTTTTCCCATGACTCTTTTCATCTTTCTTTTTACTGAATTCTTCACTCTCATTTTTGCTCTCCTTATTTTGACAACACTCTATGCTCTCAATATCTTTTTCTCCCTCAAACTGAATTTTTCTCTCTAAAACAGTTTCATTGAAATCACTCTCACTCATATGTTTACTTTTCTTTTCATGATTGAGAGGAGCTTCTTCAACCACAAGATTGGTGTTTGGAATAAGAAGGTCTTCTTCCACACAATGGTCAGCAAGACTTTCAACATTCACTACTTCTTCCTCCGTAGTTAGCACTTTCTCATCATTAGAAACTGTAACATTGAAGCTTTCAATCTCCTTTGCATTGGAGGTACGTTCTGAACATCTTTGTTGCTTGATTTTTTGCTCATGTTCAGCAACAAATTGAACCAAAAGATCAATATCCAAGAAGCTAAAGGTCTTTGCAAAAGAAGCTAATTCAGAATTAAGCCCATTCACAAAACGATCTTTAGTGGCTTTTGAAGTTTCTTTCACTCTAGCTCTAGTCATAGCTAATTCCAACTCTTGAAAATATTCATCAACAGTCATGGAACCTTGCTTCAACTCCTGCAACTTTCTTTGGAATTCTCTTTTTGATTTGGAGTTGTGACTAGACATCCATTGCTCTGCTTCATCATTAAACCTTTGAAGTCCTTTTAGTACGGAGTCAAAATATGTTTGAAGCTCTTTTTCATCATACATATTGATGATACCTGAAAAGTTAGATTTGGAGAAAAATGGACCTCACCACTCTACTCACATGTTTCACTCAAACAAGTTTAGTGTCACTCGTGTTTCACTCAAATTTGGCTTTTAGATTAATGTATATCACTCTTGCCTTTTTCCACTCTTAGATTTCTCTTGAGGCACTTTAAAGAACTAAGCAAGTCATAATCAAAGCAATCACAATTTGCAGAATCAACACAACACTTAGAAATATGGAATATCAATGTGAGTATTGAAAGAGGAAATTCAGGGAACTCAAGAGTATGACACAAACTCCACAAATTCTGGATATGACAATAGATATTGCTCAAAACACTTCCACAACAACTTTTTTTTGTTTCTTTTTCTTTTTCTGATGCTCTTGCTTTTTCTTTTTCTTTTGCTTTTTTTTTTTCATTTTTCTCCCCTACTGAAATTTAAAGAGAATGCAGAATCTATCACAAACAACAAAACTCAAGAAATCTGAACCCAGAAATTCCAGAAAAGCGTCAATTTTGGAAAGACTATAACTCACAGTGGAAATATTGGATTGAGATGAAACCAAAACGAACAGAAAGAAGAGATTCTAAACTATGAAAATGACCTATTGAATGATGTAAAACACAAAGGAAAAGTGGTCAAACAAGGACAATATTTCAGGACGTTCTGGAAAAAACGAAGATGAACAAGCCCAGAATTTTCCAGAAAACACAACTAGATTAAAATAGATAGAACTCACAAATGACAAATCGGATTGAAAAGATTCCAAACCGAGATGAAAGAAGAGATTCTAAACTATGAAAATGACCTATTGAACGATGTAAAACACAAAGGAAAAGAGGTCAAACAATGACACAATATTTCAGGACGTTCTGGAAAAACGAAGATGAACAAGCCCAGAATTTCCAGAAAATGCAACAAAATTAAAATAGATAGAACTTACAAATGACAAATCGGATTGAAACGATTCCAAACCGAGATGAAAGAAGAGATTCTGAACTATGAATGTGACATACTAAATATTGGAAAACACAAAGGAAAACTTGACGAACAGAAGTAATAAATCTGGACACGGACAGACACAAGAACAAAGCACAAAACTTAAAATGAAAATGGAAACGAAGAACGGATAGATATGACCTGAGTTTAGATTCGAAGCTCTGATACCAAGATGGTGCGAACCCACAAGGGAAGATCCCACAAACCCACAACCAATTCTGAAATATACACACCCCAAGAAAGCTAAACACAGATCGACGATCCACTTGAACCCTTGAACACAAAAGAACAAGGACCCAAAGTGTTGGAAAAACGCCACAAGGTTGATCAAGCCTTGATAAGTTTGTTAGCTCTAAAAAGAACCCTTAGAGAGAATCCACTCTCAAGAAACAAAGTGCAGAAGTGCAACTTTCATTTATGATTCAAATCTGAATTGTGTCTTACAATTGAAGAAGCACCAAGTATTTATAGGAACCTAATTGTAGTAGGTGCAAATCTGAACATAGAAAATACAATGTCTAATACCATGTGCTAGGAAACCTAAATGTCTAATACAATAAACATAAAAGTCTAATACAATCTAGAAGAAACTTGAAAAATCAAATACAAATGCTTAAAGAAACCAAAAGTCAAATCTTCCACCAACCCCTTGTTGATTTTCGCACACCTAACTTCAAGAAGATGTATTCAGCAAATTAAGGCTCTAAATGTGCTTATTTAGGCCCAAATGAGCCTCCCATGTGTAGTACTAGGTCCAAGCTCTTTGTTTTGAAGTTTCCAAGCCCAAAACTTGATTATCAACTCCATATTTAGCACAAATGAACTTAGTGACGTTTTCAGCATCTTTGTTTTGTAAATCAGATTTATTGATCCAATTGCCATTTGATTTACAACAACTTCTTCAATCAGCCCAATCAATGCTTGCTTGAATATTTTAGCTTGTGCTCTCATGATTTGTTGAGTTGGAATTTGATAATGATCATTTGAAATGGAAGAGATGTCACTTGAATTTGAAGGGACAACTTGTTGAGTCTGGATCGCATCAACCGTCCAAGTTAGCACTGAACCAAAAAGAACTCATGTATTCTTTTTATTTTTGAAGAAGTATAAAAAATGATATTAAAGATAAAATGATAATGTTTACAATAATTCAATCCTACAAATCATGTAAAGAAACACTACAACAATATTGTTTGCAAAGGAATTAAAGGGCCCTACTAATGATAAGACAACCATGATGACAACTAGTAAGCCCAAACTATAGCCTGCAAGCAATATCAAAGTTCATGCAACACCATCAGCAATTCAGTTCAGACAATGTCAAGGAAGATATCAAATGAAGAAATTCACCCTCTTTCATAAATGAAGAAGGAGAAAGTTCACATGGGAACAAAACTATAAACTCACTATTGTTTTAAAAAGCTCATAAATGAATTCAGCACAACATTTGTGAATGAACTCAATATCTTCTTCAGAAAAGGGATAAGTAAAATCAAACATTTGTAACATCAAAGTCAGACAAAATATACTTGCTAACTTGAAAAAAAAAATAAAAGTACTACAAAATTTTTGAAATATACATTTACCTCTTGAGTAAATTTAGCCATGCCTAATATTAAATATGCGTCTTAACACCTAAAAGCCACATCAGTTGGACCCTAGTGGTTGCCTACCGCTCTAAAAAAGAACATGACATTATTAAAACTGTATAGAGCATAGCTTATTGAACAAGATCATAAAGCAAACAAATATGTACTAACCTTTGGTGTGATCCATTTAGGGTCTTTTACCTCATGCACATGCTTACCACAAGTAGCATGTCAGTATGTCCTCATAGCCCTATCATCAAAATCACAAAGGTTACTTATTTTCCATAAATTCCATAAACTTCCAACAATAGGTAATGAAGAAAACTTACAAGTTCATGGTCTTCTTCAATTCATTCCCTAGTTTGTAGTGAAAAGAGCATAAGAAAATGGCAATATAACTCTTATATAAAAGAACCAATTGCCAATGATCACTGAAAAAAAGGGATGACTATTAAGAAAATATAAAGCATTATATATATTATGAAATATAAATTTGTTTCTTACTCATGAATATATGGTACCAAGAAACACTCAATTGTGCTTTCACTAAGCATCCCTGATAAGTATGTATGTCTGATAGCAACAGTGGTCCCTTTATCATGGATTTGAACTAGGCAAATGAATCCAAAATTATTGCTTTTGCCAAAGGAAACCAATCTACAATTCATGTACGTACAATAATACAAGCACACAAATTATAACGGCTTAATTGTTAAAATATCTACTTCCAATTCATGAAGATACTTACATTAAAAATACTTGGACAATCACAACTTTAAGATGATGTTTAAGAGCTATCAGGGACATTAAATCATCCCTGTCAAGATAAACCGCTACCCATGACTTTCTAACAACTGAATCCGTAGGCCACAATCTTATTTTAAATGATGTATGATATGCCATTAGAATCACTTGTTGTATGGCATTCAACTGAGGTTGTGCAACTTGTTGACTAGATGGAGCTATAATGGGGGCTGTGGTCAAGCTTTCCTCAGCTCGAATAGAAACAAGGTTCTTTGGCCACAAGATAAAAGTATTCTTGAAATCGCTCACAATCTTCAAATTATCAATAAGGATAGGGATAGGTGCATCTGTACTCATCACATCTTCAACTAACACTCTGACTTGATCATCTTTTATTCGTTAGTGGTGGACAATTGATCCCAAGTTGTGGACACTCCTACGTGCAACTAATCATCTAAGAGGATCCTCTACAAAAAGGTCACAATACTCAACAATTTGAATTATAGGAGCCTCTGATGAATGCCCAATATTGCAACAACTCCCTTTAGTGTTCTGAATAAGTGCAAGCGAATGTGCCTAGTGAACATTAGTCTCTTGTTGTATGCTCAAAACCATCATCATTTCCTTCTTCATCATGCTTAACTGGGCTTCTAATCGTGCATCAAATGATACTTCTACCTCTGCCCTTGCTTCCACCCTTACAGTGGCCAACATATGCTCCATCACCTTCTAGTCGCCATATTTGAGGAATGGTGTGGGGTTGCTACAAAGTAATCCCTTATGCCTACCCCTCCTCCAACTCCCTTGACATAGCCTAGATGCTCATATTTTCCTATAGCAACCATCAAATATCATTCCTCCCCTCTAACCTAAAAACTCCCTCAGCTTGTTTTTTTTGAAGTTCCTCCTGTAAGACATAAATAATAAACATTAGTAATGAAACTCGTTTACTAAATTAAAAATAACAATAACGATACTTACAATTTTTTCAACAACTATATGGGTTTTACTAGTACAAAAAAGGGGCTTTAGACTGGCACATTTAGACCAGTTGTAGCGGATAAGGTCTAAAAGAAGTTGCCGGTAAACAAATTGGGAGACCAGTTATTCTATTAACCGGTCTAAAAAATATTATTTAGACCGGTTCTACATTAACCAGTCTAAAAAGATTAAACCTTTTACACTTGCTAGGATTTTAAACCAGTCTAAAAGGGTCAGTGGGAAAAAAATTTAAAACTTATTTTTTTTAGACCAGTTACTGAAACAATAGAACTAAAAAATATTTATATTAGAACAATTTATAGAATAACCGATCTAAAAGAAAACTTTTTAAGACTGGTTATTCTAACAATCGGTCTAAAAGATAGACTTTTAAGACCAGTTGTTAGAAGAACCGGTCTTAAAAATGTTTTAAGACCGGTTATTTTTTATAACCAGTCTTAAAAGTCTTTCCCCAAATTACTTTCACGGCTTAAGCTCCCTGCCTTCTTCCATCCTAAAATCCTTCCACGCTGAACAACAAACACTCAAGAACGAACAGCTCCTAAAAATTAGTCATTACAAGAGTGGAATTAGTGTGTCACCTTGGATTAGCATTGTACTTTAGTTATGAGAATGGGATCTTGGAGCTAGTGTCCCCATTGCATAGTGTTAGGGCATATTAGTCCTCTCTATTTGTGTTGAGTGTTGAGGTGTGACGGAGCTTAACACAATCTCTTCTCATCTTTATGCATCATCAATCTGAGAAATTTGGATAATCAACTTGTTGAAGCCCTAATTCTCTTCTAGGTAGTTTTTTCTTCGTATATAGTTTTTTTCTTTGAGAATTGAATTGTGTTGTCAAGTCCTGGAGCTATTTTTTGTGTTATGCTTGCTGACGCATAATTCTGTTAGTCCTGGAACTGTGTTGTTGATTGAATACCTGATGTGGTGCACTGATTATGAAACACTTGAATTCATTTGAAACACTTATTCTCTGGAAGTATTTTGTAAAACTGTACTTTAATCCCGGACTATTGTTTCTGAATATGCTCTCTTGATCTTAGATTTCTAAAACTACAAATATCCACTAAAATTAATTAAAATTAAATGGATTCTTGAATTTTGTCACTGCATTGAATCATGTTAGATCTCACATGTTTTGATGATAAGAAAGAATGGATGTGAAAAAGATTTGATAAACAAATAAGTTTGAACAAAGTAATGACAGAGTAAATCATCACTTGAAGTAAGCACTGGAGTAATGAAGAAAGGCCAAGAGAGAAAGCTGAGAAACTTCATCATTGGCAAAATTTCTAAATGGTTACTCGAGTAATGAGACAGAAACTTGAAGTAACCAGAGTCAACCCTCAAGTAACCGGCCACAAAGAAATGTGTTGCTCTCGGCCTGCCAACATTACTCGAGTAAGTACTCGAGTAACTAGGTAAATCACTTGCAGTTGCTCTCGGCCTGCCAACGTTACTTGAGTAAGTACTCGAGTAATTAGGGAAATTACTTCCAATTGCTCTCGGCCTGCCAATGTTACTCGAGTCTGTACTCGAGTCCCTTGCTTCAAGAAATATATTGCTCTTGGAATTTTCAATCCTGCCAATGTTACTGAGGAGCAACTCGAGTAAATACCTGAGGTAAACAAAACTTGAAGACTTGAACGAGGTTACTCGAGTCAGTAATCGAGTAATCTACAGAATTATATATAAAGCACTTGAAGTACCTACCCGAGTAAGCTGTGTAGAAAATAGATGATTACTCAATCTGCTACTCAAGTACGATGTGAATCTCTCTGCCCTAACTCACGACTTCTCACACTGATTTTCTGGGATTTTTACTTTCTCTAAATCAAGATGGTTAGAACCAAAAATCTTACTCCTACAGACTCTTCTGGGTCTCCACAACTCTCTGACCCTATTTCTTCTCCTCCTAGAAAGAGACGAAAGCTCACTCCTAGATCAAAGGCTAGAGTTCAACTGAAACCTCAACCTAAACCAAAGGAGAGAGGTGTTGTGATCAACGAGCCAGTGGTCACAAGAGCTCAATCAAAGAAAAGCACCTCAACTGGGAGAGGCAAAAGCACTAAGTCTCCTTCTCCTTTACCTTCTGATTCTTCCACTCCTTCTTTTACTCCGAAACCCTCCAAAAAGCCAAAGTATGATGTGAATATGGCTAAAGCTATGGCTAGGATTCTTGATCAATTAGAGAAGGGCCAATCATCCAAGAAGCCAGAATTACCAGAAGAAGAAATCACTAAACCTCCAAAAGGGTTTAATGTCAACAAATTAGAGGAATCTCAAAAGTGCCTCATGTAATACCCCAAAATTTGAGACTTGAGGCTAGAGAATAAGCCTGAGATTAGTGGACTGCTAAGTCCTAGTTTAGCAGGGTCCTAAATTGTGATTAAGAGATAATGACTCCAAAAGTGGAAGTGGTTAGTGATAAATGAACCCTTTTGGAGAATCCAATGTGATTTGAGTTTCGAATGTGATTCGTATGTGTTGGGAGCAGCGCCGAAATTTTGTATTTAAGTTCAATTATGGATTAACCTCTAAATTGACTTAAAATAGAGGGGAGGGCACATTGTGAAAGAAAATAAATGAAAAAATGTATTTGATGGTGATTCAAGAGGAATTGCCATAATCAGGGGCAAAATGATAAAGTTACCGGCCAATTGGTTAGTTACCGAAGAGGAAACTCATTGGTAACTTCAAGATCAATGGTTGAGATTGATTGTGTAATAGATCAAAGGGTGGAATCCCATGTGGTGTACTCATATGAGCTCATGGGAGGTGTGTTGAGATGTTGACACTTGGCAAGTTTTGGACCTTTGGATTGGGTCAAGATGTCAAACTCTTCCCTCTCTCCTCTCCTCTCTATTTGGACGTTTTTGGGGGCCAAAATCTGCATTCACTTCATCATCTTCATCTCATCCTCTCTCTCCAAAACCTCCATGTTCGTCCAAATAGAGAAGGAAAGAGAAAGAAACAAGGTGAGCTTTGGCTTATGTAATGTCCTCTTATGCTTAAATCCTCTTCAGTAATCTTGATCATGTTGATGAGAGCTTTATCTCTATGGTTTTAGATTTTTGAAAGGAGGTGTTTTAGAGCTTGTGGAAATTAGGAAAGATGAAGAATCAAGGAATTTGTCTGGGAAAGAGGAAGAGGTGAGTGTTTGCTTCCTTTTTTGATCTATTGATTGTGGTTTTTGGTGGAGTTTTGAGAATTGTGATATTTTTCCTGATTTTATATGATTTTCAAATTGGATGATTTGAATGGTGAATTGTGGTTAAATTGGTTCCATGTTGTGGTATTTGGTCATTGGAATTGATTTGGGAACTTGAATTGGAAGAGTTGTAATGTGGTTTGAATTGTGATTTGTTTGATATGTTGTGGTAACATGTCAATATGATTTGAATTTGATTGATTTGGTATTTCCAATGGATTCCTTGTGAAAATTTATGTGGAAATGGTATTTGGTGTGAATTTGGGAACCATTGGAATCATTGGTGCAAAACTGAGAAATCTGTCCCTTGAAGTTTTGCTCTAGGCAGTCTGGTGTTGTGGACGTTTTAACTGGGTAAATGATGTTTAAAAATTATGAAAATTTTCAGTCTTAAAGTTCACATCCCAAGCTTCAAAATGGACACATAATTTGTGCCATTTCGTTTGTCTTCTATGAGTTATGGCTGTCCAAAGTTTGAGGTCGAAAATGGATACTGTTTTGGGACAGTCTTGAGTTTTGGGGAATTTTGTATTTATGTGGTGATTTCCAGTATTGGCCAGTATTTTTCCTGTGTAGATGACTTGAATAGCTTTCATTTTGCTTTGGGATCACCTCATTTCAATTTTTTTGGAATTAGTTATGGTTTTTGGAAGTTCAGCCAAGAAACTGGATTTTCTTGGCCGCGGCGAGCTGATTCTGGGCCGCGGCCCAAATGTTTCTGGGAAGTTTCTGGCCATGGCCAGTGGATTTGTGGGCCGCGGCCAACCCCCAAAAATCAACATTTTGGACTTTTAAAACGTGATCTTTGGTCAAGTGTTTCCCAAGCCTTTAGGCATGTGTTTGGGATTTGATTAGCCACCTAAAGGTCATGAATGGTAACCAACTTTAAGTGATATGAAAATAAGGTTTTGGAATAGAGAATAACCCTATGTCCTTACTTTGATTATAAGGTTGATGTTTGCCCTGAACGTGGTTCGATATTCGCCTGGTCGTGAGTAAGCGGTGCTGGAGCTTACATGGAAAGAGTGTAGGGAACATATCTCTCCTACTTGTATTTGATATATATGTTAGTGTGTTGGTGCATGTCTTAGCTTTGCATGATTATGTGTAATTTGAAGCTATGTTTCAATTAATGCTATGGCCATTAGTATGTTGTTTGAAGCATTGAGCTTACAAATTGTCATTGTGTTAGCATGAGTTATGTGATGCAAGCATGCCATGCATTAAACATATATTGTACATGCATATTGATATTGTTTACCTACTGAGATTCTCTAGAATCTTACCCTCCCCTACTAACCTTTCAGATAGGGTAGTGGATCGAGGTTGGAGCAAGCAGCCAAGGGAGATGAGGACTCCTTCGGGTTGTCATTCTGATAGTTGGTTATCATAGTTGGGATTATTGTGTATTGGATATTTGTATATGTGGATGAGGATTTAATTATGTGTATTTGAGGTGAGATTTGTGTAATCCCCGTATGAGAACTTGTATATGGGCGTATAGCCCTTTGTAAACCCTTTTGTAAAGATGTGAACTCGGGATTGCCGGGATTATTATATTGCGTACTCTGATATATTTAAATGTGATTTATCTTTGTGTAGTAATTGTATTCGGAATGTGAATGTGAGACCAGGTATATTATATTTTGAAAGTTATTTGTGAAAAACCTATCATGAAGATGGGATTTTGAAATAGTTTTCTTTCTTATTGGTCTCTATTTCACTTTAATTGTGTGATCCGAATATTAATTACGGCAGGGGGTTACACCTCACACAGTTCTCAAGAAGGAAAGTCTGCAAAACTCACAGTGTGGATCTCAAGGTTCTTCAGGAGGTATTGAACTATGACCTAAGCCCCTTTCTTGAACCTTTTATGCCTAGGTTGTCAATTAAACTTCCCTTTTGGACTAAAATAGTCACTCATTTTTACTGCAATCTAGAAATCCTAGATAAACCTAATAGGACTTCTGCAAAGGAAGAAATGACCACAACAGTTAGAGGCCAGAACATCTTTATCTCACCCTCTAGGATCAATATTTGGTTAGGAATAGAAAACCCCCCTGATGACATCTATTCCAAGCTTGAACCTAACCAGATTTTCACTGTCCTTAGACCTGGTGAGCTAGTGGGTCCTCTTAACTTTAATCCGAGTGACATGTGTGACCATCACAGGGTTCTTTGGTATATTTACTCTAGATCCCTTGTGAACAAAGCCAATAACTACACCGATTTCTCTGACCGAGACTATAGGTGGTTTGCTTCTCTACTCTTGAAGGAACAAAAGGACTTGGGAGAATACATTTTTCTGAGATGAAGAGGTACAGAATAGAAGGAAAAGCAACTACTCCTATGCCATATCCTCAGATCATTTCTCTTATTCTGAAGAAAAACAAGATATGGTATTGGAGAATAAGGAGCCTATTGAGAGGATCACTCCAATTGGAAGAAACCATATTGGGAAGCTTAATGTTGATATTCCCCTCAAGAGCCCTATGGAGTCTGGTCCCAAGAAGAAGAAGAAGACAGAGACTGACACAAGCAAAATAGATGATACTCAGTCCTCTGCTCCAGCTGCCACTACTTCTTCACCCTTATTCCTCAATGCCACACATCAACATTTCATGGAGAATATGCTAAGGGGATTTCATATCAACATTGCAAATACCAATGCCGAGTTGATAACTCATATGAATGACAAGATGGCTAAATTGGTTGAGAGGATGGACAAGAGGCACGAGGAGATATTAGCTTAGCAGCGTGCCCAGGGTGAGACTCTAAGGTTGATTATGGCAAGATTGGACTCTATGGGTCCTGGACCTTCTGCTGGTCCATCATTTGTTCCTGAGGCATTCTCACCTCCAGAGAACATCCCCTCTGAGCATCATCATATTGAGGTTAAGCCAACTGTCCCTGAGATCTCCTTTCCTAAACTTCTAGAGTTTAGTTCCCTTGAACCTAGACCCTCTGTATTCAAAATCCCCATTATTCTTCCTAGAGATATCCTATGCTCAGTGGATGATCCTGAAACCAATGAGACTATCCACATCACCATTGAGGATTCACCACCCAGAGCTCAGCCTGAACCCACACCTACACCTATTCCTTCACCTACTCATATAGAAGAAATCTCTCCCCCATCCTCTGGTCATCATTCTATAGATGCCACAGAAGAGGTTGAGACCACCACTGTTGTTGTCTATCAGTCCCCTCCAATTCCTCCAAGAGATGACATTCATATCCCTCCACTCAACCTTCCTGAACCAGAATCTTCCAGCTCTTCTTTTGATTCTTCTAGTTCATATGGTTCTTTGGTCCTTCCTGTGAAGCCTATATCTGCAGTCAAGCCTTCCAGTCCTCCACTTGATTGATGAAGACAAAAAGGGGGAGAAGAGCATGAGTGATTTTGCTTGAATGATTTTGTGGTTGACTAAGTTTCTTTTATTTTGGGTATATGGGTGTTCATGGGATTTAGGGAGCTTTTCATACTTGTAATGCAAGTTTAGTTCAATGCAAGTTTCTTTAAGTTTTAATTTCAATTCAAGTCCATTTAAATTTTTTTTTAAGTTATAATACATTGTGGGACTAATGAGTTTATTATGTATGCAAGATGAACATGTTGTTTTCAAAACTTTCCAAAACACTTTGAATTGACACTTAACAAGTTATTTCAAAAAGGATTTCAAAGTTACAATTGATTTCAAGAAGTGTTTATTTGAGAATTTAATTTCAAAAACTTTATTCAAAATCACCAAGTTTTGTCATTATCAAAAAGGGGGAGAATGTTAGATCTCACATGTTTTGATGATAACAAAGAATGGATGTGAAAAAGGTTTGATAAACAAATAAGTTTGAACAAAGTAATGATAGAGCAAATCATCACTTGAAGTAAGCACTGGAGTAATGAAGAAAGGCCAAGAGAGAAAACTGAGAAACTTCATCATTGGCAAAATTTCTAAAGGGTTACTCGAGTAAGAACTCGAGTAATGAGACAGAAACTTGAAGTAACCAGAGTCAACCCTCAAGTAACCTGCCACAAAGAAATGTGTTGCTCTCGGCCTACCAATGTTACTCAAGTAAATACTCGAGTAACCAGGTAAATCACTTGCAATTGCTCTCGGCTAGCCAACGTTACTCGAGTAAGTACTCGAGTAATCAAGGAAATTACTTCCAGTTGCTCTCGGCCTGCCAATATTATTCGAGTCTGTACTCGAGTCCCCTGCTTCAAGAAATATGTTGCTCTTGGCATTTTCAATCCTGCCAATATTACTCGAGGAGCAACTCGAGTAAATACTTGAGGTAAACAAAACTTGAAGACTTGAACGAGATTACTAGAGTCATTAATCGAGTAATCTGCAGAATTATATACAAATCACTTGAAGTACCTACCCGTGTAAGCTATGCAGAAAATAGATGATTACTCAAGGCGCTACTTGAGTAAACAGGTAAGCAAAAATTGAAGTGCTCTCGGGCTGAAATCCTGCCAACATTATTGGAGTAAAGCATCGAGTAACCTGTGAAGAAAATTGAAGTATACTCGAGTAAGTACTCGAGTAAGCAGGTATTTCTAAGGTTTGTAAATGTGTTTACTCCATGCACTACCCGAGTAATGTAATGTTCATTTATTGACTTGCTTTCTATCAATATTTTCATGAAGATACTCGAGTAGCTACTTGAGTAATCAAACCCAGAAAGTCAGAAATCATTCCAACGTTCATTGATTTGTTTCCTATGTGATTAACCCTTCATTGTATTAGTATTCTTAACATATTTGCAGATAAACAATGAAGAGATCTTACCAAATAAGGAAAGTCAAATTTAACGTTCAAACGCTACCTACCGCCACTTACCGCAAATGGATATTTTTCAAAAACTAGAAAAGTCAATAGTGGCTGCACACACTCTAACGGGCGAGAAGAAAATGTTCCAACGATCATTACCAACACATCTATATATATGGGAACAACCAAACAGAAATAACAACAAGAACACACATGAACACATTATCAAGTTCACATTCAATACTTTGTTTTTACACATACTTGTAATTATGTACTTCAGTGATTCTTATTCACTTTGTAAGAGAGATATTTCATTCAAACTCAATATTTGTTATTGAGGTAACTTAAGGTTGTGGAACCTTGAGTTGGGATTGGATTACAACTTGTAAGGGGGAGCGAGTGTCCAGGAGAAGGAACTTGCTTGTACTAAGGTGCCTAGAACCCACTGAATCTGGAAATCATAGTGAAACTCTCAGAGATGCTCTGAAGACTGGACGTAGGTCAAAGTGGTTATGGCCGAACCAGTATAACTTACAGTGTACACTTTGGTGATATTTCTCCTTACTCTTTACTGCTTTATTTTCACCGTCAAGTTTTATATTTACAACGAAACTTTTTAGTATCACCCAATTCACCCCCCTCTTGGGTGAAATGCTTGCTCTAACAAATCATACACTAACTCTAGAGTTCTTCCTCATATCCACTGAATTGATTAAAAAAACCAGATTCTATTTTAAAGTGAATTTACACTACTTATATTAATCTCGTGCTTTCTTAATAGATGAAACTACACCAAAGGGGTTTTTGCTTATATGTCATGAAAATTTTAAAGCATTAAGGTCTATCAACATGTTTTGAAATTAATTACCTGACAGAACATGAAAATGGAAAGAACATATGAATGTTAAAGGGATTCCTCAATAGAGAGAGTAACAAATGCACCAAAACTCCAAGATGAGTTTACCATGACTACTCATTAAGGAAGTCATCATTAAATGATACTTATAGATTATGATTTTGTAATCACATTTATATGTAGGAACCTACTTTAGTCCAATACTTATATTTTGGCTATTTAATGTTGAAATGAACAAACTGTAGTTGGTGAGGTGTCCAAAGGGGAAAGGGGCAATGTTAATTACCTCACATGTGTCTAAGATGCTATGAGATATGTGCCAAAGAGAGAAAAGATCTATGGTTGGATATGTATATAGGGAAGCAAAGTTTCATAGGGGAATAAGGAAGTATTAAGCTTTGTATGAGGAGGGAGCCCGAGCCTCTTGAATGCTTACCCCAAGAAGGGTGTTTTCAATTCTCTCCCACCTTCCTTCTCATTGTCTTTACTCTCATACATCACATTTGTGCTATGTCTACCACATTTTACCTTGTCATCTTATTCGATTACATATTATCTTAAATGTTAATGACTTGCATGCATCACACAGCCAAATTTCTCCCCGGATAACAGATGAGACCATCTTATTCAAACCTGTGAATTGAATGTCATTCTTTTGGTTCTCTCTCCCTTTATCACTCTATCTATGTGTTACTCCCCTTTTTTCTCCTTGCTCTAACGACGTTTTCATCTACTGTTTAAGGTCTTTTTGCTAACAGAGCCTAATTACCTTGATCTAATCAGGCCTCCACCACTGGAATCTCATTCAGCTATCTATCTGTTTTTTTCTAGAGAAATCATTTTGCCAAACGCCAAGACATTGTGTCACAATCTTGGTACTTGACTCCACTTTCTAGGACACTGGTATAACTAAAATACTGCCACACTCATTTATCTATTGAATCTGGAATTTTTATTGGCGTTATCATTGCTGAATTTTCATTTTTCATTCAATTTCATGCTTTCTTGAATCATTGAAATTGTGCTTGCTATTTTTTTGTGTTCTTGTCTGTCTGATACTTGTATGACAAGTTCGTTTGCACTTGAAGTTTTTTTGTTTCATTTAACAAAGGGATTAATAATACTCTTGTAGAGCTTAGAAAGCTAAGGGAATAGGGGACAAGTTCATGGAATGTGAGAACGCTAATTCTTTCTTCTCCATGAAATTATAGTTACATGGCTCTTACATTTATGATTGTAGGAAGTATTTATGAGTGGTAATTGATTCTATGTTTGATAAAATTATAATCAATATCTTTGTATCTTATACATGTTTGGCCAATATCTTATAATGAGCTTGATTGTTATTGTTCTTGTTCATTGAGAGTTCCTAACATATGCTTAGACCCACCAGTCACAGAATTGTTTCATGAAACATGAATGATCATAAGACATATACGATGATTTCTCTTCAATCAATCATGATTGTCTATGAATATTGGTTTTATTATTGCTAAAGTTCACCTTTTCTATTATTGCTATTAAGGCTTATTTTATTGCTTTTGGTTATTGATTTGTAGTTTACGATCTTCAAAGCCTTTCTTCCAGCATGCAATCCACCCTATCATACCAAACTCATCTTTCCCATGTAGTTTTTGGTCTTCAAAGCCTTTGTTTGAGTGATTGACTGGTAATTCAATTAGTCTTTGCCATTAAATAATTGAAATGATGCCAACCAAAATTGATCTTTGCTATATATATGATATGATATCGTAATTGGAATATTTTGAAAGTTAGTTGGTTAGTGAATTAGAAGACCAGGATTACACTAGCCGTTTAAGTGCATCCAAACATGGCCTAAACCATGTCTAATTGTTAATAGGTCTCTAATTACTAAACCCCCAATCCCAATGGTACTATTTTATTTCTACTATTTGTACTGGCAATATATATGGGCAGTCGACCCATTATATTGGACAGATTTGCATTGTTAATGAGAATTGTGCTATTCAAATTACTCTTCTTCTATCTCTATCTCTCTACTCTCTTCTACTTGTTCATTATGTAGTAGTTAAACTAGTTACTTGGTGTAATGATTGCATGCTATCATCATACTCCTACCTTTTCTAGGGGAAAAAGTAGAAAACAAAAAAAAGTTGTTGGAATATATGGATTGTAGTTGGATGCAAGCTAAAAGGACAAGTGTTGAACATGATGTTGAGGTGAGGGGTTTTTTAGACTTTGCAAAAAGAAATGCCGATGATGATAGTGGGATGTTTTATTGCCCTTGTGTAAAATGTTTGAATGAGAAGTGACTAAATGCTGCAGATATATATCTACACATTTAATTTGTGAAGGGTTTTATAAGACGTATATAGTATGGGTATGGCATGGTGAACAATTAGAAATGCTAAGTGCATCTCAACAGGGGGAGTGACTTGTGATGATAATGACACAGATCTGGATGATCGGATAAAGGATATTATTCATGATGTAGGAGAAGAGGCTTTTGAACAATCACATGCATATGGTAATATGTGCAGTGATGCTGAGAAGCCGCTGTACCCAGGGTGTAAAAAATACCAATTGCTGAAAGCTGTATTAAAATTGGTAAGCTTGAAAGCATGGCATGGATGGAGCGACAAGAGTTTTTCAAAAATGCTTGAGGCCTTTAAAGACATGCTTCCTAATAATAATGTGTTGCCTTGCCGATACTATGGGGCCTAGAAAATACTGTGTCCACTAAGGATTAAGCATAAAAAGATTCATATATGCCCTAATGATTGTATATTGTATAGAAAAGAGCATAAAGAGAAGGAGCAATGTCCGATATGTGAAACTCCGAGGTATAAATCAAACAAGGACCCTGCAAAAGTGTTGTGGTATCTTCCAATCATACCAAGGTTCAAGTGCTTGTTTGCTAATAAAATTGATGCCAAAAATTTGAGATGGCATGTGGATGAGAGGATTTCTGATGGAAAGATTCGACATTTAGCTAATTCTTCTCAATGGCAGAAAATTGATCAATTATTTCTTAGCTTCGATGAAGAACCTAGGAATCTCAGGCTTGGGCTTAGCACATATGGCATAAATCCTTATGGTAGCCTAAGCAGTATATATAGTTCATGGCTTATTCTATTGGTAATTTATAACTTATCTCCTTTGTTATGTATGAAATAAAAGTAAATTATGTTGTCTATGTTGATTTCAGGACTAAAGCAACCCAGAAATGACATAGATGTTTATCTAGAACCCTTGATCAAAGACTTGAAAGAGTTGTGGGATGAAAGTATTGATATTTTTTATGTGAACAAGAAGGAGACTTTTAATATGTGAGCAATGATCTTTTGTACTATAAATGACTTCCCTATATATGGGAACTTATCAGGATATAGCGTTAAAGGCCACAAAGCATGTCCGATTTGTGAAGAAGGCACATGCTACCATCAACTTCAACATGGAAAAAAAAATAGTTTACCTTGGCTATAGGAGATTTCTTAGATGAAGCCACTCATATCATAGATTAAAAAAAGCTTTTTTAGGTGGCCAAAAGTTTGAAGATGCTCCAAAGGCATTGACTAGGTATAAAATTAATGAAAAGGTGAAAAATATTAATACTATCTTTGGTAAGTCATCAAAGAGTAGAATGAGAAAAATATATGGAAAAAAAGGTCTATCTTCTTTGATCTTCCAAATTGGCGCAATCTTGATGTAAGACACTGTATTGATATTATGCATGTAGAGAAAAACATATGTAATAGTATTGTTGGGACATTGCTGAACATACAAGGAAGTTTTAAGGATGGCGTGAAAGCAAGATTAGATTTGCAAGAAATGGGAATACGAGAAGACTTACATCCAAGGCCATATGGTAATAGAAATTTTTGTCCTCTAGCTACCATACTTTGTCTAAAGATGAGAAAAGAAGTTTTTGTGAGTGTTTCATGGCACTAAAGTTCCTTCACGGTATTCTTCAAATTTTAAAAAGATTGTATCGATGAAAGACTTGAAGTTAATAGGGCTAAAGTCTCATGATTGTCATGTCTTAATGCAACAACTACCCTAGTAGCTATTTGAGGCATTGTTGAATATGATCTTCAACACATATTCACTGTACTTTATTTCTTCTTCAATACTATTTGTAGTAAAGTCATTAACATGAAAAGATTAGAGGAATTAGAAAATAAAGGATATATGATGTTGTGCCAGCTTGAGAAGCTTTTTCTTCCTTTAATTTTTGACATCATGGTACACCTGATTGTTCATCTAGTGAGGGAGATAAATTTTTGTGGCCTTATCTATTTTCGGTGGATGTACACAATCGAAAGAACAATAAAAATCCTAAAAGGGTATGTGAAGAACCCCAACCGGCCTGAAGCATCTATTGTTTAGAAATATATTTCTGGAGAAGCTATAAAATTTTGTCAACATTATTTGTCAAATGTAAGACATATCGGGCTTCTTAAACGTCATGATCAAGAAGGGGATAGACACGAGGCAACAGTAAAGAGCGTAGATCCTGATGAATTTTAACAAGTCCACTGTACATCTTGAATAATTTTGATGAAGTCCAATATTACATGATTGCCCATAAAGAAATTGTACAAAAACAAAATAGTCAAATGACTAAACTAAGGTTAATTAAGGGGCATAACAGAACTTTCACATATTGGTTCAAACAAAAGGTTGATGGAGAAGAATTAATGTGTTTATGATACAATAAATTGGTTAGCTAGTGGTCCTGAAGTTGATGTCATGAGTTGGACTTCATTTGTGATCAATGGTTATACCTTTTACATGAAATCCCTAGATGATAAGAGCACCGTCCAAGACAATGGTATTGTATTAGTGGCTGAATCTATACACTTCTCTAGTTCGAAAGATAAGAACCCTAAATTGGCTGTCATACCTTATTATGGAGTTATTGAAGAGATTTTGGTGGTTGGCTATGTTAAAATGAGATTTCCCATTTTCAAATCCAAGTGGATTGATGTCAATAATGGTGTAAAGGTCGATAGGTTAGGATTTACATTAGTAGATCTGAATAGTAGAAGTTTTGGGGATAAACCTTTCATTATGGAAAATTAGGGGCAACAAGTGTTCTATATTACTGATCAAGCAAATAAAATGTGGTCTGTATCTCTCCAAGGAAAAAGGGTTGTTGATATTTATGAGAAAAGTTGCTCAAATTATGATCTTCTTGAAACTCCTTCTTTTTCTAGGGGTCTACCAGAATTGAATGAAGAAGATGAAGCAGATAATGAGCACGGCACAAGAAATGATAATCATGACAAAATATGGGAGGATATCTCTTTATGATACTACTTTGAAGTTAACTAACAAAAGTAATTATGATTATGATTTATATCCAAATAATGTATATAGATTTTTTCTAGATATAGTCTTCTCATATTATGGTTAACTATATATCTTTCTTTGTTGTCGTTACAGGAAAATGACGGATCCCCGGTGTCCTAATGTAGAGGATCAGCCACCTACTGTACCTTAGAGTTAGTCACCTATTGCTCAGTAGAGTCAGCTAGCTAGTGCACCTCAGAGTCTGCTTTCTAGTGTTAATCAGAGCGAGCCTAGCAATGCTCGGAGGCAGGATCGTAGTGAGCCTAGTAGCCAGACTATACAGAGGGGTAGACGTGGCACACCGTTGACAGACATCTCAATCAGTTGGACTGTAGGGCAAAAGATACTGATTAAGTTTGATAGATATTGGAAACCAATCGGGCCTAATGCAAGCCGATATAGGAGTTTATCAGCCTCCTTGCATGCAACAAGCCCAACATCTTGATAGAAATGTCAATGAAAGTTGCGGTAACATATTTGGGACACTATCCAGGTATACAATTCTCTTCTGTATGTAATTATTAACAAATATGTCACAAATTTGCCACTTACTCCTTCAATGCATTCATTCCAACTCACCTACGACGTTCCTCAGAGTGAGATCTTATACAACAAGACAATAACATATTGTTATGAGTGCTGGAGCAAGTTTAAGACAAATTTAGACAACAATTACATTCATATCGAGGTGAAAGATGGTCAGCCTCGTCCTAATCCGTGCAACAAGTATACATTTCTTGATCATGCGACTTGGCACGCATTTGTTAGGCTTCGGACTACTCCAGAATCTTTAGTTAGTTGACTTATTTTTCATTTTATTTACTTATCAATTATCCTAATTGATTGTAACCTTTTTCTTTTGTTTAATTTCTTATTCTCAAGCGAAGAGGCAAAAAGCACAAAAGAGTAGTAGAAAGAATGATTGCCCTCATACAATGTCTCATAAGGGTTATGCAAAGGCTGAAAAAGACTTGTTCACGGCCAAACGAAAGAGATTGGTAGAAGATCTCAATCTGATCCTTCTATTCTTCTTTCTCCACCATTTTCGATTCGTCACAAAGAAAAATGGTTGTTTACTCACCAAAAGAGGAGTATGATAGGTGAAAAAATTGTAAGTATATATCATTGTTGTTATTAATTACATAAGAAACATATTTCATTACTTATGTTTATTATTTCATATTATCTTACAGGAGGAACTTAGAAAAAAAACAAGCTGAGGGATCTTTTAAGTCGGAGGGCAGGAATGATATCTTGATTGTTGCTACTAGCAAATATAAGCTTCCAAGCCGTGTCAAGGGAGTTGGAGGAGGGGTAGGGATACTGGATTACTTTGGATCCCCCGAACGCCATTCCTCAAGCACCATGACTAAGGAGGAATTGGAGACTATGTTAGCCACTGTAAGAGCAGAAGTAAGGGGTTAGGCTAAAGCATCATTTGATGTACTACTAGAAACTTGGATAAGCAAGATGAAAGAGGAAATGATAGTGTTTATGAGCTCAAGACAAGATATCAATGCTCCACAGGCACAATCGCTTGATCCTAATAACCAGGGCACTAAAGGGAGTGTTGTAACATCGGGCAGTCATCAAAGGGTCCTACAGGAGAAATTACTTAGCCTTGTGACATTTTTGTCCAGAATCCTCTGAGATAGTTAGTTGCAAGGGGTAGTGTACATAACCTGGGATCAACTATCCACCACCAATAAATGAAAGATGATCAAATCAAGGTGTAAGTTGAAGAGGTGATGATAATTACAGATACACATGTCCCTATCCCTTCTGATGAGTTCAAGATCGTAAGTGAAGTCTTGGGTACATTCATCTTATGGCCAAAGAACCTTGTTTTTGTTCAAGCTGAGGAAACTCCGATCAAAGCCCCACCAAGTTCAGCTCCCTTCACTTAAGAAATTTCACAGCCTCCATTGAATATCATGCAACAAGTTATTCTGATGGCATTTGATACATATTTTAAAACAGGAGATTGGCCTACGGATTCAGTTGTTGGCAAGTCAGGGGTAACATGATATCTTGATAGGGATGATTTAATGTCCCTCATAGCTCATGGACAAAATCTTACGATTGGGATTGTCTAACTATTCTTAATGTAAGTATCTTCTTCAATTCAAAGTAAATATTTTAAAAATTTCCTATTTACCTTTGATTTGTGTTTTGCATTATTGTAGGTACATGCATCGTAGGTTGGTATCCTCTAGCAAAAATGATAAATTTGGATTCTTATGCCCAGCTCAAATCCAAGAGAAAGGAACCACTGCTGCTATCAGACATACATACTTATTAGAGTGGCTTAATGAAATCGGAACTGAGTGTTTCTTGGCTCCATATTTTTGCAAACAGCAAAAGCTATCGTTATACAATGAAAGTTGCCGTATTGTGAATATAGCGCAAGCTTTCATTATACAGTACAAGTTGTCATTATCGTGATTATTATAAAAGCTGTCATTATATAGCGCAAGCTGTCGTTATTGTGATTATAGCGAAAGTAGTCAATATACAACGAAAGCTATTATTTTACAGTGCAAGTTGTCGTTATTGTTAATATAGTGCAAGATGTCGTTATTAGGAATACAGCGCAAGCTGTCGTTATACAACAAAAGCCATCGTTATTGTGAATATAACAAAAGCTGTCGTTATATAGCAAAAGTTGTCATTATATGATGTAAGTTGTCATTATTGTGAATACAGCGCAAGTTGTCATTATACAGTGAAAGTTGTCGTTATTGTGATTACATCAAAAAGTGTCGTATTGTGTATACAGCCGTAAGTGTTGTCGTTTATGTGAAGTGAACCTATGGTACTTTGAGTTACTCCCATAAGGAGTGACTAGATTGAGCAGAGTGGTGGCATAAGCCTCCTAACTCCTAAGGTTTTATGAAATGAGCCAGCCACTCATGTTTTGGAACGATGGTATTCATGCAATGATTATGTTTTGTCACAATTGTGCATATTCGTGCCAAAGTTGTGGCACTGTTGCCGTTGTGGGATGGCGAGGAGCAATACTGCAACTGCTGAAGTCCCAAGTAGTGTAACAAATTTTGAGGATGAAATTTATTGTACAGGGGGAGAAATGTAATATCTCAATTTTTGATTAAGGGTTAAGGACTTCAAAAGTGTATGTGATTATTGATAAATAACATTTTTGGAGAATACGATGTAAAAATGTGATTTGAATGTGTTATGAGCAATGCCAAAACCCTGTATTTAAGTTCAATAGTGGATTAACATCTAAATTGACTTAAAATAGAGGGAGGGCACATATTATGGTGAAATGGAAAGATATGATGTGTTTTGTGGTGATTCAGTGAGAATTACCATAATTAGGGACAAAATGGGAAAAAGGAAAGTTACCGACCAATTGGTCAGTTCCTGAAGAGGAAACTTATTAGTAACTTAAAGATCAATTATTGTGATTTATTGTTAAGAGATCAAGAGGGTAGAATCATGTGTGTGTGCTCTCATATGTACTCATGAAGATGAAGCAAGATCTGGACAAGTAGTACTACATGAGCCCTTGATCTTGGTCAACATTTCAAACACTCTTCCTTTTCATGCTCAAAAATATGATTTCCATTCTTCATCTCATCTCTCTCCTTCATTCTCCACTTTCGTTGAGTTTAAGGAGGAAAGAGAAAGGAATAGGTGAGTTTTTGACTTAGTAGATGATCTCTTTAGCTCAAACACTCTTCTATAATATTGTTCATAGTGATGAGAGCTTCATTTCTATGGTTTTAGATTTGTGAAAGAAGGTGTTGAGAGCTTGAAGAAATTGGAAAGTTGGGAAATCAAGAAACAAGCTTGAGGAAGAGGAAGAGGTGAGTATTTGATACATTTTGATCTAAGTTTTGTGGTTATTGGTTGAGTTTTGAGAATTGTGGAATTTGTCCTGGTTTTTGTATAATTGTGAAATAGATGAATTGGATAGTGTATTATGGAGAAAATGATGTCATGTTATGTTATTGTGACATTGGAATTGGTTTAAAACTTTGAATGGAAAGAATTTATAATGAGGGTTGTGTGTTGTGAAATTGTGTGACATGTTATGTTCATTGGGAAAACATGTCAATGTGATGTGAATTTGGTTGATTTGGTGTTTCCAATGGATTCCTTGTGAAATTTTGTGTGGGGAGAGTGTTTGTTGTGAAATTGGAGCCATTGGGAATGATTGTGTAAAACTTGGAATTCTGTCCATTGAAACTCTGTGCTGGGAAGTTTGTTTGTGTGGCTATTTTGAATGGGCAAATGGTGTCTAAAAATTCTAAAACTTTTCAATCTTAAAGTTCACATGCCAAGTTTCAAAATGGACACATAATTCATGTCATTTCGTTTTGTGACATGAATTATACAATTTTCAAGCTTCAAAACGTGTTCCATTCTGATGTCATCTATAAAATGGAAGTTATGATTTTTCAAAGATTTGGCAAAAAATCTACCAGAAAATCCGAAAATGTCAAATTTTGAAATTATGACATAAGCATACTAAAAGATGACATCAGCATAGACTATTATACATTTCAAAGATTTTTCAAAGATAACATCAGCATGAACTATTATACATTTCATCTTCTTCAGCCTCACTTTAGCCCCATTTTGATGTCTAGTAAGTCTAAATATAGAGAGAGAACATGTGGTTTTTTAGAGAGAGAAAGGAGAAAAAATCTCAGAAGGTAAGTCGCTTCCTCCGAAGATTTAGATCCTAAAGCGTATAACTTTGACTCTAAGCTGCTCCTTTTTGTTTTTTAAGGTTGTGAAGCTCAAAATTTGGTGTTAGGGCAGCTAGGGTTTCAGCCATACTTGGAAAAGCTGGTTGGAGCTTGAGGTAACTTCTAAACCATCGTATATTGACTATTTTGGCTGCTGTGGGCAATTTAATCGGTGAAATTTCGCTGGATTGCCATTAGTTTTAAATTTTGGAAATAAAGTTGCCTAAGGGTTATTCTGCCCAATTTTGGTTCAAATGGTAGTTATAACCTAATGTAATGTTAATAAAGTAGTTAAGAGTAAAAAGGAACGCGTTTATGGAGCCAAAATCACAAAACCCTGATTTTCCCCGGAGAATCCATAAGTTTCAGCCAGCTCTAGTTAGGGATCCTAGAGTTGAATTTTCAATAATTCTATGATTCCATAGCGTTCAAGAGGGAAAATTAAGTAGGGTTACAGTTGGTCACATTTTTGGAAAAGCCCGAAAAAGCAAAATTACGAAAACGCCCCTGAAACCGTTAAAGGAGGGCTATCAAGGGTATTTTTGTAATTTGGTAGTGAATTTAGTAATTATAAATCTAGAAATGGATTCCTAGGGTAAAAATATGTTAGAATAGCCCCAGTCAGAATTTTAGAAAAAGTACAGTCGGACCGGGTACGGTAGGGCAGGGTCGGGGTCCTGGGGTATTTTGGTAAATTTTCACCATAGGCTAATATAACCACAATAAACATTATGGAAGTGTCTAAAATGGTACATGTCTGAACCTAATTTTTGTACATTTGATATTTAGGATTGAGTTGGAAGCCTGAGCTCGGCATGCTTTTCGAGGCACGCAAAATGGGGTAAAAGAGACTTAAGGTAGGGACATTATCCTTTATATATCATGCCTTAGTCTATATGAATGTGTAGTAACCATGGTTTGTTTGTTTATTAATTAACATGATATGCCTAAAGAGGGCAATCAGTGCCAAAAGTGCACTTGCACCTGAGGGATTAGATGAGAATTTAACTAGTGTATGAGTAAGGGGCTAAAGCCCTACTCATGTATACAAGACGATGTGTTATATTATTTATTAATTAGTACATTCATTGTGCATATCATATTTACTTATCGCATATTATGTGAACAATAATATGTTTCTACTGAGATTCCTCTGAATCTCACCCCTTGTTCTAAATAAAATACCACAGTGGGTGCCAGCAGCTTGAAAGGCAAAGACAAGGATACGGGAAAGTAGGGGCATGTTTCCCAAGATGAAGATTGTGGTTATATCTAGTCTTTAATTTTGAATATTTCGAGAAATTGTATATATTACCTAATGCTGAAGGAAATTCCTTAATGTAATCATGTACTATATATCGATATTTTTTCTACGCTATTCCTGTGTTGGCCACCAAACTGCGCGCAAGCACTTTGAAAATATGGAAAATAAAATAAGGGTATGACGATAAACTATATATCCTGCTAAGGCTACCTTAAGGATTCATGCTATCCGTGCTAAGCCCAAGCCTAAGGTTCTTAGGTTCTTTGCTGAAGTTAGGAAATAATTTATTATTTTTCTTTCATGGAAAAGAATCAGGAGGATGTCGAAGCTTTCCATCAAAAATCTTCTCATCTGCATACCATCTCAAATTTTTTGCATCATTTTCATTAGCAAACAAGCGCTTAAACCTTGGTATGATTGGAAGATACCACAACACTTTTACAGGGGCCTTATTTGATTTGTACCTTGGGGTTTCACATATCAGACACTTCTGCTTCTCTTCATACTCGTTTTATATAATATGCAATCATTAGGGCATTCATGGATCTTTTTGTACTATACCCTAGTGGACACAATATTTTCTTAGCATCATAGTATTGACCCTACAACACATTATCATATGAAAGCATGTCCTTAAAAGCCTTAAGCATTTCTGAAAAACTCTTGTCGCTCTATCCATGTCGTGCTTTCAAAGCTTACGAATTTCAATACTACTTTCAACAATTGATATTTTTTACACCTTAGATATAGTGACTCTTCTGTATCACTGCACATATTGCCATATGCATGTGATTGCTCAAAAGCCTATTCTTCTACATCACGAATAATGTCATCTATCCAATTATCCATGTCTTTATCATTATCATCAAAGGCCACTTCTCCCTATTGAGATGCACTTCACATTCTATTTCTTCACCATACCATACCCATAATGTATAACTCTTACAAAATCCTTCACAAATTAAATGTATATATATATCTGCAACACTTGGTCGCTTCTCATTCAAACATTCTACACAAGGGTAATAAAACATCCTACTATCATCATCGGCATTTCTTCTAGAAAATTCTAAAAGTTCCCTTACCCTATTATCATATTCAATACTCATTCATTTAGCTTTTATCCAACTATGATCCATATATTTCAACACCTTTTTTCTTTTTCTATTTTTTTCCCCGGAAAAGGCATGTGTATAATGAGAGCATGCAATCATTATGTAAAAAGGGAAATTTCTATTTCATTATCAAAATAGGAAAGGCATCCATATATAAGTACATATATAAGTACTTATAGAATATAATTAATTAACAAGTATAATCCTGGGAATGCTTGTAAACTAGTGAAGGATAATCATATATATATATATATATAAGGTACACACTCTTAACATTTTACTCTAATTCTATAGTTCACAAACTCACATATTTGTGACTACTTGAAAAATATTGCCTTCGATACTAATTATAGGTGATGCTTCTATAAATCATAAAACAAGCAACAAACAAAAAGTTCAAAAAACATAAAGAGTGAAGGATGGAAAACAAAGAAATTAACAAGGCTAACAAAGTAAACAGACTAACCAACACTCTTTCTGCAACCTAGAGCAGAAGTATCAACCTTTAAATTTTAGAGCTTCTAAAGTATCAACAGTTAGAATAGGAACTAATGAAAGTGATGGTTGAAACAGCCACCCTATAAGTAAAAACTAAAAGGAAAACCCAACCTTTAAAGCAAAAACATCTCAATGATTTCAAGAACTACACCATTAATGCATTTAATGATTAGTTGCGGGAAATCATATTCAAAAACAATGCATTTAAATTTGTTAGAGTTAAGAAAAATATCACAAATACAAGTTGTCGAGAAGATGGCTTTGGAAGTAGAGAACAAGCCCTGATTAGAAGCATAACATCAAAGAAATGAACAATAAGTAAAGTGAGAAGCTAAAGAAAACAAATAAATTTCCATTACTTTGTCCTTTTTCTTTATTTCATTTTACCTTATTCCTTATTCCTTCTCTCTTTATAAGATAACAAAGATAAAACACTGACTTGGAAATAGAAAGCAGAACCTCAACATGTCATTGCTCTCACCTCAATCCAGAAACAGAGCATAAAACCTCTGCCACTGTATGAGACACCAATTGAGACCATCAACATGAACCATAGAAACACATCATAATGATGAGCACACTATTTTTCAACACATAAATATAAATGATCAATTATGTTCAAACTAAGTATTTCCACAAAATGTGAGATATGTATTATACTCTTGTTGTCATTGTTTTTCCCTTTTGCTTTCTTAGGATAACTATGTTATTTTAGATCTATAATTCTGTACGTCTAATGTAATGAGGTATGAGTAAATTCCGGCAGAAAAAGAGAACATGCAAACAAAGTATATTTGAATCAAAATTATTCAACTTGCAACATGAAATAATAACTCAGATCAAAATATTATGAACTTGCAATAGAATGGTTTTCATTGTTTGATGTCATACTCATTGGAAGCATCTAATTACTCATTCGAACTCTACATCCATGCCCTGTTTAGACCAGTATGCATTAGTAAGGAGAAAAAATGATTTTCAACAGTTTATTCTATTAACGACAACATTCCTACTTCTAATTATCCATTTAACCTTGATTAACTCTCTAATATTACTTTCTATGATGTCTTAAAATCTTGCAAGCATCTCCCCGTAAACCTCTTACAACCAAAAATTACAAAAATCTAAGTACAAGGCTATTTAACAACAACAACAACATCATCATCATCATCATCGCCAACATCACTAAAATTAATATATTTATTTAATTTTCTATATCAACACAATTTTGGCCTTGTATTAGTTTAATACTTTGCCTAGGGGCCATATTTCATTTTTAATTATCTTTTTTGCACTAGCATCCCCTATCCATATTTCAAAGCCTTGACATCTCTAGTATAACGATCTTCATTTTCCTTTATGAGAATGCACAACGGAATTGGGACTCATAAAATTGTTTTCAATTCAATATTCAGCTATAACACTCACTATCTCCACCCCACTATCCTTTTGGAAAAATGAAGTATACATTCTTCAAATATTACTACTACTACAAAAAGGGAGAAAAGTAGCGCACATTTTGTGACCCTTCTTTAAAGAGGTGTCACAGCTTCCTTTCTTTTTTACCTTTTTTTTTTTTATTTTGGCCACCAGCTGTGGCGCCTGACCAACTAGGCGCCACAGCTGGTATTCACCTGACGAGGCGCTTGCTTAAGCAAGCGCCACGTCAGGCAGCTTGGACCAGTATGGCTCCTGGCCAGCCAAACGCCACAGCTGGTGGGGTGCCACATGTGGTGCTTGCCTTGGCAAGTGCCACACGTGGCCAAGTGGATTACACAATCAACTCTCCACCAATTGCAATCCCCCCCACCCGCACCCTTATCTTTTTTTTTCATTTCCCTCATGATCCTACGTCCTGCCCCCTCCTTTTCTTTTTGACTCTATCTCAACCCACTTTAATTATTCCCTCCTCTCTCCTCCATTAAACTTTCCCTTTCTCATCTCTAGTTCTATCATTGTCCGTTGCCCCCACCCTCAATTTCCTGTCATCTTCACACTTAAAAACACACCCACACGCACACACATCTTCATCATCGAATCTACATCTTTGTTTTTCTCCAACGGTCGTCCCCATTCTTGTCACAATTGTTCCCTTTTCTTTGTACTCTCTTCCACTTTTGGTCCCTACTCCAGTTGGTCCCAACTGCTCAAATTTCCTCCTCCTCCTCACTCAAGATTGTGTCACCAACAGGCAATATGGTCCCCCACTCCACTGCGCTGATCAATTAATCTATAAGTTCAACTTGCTTCTTCTTCTTTTTTTAGGTTGTTCTGCTTATTTTTTTATCACACACACATGTATATATATATATTGATTATATTCTATTATGTTCTTTTTTTTCTTTTTACGACATGCATATATATATATATATATATATGTTGTATATATTTGTGTTCCATTTTGTGGAGGTAAAAATAATAATTTTTTGTATTATCTTATTAAACTATAATAGAGAAAATCTCATATAAAACCAATTAAAATAGGAAAAATTGAAATAAGGATGGTAAATTGAATAATTCGTTAATTGAGTCATTAACTCATTTTGGAATTTCAAAATATGGATAAAATGACTTTAATATATCAATATATATATATCAATGTTAATATTTAATAAAATAAAAATATAATTTGCCTATATTGTTTAACTTTAAATATATTAACTAGAGCCGTAAGGGAAAAAAGCACACAACAAGGAGTTCATTTTATTCAATTGAATTTTTTTCCAAAAATTTTATAATATATATCAATATAAAAAAAATTTTAATAAATATATTATGCATAAATTTTACTATATTTGTTTCATATATAAAGTTTTCTTAAAGTTCTATATTCCAATATGTAAAGCATTTTATGAAATTTTAAGCGAACTTAATTCACCAAATAAAAAAATAAATTTTAAGTATATTTAATATCTTTTTAACTAGCATATTAACAGTGGAAAATATTTTTTTTACAATGTGTGTCTAGTTCAATTCCCTCTTTATATGTATGTATGTATGTATGTTTGCATCATATTATGACTACCCAAGAATAATTGGCAATGTAGCTAGTCAAAGATAATTTTTTTTATATTCTCAACATTGAGCTGAAAATAATTTAATTAATATTGGGATTATGCTTTCCTTTTTATTTTATTTTATTTTCTTTCTTTTTTTTTCTGAATCATATTTTTTGATTTAAGCTAATCATATTTTATTTTATTATATATTGATGTTTTGTACACATTATTATTATTAAAAAATTACTTACAACCCCTAATATTTTATTGATTTTTTTATGTTTAATTTGTGTTTGTAGTTTCAGCTCATCAGTCTATTGAAGTTCTATTTACGATATGTTTTTTTAAATTTTGAGCTTACAAATGTGATTTTAAATGAATTTAATAATATTTAGTTATAATTTGTAGGAGTTCTGATGATTGTTATGGATTAGTTGCATAAGTAAAATAATTATTTATATATTCTTAACACTTGTATTTTATTTGTTGACTTGTAATGCTTTCTAATTTACCTATGATATGTGTTGGCAAATATGGTTTCTTTAGTTATGAGTTATGAAAAATTATTATAATGCCTGGGGATAATTAATGGATTATTTGTCAATTAAAACATAGGGTTTAACACTTAGAAATCTTCAATTTTTAAGATTTCATGTTGCAAATTTTATTTTAAAATTGGTAAGAGAATATAAAAGTAATTATTAAATGCAATAGTCATACAACTAATCACGTACTTTTTTAAAAAATAGATTGAAGGCATAGATGGATCGTAAATGGATGTCATCTAATCGGTGTTTAAGGGAATATATAGATGGGGTGAAAGATTTTACTACATTTGCAATCGAGCACACAAAAGATCCTGACAAAATCTTGTGTCCTTGCTTATCTTGTTGTTTTGGAAAGCGGATTAGTCCACTTGATTTGCTAGATCATTTAGTGTGTTACGGTATTGATCAAACATATATACGATGGACAAGGCATAGTGAGATGAAGATGATGTAGTGATCGGGTGCATACTACGAGTGGTGCTTGGGATGAATTTGATCAAAGCATGTTTGATGAAGATGATGGTCTTGAAGAAACGCTAAATATGGTTGAAGGGGTGCTTTATAACTACCCTAATGAATTTGAGAAGTTGAAAGGTAATGCAGAGAAACCTTTATATGCCGGTAGTACTAAATACACAAGATTGCTAGTAGTGTTGAAGTTGTACAACTTTAAAGCTCGCTACAGATTGAGTGATTAGGGTTTCACCGTACTGCTTGAACTATTGTAAGATATGCTTCCAGAAGAATATGTACTTCCTACCAAGACATATGAGGCAAAGCGAATTCTTTGCTCTACAACAAGTATGGGATATGTGAAGATACATGCATGTCCTAATGATTGCTTATTATTTCGAAATTAGTATGCAACATTGGACAAGTGCCCTAAATGCAACGCATCTCAATATAGGAAGAAGAAAGGGAAAAGTTCTTTGAAGGTCCTATGGTATTTTCCCATTATTCTGAGATTCAAGCAACTGTACAGTAACGCAGAGATTGCTAAATAGTTGACATGGCATGCAGATGAAAGGATTAAAGACACGAAGCTTAGGAATACTGTAGATGCTCCTCAATGGAAAAAAATTAATCATTAGTACCCTGACTTTACGGATGAAGCAAGGAACCTTCGCCTTACACTGTCAACTAATAGAATTAATTCGCACGGTGTTCAGAGTAGTACACATAGCACGTGGCTGGAGATATTGATGATTTATAACCTTCCTCCATACTTGAACATGAAACATAAGTTTATGATGTTGTCCATGTTAATTTCTGGGCCAAGGCAACCTAGGAATGATATAGATGTATACTTGGCTCCTTTAATTCATGACTTGAAGCTACTTTGGGAGGAAGGTGTTAGTGTGTATGACGGGTAAATGGAAGAAATTTTCACTTTGAAAGCTATATTGTTTAGCACAATTAATGATTTTCCTTCTTATGGTAATTTATCGGGATACAGCATCAAAGGATATGGTGCATGCCCTATATGTGAAGATGGCACTCATTCAGTGCAACTTCATCATTATAAGAAAAATGTTTACATGGGGCATTGAAGATTCTTACCATCACAACATTGTTAGAGGAAGTGCAAAAAGCCTTTCAATGGTGACTCAGAAGAAGGTAGCGCACTAAAGATGTTGACCGGTGCCTAGGTGTATTCCAAGGAAAAGGACTTGGATAACAATTTTGGCAAGCCATTTTGCAAAACAAATCGAGAAAAGTGGTTGGAAGAAAAAGTCCATTTTCTTTGAACTTCCATATTAGAGGTCTTTATATGTGAGACATTTTCTTGATGTGATGCATAGAAAAAAAAATATATGTGATAGTCTAATTAGCACGTCACTCAATATCCAAGGAAAAAGCAAGGATAGTGTCAATTCGAGGTTGGATTTAGTGAACTTAGGAATTAAAGAAGAGTTGACACCGATTGAGCAAGGGCATCATACTTATCTATTGCCAGAGGCATACACCCTGTCGAGGAAAGAGAAGAAATTGTTTTGTGAGTTCCTGCAAGAAATTAAAGTTTCCAAGGGCTACTCTTCAAATATAAAGAACCTTGTATCAATGAAAGAGTTGAAGTTAAAGAACCTTAAGTCTCATGATTGTCATGTGCTCATGTAGAATTTCCTACCGGTTGGTATACGATCCATTTTACCCAAAAATTTAAAAAACACCATCACTAAACTTTGCGTGTTTTTCAAGTTGATCTACAGTAAATTTGTAGATTCAACTAAGTTACAAGATTTGCAAAGGATAATTGTGCGTACCCTGTGTGAACTTGAAATGTATTTTTTACCTTCTTTTTTTGACATTAAGGTACATCTAACTATACACTTGGTCAAAGAGATTCAATTATACGCGCAGATGATTAGTTTTAAGCATCAAATGTAAGAACTTCAAGAACAAATATGCTACAAGGAACAACAAGAAGAACAATTCCTAGAACAAATGCGTTTGATGCAAGAATAAAACGCGCTGTTAACAATGCAAATATAACAGTTGGTGCAATGTAGCCTAACACAAAATGTTCCCTTCTGTGATAGCCCAAGTATCAGAGATAGTTGCACTTCCATGCCTAAAGTCCCTTTTTCTTTAGTAATTAATTTCTTCTCTACTTAACTTTATGTTACATTATAATTTAGCGAACTTTAACATATTAACTCTATTTTCTATAATGCAAATTTCAATGCAAGTTATATGTTGATCAAGGTTCCAAGCATGCGGTTGCAGTGGGTGCTGCCTACAACACTGATAAGGACACACTGCACAATTCACTGGTTCCTGACAACACACTCCAAGTGAGGGTTAATGTCTGCACAAATGAAGACACCCTCTAACTGATCCTATCTCGGGATGAGCAAATAATCGTGAAAGATGTTGTAGGTAGCTATGTTGCTTGGCCAATAGGTCTTATCGAGCCATATGAAAAGGTGTTCATTTACAATTCCCTGCACTTTGCCTTCGTACTTCCATCTCAAACTGTGATTTAATTTTCTGATTTTCACAGGGTGGACAGTCTAGAGATAAACAAATCCAACCTTATGGTAAGATCTCAAAGTGTTCAACAACACAATGCAAGTCAAAAGCATCGGCTAGCCAATAGAACAAAAGAAGATCGGCCTCATATCGTGATCAATTAGTATTGACTACGCTACAATTGATCAGTAAAGGAGGACTGGAAATACGTTTTCAAAGACATATCTACAGTGTTAGTGGTCTAGTTGATTATGTTACTGCCGAGGTCGTGCACGACATATGTACTCATCTGGATAAGGTACTTGACCATTATCGTTTATCATTGTTATTAATATTTCTCATTCCATTTCTTTTGTTTTCCATGAAACTGTTTGTTTTATACCAGGAATTTGTACCATGACATCGTAATGGATACAAACAGGGTCCAATTCGTATTTGTCAACCCTTATTTCATTGGCTACCATAGGGTAAAGTAGATATAAATGCACAGTCTAATGATTTAAAAGATTAGTTTAGAAAGAAAGTGACACCAACTACACTATTTTTAATGCCATATAATGCAGGGTAAGTTATTAGTGGTACAATTTTTATTTTTATTGTTTAACTTTTATCATAACATGATTGTTGAAACAAATTTTTAAAATATTCTAAGCGCTATTGGATATTGATAGTTATCAATCCTAAGGAACCTTTAGGCCCTCGCATTTACTATATGGATCCTCTAAAAAATGGTCTTCCATAAAGCCATTCTGATATGTTACTATTATTCAATATGTAATCGTATGTGCGTATGTGTAAATATTTGCATATGTGATTGAATAACCAAAAGTAATTAGTTTCTATTTGTTTTGTTAGCGCATTGACTGCGTATTGGTCCTCTATGCCTTAAGCTATTCTAAAGCTGCTGACCCTCATCTTAGCTATCCTTGGAAGAAGATACTGGTACTGATATACGAATTTACTCAAACTTTATTAGTATGCACACAGAAATAGTATAAATATACTGATATATTGATATAAAGTGCTTGATTATATTATAGGAATCCCTACTGGGTGTGGTCATAATAATTACAGACCTTAAAATAACAAAAAGGCCTTCAGATAACCAATTGTCCTACTTGAACTGGACTGGAACCTTAATTGCTAGTAATTACACTTTTTCCCCTTTGAGTCATTGTCTGCTTCTAAAAACTTTATATATTTATAGAAAAGGTGAGATTCAAAAGAATCTCAGTAGTAATACACTATCAATCATATAAAATGTGATAAATAGATATGCAATGCACCACAATGTAAATATAACAATAACACTGTAAAACGGAGTGTGCACACTATTCAGAGCCAAATCCCCTACTTGTCTGTGTACTCCAGCTAAGTCCCAGACCACAGCTAGGTAATGTGCCCTGGGCATTGTGTATCATAGCTGGGTCCCAGATTATGGCTAGATAATGTGTGTTCATTATTCATATCACATAATATAGCAATATAGTGTATTAATGACATAGTTACTACCTGGAATTGCACTTTCCTTACCTGTCTGCCTGTACAGATCTTGTGTCCGACTTAGGCTACTAATATATCCTAAAATTCCCAAATGTACAAAAATTGAGTTATTACTCATTCATGTACTATTCAAAACTTATTTTATTGGTTATCTTTACCCTTAGAGTTCAATGTAATTACATTTTTCCATTACCTTTTAAATTTCGCACATTGACTAAAATTGCTAGAATTTTCATCAAACTTTGAAAATTCATATATTTATTTATAAATATCCAATTGCTATGGTTTTAAAGGCTATGAGACCCTTATTAAGTCTATTTTTAAGGAAAAATATTGCTTGTAGCCAACTAGACATATAGAATTCCAGAATTTCCATTTATTGGAAACTGCCACAAAAACTTGCCAGTTTTACTTGGCTAACTTCAAAAATACATAACTCTAAGTGTACAGGTCCAAATGACGTATATGACCTATCAAATTACATATTGATAAATATACTTTTATTCTGTAAAATTTCACATTTATTGGACATCATTTGATTATCCAAAACCATAACACAACTAGACTGCCAAGCAGGAAAACACACTGGCAGCAAAGTTTACATTCCCAAGACTCTTGCTAAAATGAGACTTAGCAGTCCACTTGTTTCAAGCTTATTCTCAAGCCTCTAGTCCTAAAATTTGGGATGTTACACATCCCCCACATAAATCCTTCGATTGAAAGGTTAAGTTTTCATCTTCTGAATGTACAATATGTAATTTATGGAAATACTGATGATGTAGCTGATTTGTTGGATAAGCCTAGAGCAAGTGAATCATAGTTCCTTTTGTTGAATGAAAAAATAATGATGATGATACTTTTGTTAAGACTCCGACTTACATTGAATTTCCTAAGCATTAAGCATACCAAAAGAGTAAAAAGGAATGGAAATTAAGGAAACGAGAAGTTTTTGTTGGCCAAATAACTCATGTTTAACCATCCTCTGGAGAGTTGTACTATCTTCATATATTGCCCATGAAAGTTAGAGGTTTTTGTTCATTTGATGAGATCAAGACCATAGATGGTGTTATCAACAAGACTTTTAAAGTTGCATGTTTTGCACATGGTCTTTTGGATGATGACTTTGAATACATTTCTACTATCAGGGAAGCATCACTCTAAGCTTCTAGTTCATCATTATGAAATCTTTTTATCAGTATGTTATTGTGTTCCTCACTACACTGCCCTGATTTTGTATGGAAGGAAACACATCAATTCCTTTTAAAGGATTTACTGTATATTCTACTTAATGATCCAATGTCCTCAAGTAAGTTAATATAATTATCCTATCATTAATTATCTTTATGGTTTTAATTAATACTAAGTTTTTTATACCTAACAAAGCACTTCATATGTTAAGTTCAGGTGTGGTTATATCACTTCTAATGGGGGAAATACTGCATTGAAGGAAATAGATTCTTCATTGTGCAAGAATTGCAAAAGTTTTCTTGACTTCCCCTTTATGCTATTACTAGAAGAAGTGTCTCCTATTGATATGACCAATCATCTAATTTTGCAAGAGTTGAGTTATGATAGAGTTGCGCTACATGTAGAAGTAGAAAAACTAATTAGATCTCTTGATTCCATGCAAAAACAAATTTTTGATGAAGTTATAGCATCATTGCAAAGGGATCATGGTGGTTTCTACTTTGTTTATGGCTATGATGACAATGGGAAGACTTTTCTGTGGAATGCCTTGACTTCCTCAATTTATGCTACTAGAAATATTGTGATCACAATTGCATCTAATGGTATTGTTGTAACATTGCTCCCTTTAGGAAGGATTGCACACTCAAGGTTTGTGATCCCAATCCAAGTTACCAAATCATCAATTTGTTCAATAAAGCAAAACTCTCCATTAGTAAATCTTATCGTCTACACAAAGTTGATCATATGGGATAAGGCACCTATGGTGCAATAGTTCTACATTGAAGCATTTGATAGGATATCATGTATTATGATAAGTTCTTTGGTGGCAAGTGCATTATCATGGGTGGTGATTTTCATCAAATATTATTGGTCATTCCAAAAGGTTCCAGAGGTAGCATTATTGATGCATGCATTATGTAATATCCCGATTTGTGATTAGGGCTAATGATTAAGAGAATTATTGTAATTAGTGTAATTAAGCACTTTTGGAATTAATGTAATGTGAATTTTGGAATAAATATGTGTGGTATTTAAGATCAATGGTTGTGATCCCTTGACCATGGGTCGGGATCCTATGTTTTGCGGTTATGTGGGTTCATAGGAGAGTGACTAAGATGATGACATATGGTATTGTGTGAGCTATTGGATGAAGCCACAAAAGGACAAAATAGCACTTTTCTCTCTCCCCTCTCTCTCCAATTCGGTTGAGTGTGTGTGTGGGAGGATGAGTTGACTTCATCATCATCATCATCATCTCCTCCATATCTCATTTTCTCTCTCTCTTCCTTCCTCCATTTTCGCTGAGCAAGCTTGGTAAGGGAAGGATAAAGCTTGAT
The DNA here is from genome assembly GCA_963855925.1 of Inga laurina. NCBI lineage: Eukaryota > Viridiplantae > Streptophyta > Magnoliopsida > Fabales > Fabaceae > Inga > Inga laurina. The sequence goes on from OY979706.1 coordinate 34,590,987, forward strand.
CTTTGGTAAGAAATGCTCCTCCTTTGCTCAAAACCTCTTCTCTAATATTGTTCATCTCAATGAGAGCTTTATGGTGGTGGTTGTAGAATCTTGAGAAGTGGTGATTTGGGTGTGAGTCGAAATTGGAAGATTGGAGAATCAAGATCTTGGATTGGGCAAAGTGAAGAGGTAGGCCTTTAGTGCATTTGTATATATAAAGTTTGTGATTTTGGGTAAGTTTGTGAAAATATGGAAATTTGCCCTAATTTGCACCAAATGTGGATTTTAGGAGTTTCATTGTGCTTGATGTTAGAAATGAGTTATTTTGGAGTTATTTGAGTGTTGAATATGATTTGGAATGTTGGAATTAAGTGGAATGAAATTTGGATATTGTGTATCATAGAGACCTTAGTTTCTGATTGTGGTCAAAGTGGTTTTTGGGGTGTTTTTGGAGTTGCCATTGTGTTCCCTAGTTAGTGCTTGAAATGTATGAGCTTTGAGAGGAGTTTGGGAACCATTGGGCATGATTTTGACCATCTGGTGTTTTCTGGTTTTTCTGCGTTTTTGGGTCTCTGATACACATCACTCGAGCAGAGGAAGAACGTGCTCGAGTGATGCGAGAGTTTTTCCCTTTTGTGCTTCGAGTTCGTCTGGGTTCTTTGAATAATGCTCAAGTGCATCGCTTTGTGCTCGAGTGAGGGAAGAACGTGCTCGAGTGAACTTGGGTTGCTCGAGTGATGGTGCGAGTCCAGAGTGAAGGGTTTCTTTCGGGTCTTCACTCGCTGGTTGATGCCAAGAGTGTGCTCTGACACTCGCGAGCATTACCGTCTCACCCGAGCACTAGGGGTCATGCTCGAGTGAGCTTGTGCCTCTGGTGTGGGTGGTGCTCTCAGGTTGTCACTTGCGGGTAAGGTGCACGAGTGTGCCTTCTCACTCGCCGGTATGGGGTGTGTGCTCGAGTGCATATGGCTATGCTCGAGTGATCCTGATCTTGGAGAGCTTTGGGTGCTCTCGGGTCCTCACTTCCTGGACTTCACTCGCAGGTGCTCGAGTGAAGCATTTGGCCTTCACTCGAGTGAAGTTCAGTGTGCTCGAGTGATGTCCGTACTTGTGCTCGAGTGAGAGCATCTGTGCTCAAGTGAGGCCGTCAGAAATCAGTGTGTTGCTTTCGAAAAAGGGGTCTTTTGGGTAGTGTCTTCCAACCCTTTAGGCATATGTTTAGGCCTCTAATAGTCACCTAAAGAGTCCTAAATGATAACCAACTTAGAGTATTATTGAAATATACATATGGAAAAGAAATTGATTGGTTGTCCCTAATTGATATAGGATTTGACATCTGTCATCCTCGTGAGACTAAGGTGCCAGAGCCAGTCAGGAAAGATACAGGTAGTGACTCTTTCTTTATATCCTATGTGATACATTGTATGTGTTCAATGTCATTGAGATGAAATGGATTTTGTATGCTGCATGTTGTGAAAATTGTGGAAGCACCGCGATACCAATAGTCCCTGAGTCGCTAACAACGGTTCGGGTAAGGGCTGTGTGCCTTCCCAGCGGTAAAAGGGGATGAGGTTAGGGTGTGTATATATGATTATGTGGGCCGAAAGGCTAATTGTGGGCCGAAAGGCTATTTGTGAAGGCCGACGGGCCATTTATGAAAGCCGTAAGGCTATTCGTATGCACTGCCACGCCAATAGTCCCTGAGTCGCTAACAATGGTTCGGGTTAGGACGATGTGCCTTCCCGACGGTAAAAGGGGATGAGGGTGGAGTGATTTGTGTTGCTGTTACGAGATGATTTGTTTACATATTATGTGATTGCATGTGGTATGAAAAAGTTGTTATTACTGGGATTCTTTAGAATCTCACCCTTTCCATATAACTAACCTTTTCAGACAGGGCGAGTGGCTCGAAAGGGAAGCGGACAACCAGGAGTAGTTAGGACTACTCTGAGACTTAGTGGTAGTTGGTTATACTTATTTTGGTTTTGGGATTACCAAGTGTACATGAGAATGTAAATGAATATTTTGGTTATGTAATCCCCATTTTGGGAATCTGTAAACCCATTATATATGTAGATGAACCCGGGATTTTAGTTTCCGCACTCTGATATTACTTATGTGATTTAATTTCTCAAGTAGTTATATCCGCCCGTGAATGTGAGACCATCAACGAGTATGTGTTGGAACTGATTTTTGAAATACCCCATCTCTTGGATGTGGGATTATAAATTGTTATTTTATTTTATTGGTCTCTATTTCACTTAAATTTCGTAATCCGGATGTAATTACGGTGAGGGGGTTACACATTAACTCTTCACACTTATAGGAACATCGCATTATTTTTCAGTTATCAAAAAATATGTAGTTGACCTCATCCTCCTCAGGCACTGATGATGCAAAGCTATGTTGGTTTTTGCAATAGTTGTTGGACATTGGTGATGGCAAATTAGGAGATTCAATACATGGCATTGTAGAAATTGAGATCCCAAATGAGTTGTTGATATCGATGATATGATTTAAGCAATTGTTGCATCAACGTATCCTGACTTGGTACACAATCTTAATTCAAATGACTATCAATGACCGGGCTACCCTTACACGAACAATTGATATGGTAAATCAAATAAATGACCATTTCTACTCCATTATACCGAGTGATGCATATGAGTTCTACAATTGTGACTCTATCTGTAAGTCATCTAATGATAGTGATAGTTTTCATGATTTGTGTGGCCCAGGATTCTTGAACACGATCACTTGCCTTGGATCTCCCCCACATGAGCTTTTTAAAAGTTGGTGCTCCTATCATGTTGTTGAGAAATATTGATAAGGTGTCTGGTTTGTGCAACGGAACTCGCCTTCGTATAACTCACCTTAGGAAGACTGTTATTAGGGCAATCACGTTGAATAGGTAAAGACCAAATGAAAAAGTTTTCATTCATAGAATGACCATGAATCCTTCTAAAAATCGGTAGCCTTTTCCAATACAACGGAGGCAATTCCCAGTGACTCCTTCATTTGCAATGACTATCAAAAAGAATCAAGGGTAGTCTCTTCGTCAAGTTGGTCTTTATCTGTGCAAGCTAGTATTCACGCACGGTTAATAATATATATCACTATCCAGAGTAAAGAGCATGGATGGTTTGAGAATAGTTGTAGATGACAAGGACCAAGCCAAGAAGTCAACGACAACAAATGTTATTTACAAAGATTTTTAGGAATGATTGATGCCATAGTGTCATGAGTTTCCAAGGTGGCAATTTGTATTTGTTGTTTGGTGTGTTGTTTTCTTTGCTGGAGTAATGTCTTTTCATGGTTGAATTTGTATTCAATGTTGTAATGTGAGAACGTATTTGTTTTTGTTGAGTTCAATAGATGTTTACCTTTTTTAACACTATCTCATTGTTTATTTATTTGATAGCAAAATCTTCCCATGAAACACATAAAAAGCACAAGCTAGTTATAATAATAAATTAACCACAAGCTCCTCAGTTTATTCAAAATACTTAATTCTCAACATGTTTCACCCCAAATTTTCAATATTTACATTACGTCATGAACCTCAAATCTAAGTAATTCAATTATCAATATAACCTCCAATTAGTTAGAATAAATCATTAGATTTGAATTATAGCTCCTTAATCATAAATCACAATTTTTCCAACCAAACCCTAACTTTATTTCCCTCAAATCAACCACTCAAGTAATAATCCAAACCATAAAACTATTTTTCTAATCTTACTAGCTCCATCAAAAGAAAAATGGAAAATTCCAAAAAAAAAAAACCTTTGAATATGCAAAAGGACAAATTAAAGCGGCTAAATTTGAAAATCCCAAGTCAGTTCAATGTCAGTATAGAGGAGGAATCTGAGATTATGAAATCTCAGCGAAAAGATGAACCTGCCCTTCAACTATCCCTCTCTCTCAGCTAGGAATAACAGCACTGGTGTCTTTATTAACAACACCGCATTCTGCATTAACAACTCCGATTTATTCTTTCACATCTTCGTATCTCAAATATGGTGTTGTTAATATAAAATATGGTGTTGTTAATAAAGAGAAAGGTGTTGTTATTGATCCTGAAACTTAAATTATCGAGTTGTGAAAGAAGAAAGTCAAGTTGTTAATGTAGAATATGGTATTGTTAATATACAGACTAGTGTTGTTATTGCGAAACAAGAAAGTCGAGTTGTTAATGTAGAATACAGTATTGTTAATAAAGAGACCGGTGTTGTTATTGTGAAAGAAGAAAATAGAGTTGTTAATGTAGAATCTGGTGTTGTTAATAAAGAGACTGGTGTTGTTATTCTGAGCTGAGAGATGGGGAGAGCTGAAGGGTAAGTGCGCCTTTTTACCGAAATTTCATAATCCCAGATTCCTCCTCCATACTAACACTGAAATGACTTGGAATTTTTGAATTTTAAAGCTATGATTGTCCTTTTGCATATTCCAAGGTATTTTTTTGGAATTTTCCCAAAGAAAAATAATCAACTAGAAGGCTCAAGAATGTAAAATTTAACAAACCCTACATTTTTCATTCATAAAAACTAAAAATAAGAGAGGAGGAACTAAAATAAAGTAGGAGATAAACAGCTCACCAAATATCCTTAAACTAAAAAGAATGATCTTCCTCTACCACCCTCTCATGACAACACAGCAAGCACGCATGGGAAGAAGAAAAAGAACGAGTCGCTGGAACACACAAGGAATAGAGGAGAAATACTAGAAAAATAATGGGGGTGCGCGAGAATTTGATTTCAATTGCCAGAATATAAGTGGCTTGGTTTATGGTGTTTTAGAGAATGGGCTAACAAACTTACTTTATATCAAGGAACAAAAAACCAGGCGGGGCAATGAATGATCACGGTACAAGTTCAAGGGTCAATGGATCAATCATGGTCTAACCGGTGGTTGGACCGACTATAATAAAATATTACAATTTATTAGTGGGAATATATATATTAATATATTTTTAAACTTCTATAGATAAAAAATGAAGATCTTTAGAAAAAAAAAATGTTTAAAATCTATTGGTATTAGTTATGCCTATACTAAGGTTGAGGACAAAGATGAAGAGAAAAGTAGGTAAAGAAAGAACAAATCTAAAAAAGAAGATGATGATGAAAAAAATTATTTAAAAAGAAATAATAATTAAAAGAAAAAAAAATTAAAATCGATCCAACCAGTGAAACCACCGGTTTTAACAAGTTTAAACTAGCTCACAGCCCAATGGTTGAACCAAACCGGACCACTAGCCGGTTCACCAGCCAGTCCGGTCCGGTTTTTTGTTCCATGCTTTATATAAATTTTCATTTTCTCCATAATTTACCCCTTTTTTATCTTGACTTTAAAAATATTCAAGTCATTTTTCTTAATATTAAAAAAACTGAAATCTTTTAAAAGATTAATTCATTTACATTTCTTCATTTATACCCACATGGCCAATGTTTCCCTTTGTGAAAAATAGAGCCATGGAGTTATGCCTTAAAATCTAATATATCTTGAGCAAACTCCCTTCCTCAATCAAATGGATGATAAAGTATAATTATCATAAAATAATCCCGTTATATTCACATCAATATTCGTAATTATTTTGTATTTTTAATTTTGTACTTCTTTTCTATAAAAGATAATTCAATACTGAAAAAATATAATTGGGCTCCATTCATCTTGATTAGGATTTTTCCCTTTTTATTTTTAATCATATTTCGTTCTTTTTTTTTTTCAATCCTATATTTCAATATTTCTGACAATATATTTTGATTTTATTTAAATCTCAAATTTTTCGATAAATAACATTCTAATATTTAAATCTTAACAATGAAAATTTGGGATGTTACATCATTATTAGTCTCCTTTTAATGTATATGCATTATATTCTCATCGCTTTTAATTTCTTCCAAGACCTTAATTTCTAAATACATGGCCAATTACATTTTGATGCTAGCGCAATTACAGAAACCGTAACAAATAACCTCAAGGACTCACACTCATTTTTTTACTAGAAGTCAACGAGTTCGGATCTTGCACCTCTGGCATACCTATAACATATGTCCCGAAAAGTGGCCGACAATCTCTCTCTTATATGCATTCCCAAACAAAGAAAAAACAAAATCATGTAGTTTTTCATAAAAGATTTATACTAGTTATGAAACTGGGAAAAAAAAAAAAAAAAAAAGCAGAACTTTATTTTTCAGTCCTTATAATTTTCCCTAATTTTTAATTAGATCCCTATAATTTGTTATTTTATTGTCTATAAAATTTTAGGTCAATTGGGTCCTAAGACTCACTAAGATCAAGGCATACCTACAGGCTCAAAAAACACGGATAAAAACACTTAAAAGTGGCCTATCAATAAGGTCATTTTATTGGTGGGATTTGAACCAACAATCTTATGGTTATGAGCCAATTTACCAACTGGATCAACCTTTATTGATATAATTTTATATTGTTGAGCAATCTATACTTTTTTTTTATTGGATTCTTATATTTTCATCAACTATAATTATTAACTCTTATATAAGCTTATAATCTATTAATTAATTAGGGATGATGGAGAAGTTGACTTAGCGACGTATAAGTTGTCCTGCAAAATAAAATGAGGTTTTCTAAAAATAAAATGATGAAAAAATATATGTTCATATAATTTTTAACAAAACTCAAAAAATATATTGGTGTTTTGCTAATCCATTACATCCAAAATATTATCTACAGATGTCATATTATATCCAAATAAACATAACATTTACATCCAAAATATTATAAGCATTTGCCTAAAATCCAAAATATTATAAACATAGCAATTACATCCAACATTCATATCCCAAGTCAAGGTTGACTGCCTCCCGAGGGAGTTGCATTAATTGACTCTTGAGTGGAAGAAGGTTGTGGGCCCTTTGATGCTTTTCAAGACCTTTGGTTGTGTCCCCGTCTGTGACAGTTAGAACAAGTCATTATTGGAATTTGCCGTTTCTCCTTCATATCTATTGTTGTGTCCTCATCTACACCTCTTTTTCTTTTTTTGGGTGGGCGTCCAGGACGTTTGTGATATACTGGAGGATCAATTGGTTGACCATCAGCCTGCTCCCACATGATCTCTCCATTGATAGGCTCAATGACCGGAGAGTATGAGGCCACAAATGATTGCAAAGTCAACCACTTGTTAACATACTCATATGGATCCTCCCTCTTAACATATATGTAAGCAACTCCATGTCTACAAACAAATAGAAAGACCACATTGAGCCTTAATAGGATGACAGATTTTTAACGCAATTTATGGCAAATTCAAACAGAAACCAACAAAAAATATGCAAGAACCAACATAACCAAAAAATAATTCATACCTGCATGGGATTCCGTTCAATTGCCACCAATAACATGAGCATGTTCTGGCAGACAAATCAACTTGGAACTTATGACTATTAAGAGAAACCTTATATAGCGATTATCACCTGCATATCTCACTTCCCACTTCTGAGATTCTTGAATTTCCTTGTATAATATTTTTCGAGGCCGTGGGCGTACTATCCCTTTGTCACGGTACTTCTCAGCCTTGACACGATTTTCAGAAAATCTTGTCATTAAATAAGTTCTTATCCAATCAAGCATGCTTATAATAGGAAGCTCTCTTGCTTCTAACAGCCTTCCATTAAATGACTCTCTGATGTTATTGGTGACCATATCACTCTTGCAAGTGTCTAGAAGTATGACTTTGTCCAACATGTTGGAGGGATTGCTAATAAATAATCATGTGCTCCAGTGGAAACAACCTTCAACCCATTCATCCGTTGTTTCCATTCAGCCTTAACAGTGGCCTTTGCAGCACTAACAATTAAGTCACGCACCACGGTTCCTCCTCCATATTTGGCTTTTACATTTGCATACAAATGCCGGATACAAAATCTATGTTCAACACCTTTAAGTAGCTCTTCAAATGTAGGAACAAGGCCTTACATGTAAATTGTAATTATGGTTAAAATTCTTTGTTGCTTTTGAATACCTTTTTCCCACTTGGAAAGAATATCTAGATCATTGTAAAATGAGAGTTCCATATAGCTGAAAAAAAGGACAAGCATTCAAGTCAATAAGCCTAACAATGAATATGGACCATTCCCTAGTTGTGTAACACCCCAAATTTTATTCACAAAAAATATATTGTAATTATTTGAATAATTCAATAAAATGGTGAATATTCATGAATTTGGATCTTGTGAATTTTGAAATATTCATATTCATAAGGAAATGGGCAAATTAATTCAAAAATTGAATTAAATTACAAAGGGGATAGCAAAATCATAATTTTGCCAATTTAGCCCAAGATTAATTATTTTCCAATTAATTGGAGTCAATTTCAATTAATCAAGGAAAATAAAGGAAAGTGCATAAAAGGGATTATTCTCGATGGAATAAAATCAAGAATTTGGGGAATTAGGGGGAATTATACATAGTTCAATTAGATAAATTTTGGAATATATGAAAAACATTTTTTCTCCTCTACCTTCCCTCAAATTCGTTTAACACATGGAAAGAAGAGGGAAATTGTAAATCCAAGAAGCAAGATAAAGGTGATGTTGACAAAACTACATGCACAACTCAATGATGACAAAGTTGGAGTGCACACAAAAGGGAAGTATGGTGAATGCATGAAGAGAAGCTTGAGTGTAGGAGTGGAATACTTGAGTGATTGGAAGAGGACACTTGATTACATGTAAGAAGCTAGCTTGTCTTGTAAGAGAGGATGAGAGAGACGGATTTTTAGGAGGAAGAAAAGGAAGCAATTGAATTAAATTAGTGGCAAGACAATAGGAAATTATGAGGAAGAGAAGAGTGTGACAAGTGTCACATTAGAAGCCCTTGATCAAATCAATGGATAGGAAGATGGACGATCAAAATAATAAAACATACTCCTTACTCTTTTCAAGTCACCATTCGGCCAAGACATAGAAAAAAAAAGAGAGAAGAGAGAGCTTGAGAAATAGAGAGAAGAGGAGAGCTCAAGGAAGAAGAAGCTAAGGTAAGTGTTGTCTTTTAAGAATTTTCCTTGTGATCTTCCATGAAATCCTTCTCTAAACTCTTGTTTCTCATGAATCTATGGTGGTGAAGAGACACTTTGAGATCAAGAAGAAAGGGAGGAGGAGCCTAGATTAAGAGGAAACCAAGAAGCCAAAGAGGGTAACTTCATGAACTTGCCTTCTTGAGTTGTTGTTGATAATTATTGTTTGGTTTTTATGATTTTTGAGTTGAGTTGTAAAATTAGAAAAGCCATAACCCTAAGGGGTTATGCTGCCCAAAATCCTTTAAATCATGTTTAAGAAGTTTTTAAATAAGTTAATCAAGGATTAGAAGTGGAAAAGTATAAGTTTTTGGAGCTAAAACACAAAACCTCATTTCTTTTCCATCTTTCCCTAATATTTCGGCCAGGACCAGAAATGGTAGTAGAAGTTGGATTTTCATGAAATAAATTGTTCCATTGGACTCAGTGGGAAAAAATAGGTGGGGTTACAGTTGGACACTTTTTTGGTAGAGGCCGAAAAAGCATAATCACGAAAACGCCACTGAAATCCCTAAATAGGGGCTGTCAAGGGTATTTTCATAATTTGATAGTGAATTTGGTGATTTCGAGCCCGGAAATGGATTCCTTGGGCAAAAATAAGTCAGAATAGCCTTAGTCAAAATTTTGAAAAAACGTTCCATTAAGCCGGGTACGGCGGGGCCGGATTGAGTTTCCGGAGGCATTTTTGTAAATTTTCACCATAGACTAATGTAACCACAATAAACACTATAGAAGAGTCTAAAATGATACTTGGATAGGTTATGACCTATTTCTGATACATCTAATATTTTAGAACCAATTCGGAGGCCGGGTACGACACGTTCTTCGAGACACATTTAGAAATGGGATATTAAAGCTTTGAGGTAGGGACATTATTCTTCATACACTATGCCATAAGTTATGTGATTGTGTGGATGCCATTGTTTTGTAAATGCACTTTATTAATCAACATGATTTGCCTAGAGAGGGGCAGTTAGTGCCATAGGTGCACTTACATTGGGAGTTGGCATAAGTTCAACCTGTGTAGATTGTGGGGCTAGGCCCTACTCATGTATACATGACGATTATGTGTTTATATAGTTCATTAATTTGTGCATACCTTGGCGCATGTCATATTTACTTTTCGCATTTTCTATGAACGATATTATGTCTTACGGGGATTCTTCGGAATCTCCCCCTATTTTTAAATAAACACCTCAGCGGGTACCAGTGGGCCAAAGGGAAAAGATGTAGACGCCGGTAAGTGAGTGGCACGTGTCTCGAGACGCAAACAAGATCGTGGTCATAATTAGTCTATTTTGTGATATTTTGGTGAAATTTGTAAATATTAAAACTTCCGCTGTATTTTTCGTTTCCGTCGACGAATGATATCAGAATTGTAAACGAATATTTTTATCAGTATAATTGTACTTTTCTGTGTGCCCATTGAATTCCGTCTTTATTACTCTTCGATTATCGAAATGAAAACGGGTGTTGACAAGTTGCTAAACAGAGACTTAATTTTTGGTCAAAAAAAAAACCAGAGCCTTAATCCTTAAAAAGCAGAGAATATTTCCACATTTCAGGCATACTAAAAACTAGCTCCAAGTTGTATAGCACAATATGAACATAATCTTCTAATTAGTTTTGCTTCATCAACTCCAGAAATTACCTTTTGCAGGTCAGATATGAAGACCCATCTTCTTTCTCTCATAGTGCCAATGTTATCAAATAAATTATTCAAAAACCATGTTCAAGAGTCTTTATTTTCTCCCTCAACAACAGCCCATTCTAACGGGAAGTATTGGTCATTAGCATCACGTCCTACAGCCACAAGTAGTATCCCCGTATAAGGACCCTTCAAAAAACACCCATCCAACCTAATTATAGGTTTGCACCCTGCTAAAAATCCTTGCTTCACAGCACCAATGCAGTCATACAATCTTCTAAATATAGGAGGACAATGTGTTTAGGGATGATCAGTAACCAAAAAAAATGTTGTCTCATGGTTACACTTTTTGATCTCATTTAAATAATCTCTCAACTTATGATATTGCTCCTTATAATCACCCTCAATTATTGACTTCGCCCTTTTCCTTGTCTTGTACGCCTTCCATGCAGACACATAAACCATATAGTGCTCTGTCACTGATGCAATTAAGTTTTGTAACTTCAATTTTTTGTTCATTTTCAGCATGTTAACTATTTTCTCAGAAACCCACTTGTACGATGCATTCTTCCCCTTTATCGACACCCCACGTGTGTTTAGCATAAATTGTCTTCAATCGAAATGTTACATCATCCCCACTTCCTTTACTCACAAATGCTACACATTTGCATTCTCCCTGTGCACACTTAACTCTGCATCTCACCTTATCGTTCTTTACGAACTTCAATTCATATCTATTGAGTAGTGCGTACTCTCTAACTACATCCTTAAATTGTTGAAGTGAGGTGAACTCCATCCCAAACTGAAATTTAAACTCTTTGCATATCTCTGAGGGATTATATTTCGGATGTTGTTCTGCAACTACTAACTCATCCTCATCTTCACTCATTCCATCAACTTCTTCAATGTCCTCAGATTCATAATCAGATAACATGGCCAACGTATTCTCCTCTCTAACCTCAATCGCGTTTGCTTGCTGAGGATGATCAGTCTCAATAGAAATCATCTGTGAACTACCAACAACTTCCTCCAATACTTCACCTACACCAACATCAACATATTATCTAAAATAGTCATCATCTACATTTTCTTCATCACTATCCTCAAAATCTGACAGAAAGGCCTCTGAAGCATTGCTGTCACCGCTTTCTTTGTCCAAATCCATATTTAACCTATGAAAAACACAACATTTGGTATAAAAAAAATAGAGCATTACACTGAAAAAAACACAGGTCAAAGATAATAGAATAAAAGCAACAGGTAATATGTTGCCCTGTTCTTGCTCGTCCCTAAATTTCATTTGCTCTTAAACTTCATTTGTTCCTTATTGCTAATACAGTCACCTAAATTTTAGCACCTACAGAAACTGAAATAGGGATCTTTGCACAGATTTTAGAAGGAAACATCGAATTCCAATCTCATTCCGTGCAAAGGCCATAATTCAAAAAATGCTTCATTAAAATCCCAAACAAAAAAGGCTTACATCCCATCAACTATTCTGTAAGCCTATTACGTTTTTTGTTGATGATGCTGGTTTTGTTCTAATAATGCTTGTCTCACAAATTTTTACAGTGGGGTTGCCAACTTCATAAAGATCATCAGATACAGTGGTCCACCAATGACAAGTACTCATCATCAGAAGCCAATATTCAAACTAATAACAATGCTGTCGACATCTATGAAAAAATAGAGCATCGACAATTGAATGCTTTAGTCTTACAGAACAAAAGGGTTCAACTATTAACTCGATTTCGATATGAAGAAGAAGGCTTTTACCTTTAGCTTAAGCGAATGTCAACGATAATACACCTCCGATCTTCACTCGACAGTCGCCATCAACGAAAACTCCTCCGCCAATGGCCATGTCAGATTCGGCCGCCATGGGTCCTCCTTGATCTAACCCTTGCTCTTTTTCTTTTCCAAGGTGAAGTTTTTCGTTTGTCCTCTTTCACTTCTCGCTGAACCCATTTTTTATTAGCATTTTTTTAACTGATCAGCGTTTTTTTTAAAACACCAATATTCTATATTAGTTTAGCCATATCAGATGCCTGCTAAGCATGACACATGGGATTGTTTAACACCGTTAGTGCCACGTATGACAATTTAACGCTGTTAAAGAGGGCACCAAGTCCTTTTTAAATTTCAAGGACTAACTGTAATAAACGGACCAAACCTCAGGGACCAAAACCACGAGCTTTAAACTTCAGGGACAAAAACAAAATCAGACAAAACTTGAGCGACCAAAAGTTGTGTTTACCCTTATTTTATAATAAAGCCAAATAATAATGCCGACAAGTGAAATTAATCTTTCTCAAGCAAAATATTAATATAATGTTAAAGTGGTTGGCTAAAGAGTTATCAGACTTTTAATTTATATTACCGAAGTGTTAGTTAAAAGGGTTAAAGAAAACTTACGGAGTTTTAGAATATCATAATTAATGATTGTTACCTTAAGTTTTCTCACATAATTGACCGGTTAATACGTATCATTACTCAATAATTCCTAGTATATGAATTATCTAAATTCCTCTATCTCGCATTGGATTTTTTGGAACGTAGTTATATTAATTATACCATTGATGGATATATTGAGCCTACGTTTAGGGAAATTACAGTCCAAACTTGATGAAATTTACAATGGAGGACCTAACAACTCAAATTATTCTCAACCGCCAACGGGTCTTGATTTTTTTTTTTAGTGAAGAAAAAAAATTCTTCCTTCCTTTTTTGTTTCGTTTTTTTTAAAGACACAACCTAAGTTTTATTTGACTCCAAGAGATTTTTGAGATTAAGATTATCAAGTTCTTATAAATTTGTTGTTACTTTCTTCCCCAACTCTAATAGAAAGTTATTTGGTACACGTTTTCCAAAATGCAAATATTTTTAAAAAACCTCATATTAATTATTATTATTATCATTATTATGAAGCTTTAGTCTGTTAACAGGTAATTTTCCAACTTTAATTTCAAGGTTAGAAAGTTTGTTTTGGCCAAATAATAAATGTTAGAACAAATTACACTTACAAGGTTCCAAGTCTCAAATCATGCCGACAATGTCAATCGCTCCAAAAAAGAATCGGGCTTCTTCCGTTCCCTTTTTTCTTAATTATTTTTTAAAAAAAATTTCCCCTTGAAACTACTCCTAATTACCGACAAGTCTAGTTTAAACGAAAATGTTGGAAATCAGACCTTCTCTAGCTTACTTTTTTTTTTACCCAAAAAAAAAAAAATTGTCATAACTCGCACTAACATTTTTTTTAATATAATTTTGTCAAATTTCAACCGTTTAATGTAATTTTATCTCTTTTCTTTGGAGGATGACGGAATTCAAGCTAATACAACTGTTAACGGTGATATTAAAATGTATTCATATCTTGAATCCAAAACACACTACAGAAACTACAAAAACAATATTATTTGGTTTGGACCCACAAACACTATTACCTTTGGATAAGTTTGGAGCCTTTATTTTTTTTATCTCAATTTGTTTTTTCTTTTTAAATCACTTTACCCTGTCTGTGATACTAAATAATATGTTATGATTATGGATATATGCATATCTTGTCTAGCTCACTGCCCTTTTTCCCTTCAGTAAGCTATTTTTCAGAAACTACTCTTCTATATGGTCATATCCACATATCTTTCACTACATAATAAAATGTCTTCATTATTAATGTCCCCTCCCTTTAAAATTGAAAAAAAAAAAAAAACACACACACACACACACACGGAGAGAGACATCTTAGCGCGAATATTTGAAGAATTTTTCTACTTATGTGGTAAGGAAGAAATAAAAATCCGGCGCAAATCTTGGGGCCGTCCTTTGTTGCATGTGAAGCCTATATTTTCCTGTCTCGACATTTTTTAGGTTTTGTTTTGTGTGTTTGTTAAAGATTATTTCTTTAGTTTTTTCCCAAATTGATTTTCGTAATAATAATAATAATAACAATACTAATAATAATAACGACAACAACAACTATGATTAATTTCAACTTGCTGGTCCTTTGCATGCCTATAGAACCGAACATGGTGTCCTGCTTTGTCAGTATAAATATGAACTCCTTGTCTGCCATTTTTGCTATGTTGGAGCGAAGCAAGAGCTCTATATATTGTGGTTCTCGGAGTGATAGTAGAGGTAGGAGATAGATATGGCTCTCAAGAGAGACAACGTAGTTGTGTCAAATATGGAGCTTGAGAGACTTCTTAGCATGAAAGGAGGCAAAGGTGAAGGCAGTTACGCCAATAACTCACAAGCTCAGGTCATAAACTCCCCCCCCCTTCTCTCTCTATGTCTGTGTATGTATGTACATATGTATGTATGACTTCACGATAAATTAATTTGTGTGTGGGTGGGTGGGGGAGATAAAGCTTTCTTATGATGCTTGTATGGGGGAGAGTTATTTGAAGCCAATCTTTCATTTTGTTAACTTTTTTAAGTAGATAAATTCATCTTGCTTCTATGACCTGAAAACTTTTGGCCAACACACTATGATATTAAAGTTTAAGGTTAAGATTCAATTTTTCCTGGAAAGTTTTCGCATAGAAGTGAAATTGTAGGTATCCAGAAATTTTTTATATATCATTATTGCTCGGAAGGTTTAAAACAAGAACAGTGCCGCCATGGCCGTTATAAAAATTTTAAAAGTTAACATTAAATTTTTTAACGAGTAAGGCCATTTATTTTCTTTTTGAACATTCCAATGAGATATATTGATCCAACAAAAACTTCTAAAAACTCAAAACTCCGACGCAAAAATGTTTGGAGAAAATTGAACTTTAACCCTAAAATTAAGAGATATGAGAGGAAGTAAGGAACAAGTCAAGCAAATCTTTTGTTGTTATTATACTAAAAAAGTTAGATTTCATAAAAGATATCATCTGTCTCAAAGTAGTGTCTTGGAGTTTCAAACTAAAATTTTTCGGGAATAATTATTTTAAAGGTTCACTGACCTTGCACAAATATAATTTTCGGTGCATTTAAAATATTAGTTTTAATTTTTATTTTGAAGAATCTAAATTATTAATATATATATTGGTTGCTTAATATATCATCTTTCACTTTAATCTATAATTACAAATCATGATTTTTTTTTTTATAGATAATACACCGTCTTTACGTTGATACACATGATTAATTATCTTTCTTCATGTAAAATAAATGTAGGCTATTCATGCTCGTTCCATGCTTCATCTTCTAAAAGAAACCCTAGACAGAGTTCAATTGAATAATCCCGATATTCCCTTTGTGGTTGTGGACTTGGGCTGTTCCTGCGGCAACAACACCATCTATGTGGTGGACGTCATTATAAACCACATCATCAAGCGCCATGAAACCTTAGGCCTTGACCTGCCGGAGTTTTCGGCTTTCTTCTCCGACCTTCCTGGCAATGACTTCAACACTCTCTTCCAGTTACTTCCTCCTATGTTCGCCACCAATTATGGGGTTAGCATGGAGGAATGCCTCGCCGCCAACAACCACCGCTCCTACTTTGCCGCTGGAGTCCCCGGCTCCTTCTATCGGAGGCTTTTTCCGATGAGGTCCATTGATGTTTTTCACTCTGCCTTTTCTTTGCATTGGTTGTCTCAGGTTAGGCCTTAACTAATACTTGGTTCTTTTCTTTCTTACATCATATCGTATGACCTTTTTTAGATTATGTGACATTAACTTATTATCGCTAAATATTTGTGGAGAACCTCTCAAGAGCCAATGATTATGGTATTGGGCTTTAAAAAAATATTTATCTTTTATATTTTAATTAAAAAAGGATGAATGCACTTTTTTGGTTAACAAATGTTTGATTATAGTAATTTCATTAACTACTTGAAGACTGAAGGTTAAAATTACATGACACGAAAGATAATCAAGCAGCTGATGAAAATGTGTCTACTAATTATGAACATTCATACAAACTTCTATTGTTTGCTCATGATATAGCCGCACTTTGGCTCTTAGTATTTTATTTTTAGTCTTCTATTGTTATATTTTGTGTCAGTTTGAATTTAATTAGGATATAATTAGCTTCTCATGGATAGAGATGGAGATAAAATTACCTTCTTTCCTGACTTTCATATGGCATGTCCACATACGGTAATCACTTGGACACTTTCTTCCTGGGATGGATATAAGATTAGGACAAAACTTAGATTAAGTTATTATGTATATTCATTATTAGGTCAAAGTTCGCATGCATTTTAATAAATAATAATAGCAAAATAATAAGTGTCCATATGAAAATTTATAGACCCTAGGTTTACATTGTATGAGAGCTTATACAAAAATTTATAAGTGTTCATAGGTGAATTGACAAGTATACATATATATTTTAACAAGTAATAATAATTAGTTTGAGTTTAGACTTTATTGTTTCACGGTGAGATAATTGATTCATTCCACAGATTTTCAACTCTCTTCATCTGTCCTTTTCTTATCTCTCACTCATGAAATCTTTTGATTAGAACTCCCACTTTCATAAAACTTTTTGTGTGTGAATGGCACTTTAAAGCAATTTTCCTCCTTTATGACTTTCTTGTAGTTTCACCCCGCAAAACACTCAATGAATATCAATGGGGTCAAAGCTGTACCTTTTTCTCCGGGAAAAAAGAATTCAATATGCCACTTCCCGAGGATAATTTAAATGGTACATTGAATATTTTGATCCCACATACAGATAGGGGGGAAAAAGTTAATGTAACGAATCTGTGGCCATTAGGGTTCAAAATACAATAAATTAAACAATATTTAAGCGACAAAAGTGACGTCGGTGGACTGTGTTTTTTTTTTTTTATTTGTTTATCGGCGTGGACTGTGTTTTTGGATGCATGCATAGTAAGAACATGATAAAGTTTCTCTTTTTTCTTCATTTTTTAAAAATCTTTATGGGGCTCACAGGACTTGATTGCCAAGGACTTCTGTGTTTGTGGGAAATAATGGTTTGATGGCGTAGAGGTGGTTTTATTATTATGTTAATTACGAAATTATGAATTATGTATTGCAATATAAATATGTGTCTGTTAAAGCCTCAAACACTTTAAAGTGAGTTGCATATTATAAAGTTAGATTTTGATGTATATAAATACTATCTTAGCTCATGTGCTTAATATAAGAGTTAGATAATTAATTTGTGAATACTTATTAAATAAATCCACTAATTTAGATATTTGTAACAAATGTGCATTTGTTTCCTAAAAAATACTCTCTTTAACCATATGTATTGGAACTAGCCCTAATGAAAATTCCGTATATGTACAATTGCAATAGGGATACTTTAGGAAAAAATATTATAAATTTGAGAGATAAAGTGGATTGAGATATTATATTTATGATCAAAGTGAACCCCTTGTTTGACTCTTATGTTTAAGGCAGGAGGTAGTATGCGATTTCACCCACAGATATGGAATAGTTAGTATTACATTAATTCCAATTCATATATCTAACTTGATTCGGATTAGTTGGAGTTCGGTGTACCTTCTAGACAGTAGATGCCGTTGGATACCAAGAACATGGTTCCATCTTATAAAGATGTTCCAAACTTATCCCCATCTATATATATATATATATAAATGCGCGCGCGCACACACATATATGATAAATGATGAAAGTGATGTACAATATTGGGTGTGCATGGGGCAGGTACCAGAGAGTGTGTTGGACAAAAGAGGAAGTGGATACAACATAGGAAGAGTATTCATACACGGAGCGAGTGAGAGCACGGCGAATGCATACAGGAAACAGTTTCAGACAGATCTGGCGGCTTTCCTTAGGGCAAGAGCCATTGAGATGAAGAAAGGTGGGTCCATGTTCTTGGTTTGCCTTGGCCGGACCTCCCTCGACCCCACCGACCAGGGCGGGGCCGGCCTCCTCTTTGGGACCCACTTTCAGGACGCTTGGGATGATCTTGTCCAACAGGTCAGTATTATGTATATGCTCCATAATATCCTTCTTCACTCCAACTTGAAATATTCATCATCATTTTATGAGTTTGGTTCGTAATGATTAATTTTGTTAGGCAAATTTGACACATTTTGAGTTCCACACTCATGAAAGAATATGATCAAGTGCGTGCCCGGTAGGTAGAAATATTGACCAATTATTAGGTTTTGGATGGTTACGACACTTGAAATCATGCTCATATCTTAAAAGTTAGACAAAAGGAGCTAGCTAATAGCACTCTTCTTTGCTTTCATCCCTCATCATTCTTTTTTTATCTCATGATTGTGAGAATATATCAATGTCTTCCAACAAAGTTAAAGAGTATGAGTTTGGATTCATTCCGTCTGATTTTATTATATCCTCATGTCTAATAATCTAGTAAGAAAATCTTGTTTGCTTATTTTGAGATGACCATTATCATCAGCACACCAAGTCCTTTGATATAGGTTTCAAAATATATAGACTAGTCCTTTTACTTATAAGAGATGGATTCTGTATTGTAAAGAGATACACAATCCAATTTAGTGGGACAAAATTATATTTGTTTATTCTGATTTAACTATTGTCATCATATCATGCCGTTTATTATAAGTTTTAAGATGATGGTTTTCAACTTATAAAAGCAACAAGATAAGAATTTTTCACTGTATTGGATTTAAAACCCGTCTTGTTAGAAAAAATTATGAAAACCATCTTGCATTTATTTGATCATTTTTTTTTTTATGTTGATTATGGGAGCACAAGACCCAATGTCTTGTGACATAAAGTTAGAAGCACATAAGTATGGTCTCTACTACCATAATAAGCGACACATTCAATATTATGTACTATAATTAAGAGAGTAGTACAATGAACATATAAGACCTGCATAATAGGGTGGCTTTGAGAATTTAGACCATTTCAAGTATCTATGGGGCACATTTGTCATAAACAAGTGATCACTCACATACTATAGCATATAGAGTATAGACACTTTTGTAGATACTTATCAAGGCACAACTTTCTTGGGTAAACAAAGATGTAACATTAGAGGCAAACTCCTTTTCAGGCTCATAGGGAAGTGTAGAGTGTGGGTTGTATTTATTATATTAGTTTATTTTAATTTTATTTTAACATTTGTTTGAAATAATCAATTGTCTCCTTCATGTGTTTTCTGGCCAATGCAAGACTAGTTTCCATCACTTTGACCCCTACCCCCCCTAAAAATTAGCACATAAAGAAGAAGGAGCTATTTATGGATGTATTGATATAAGACCAATTCACTATTTTAGAGTTAATAAGAAAGTTAAATAAATTATTTAATTATAGTATATATTACATGATTTCTTTAAAATAATTATGTGTATTATCAGATATTATATATCATTTTATAAGTAAGGTAAGTTAGTTTGGCATAAAATGATAAATATAAATATTTTGAATTAATTTATTTAGTTTCATTAATCCCTAAGTTAGTTATCTGGGTTTTATATTAAGGACCAGATATAGTACATTATATACAGTGTTAAAAATAATTCCATTAACATTAAGCATAATTAAAGTGATCCTTGCACAATATTATCAGTCTATTACAAACTTCAAGAAGCGCATATGTAATAAATTTTCTTTGTAGTTTGTCAAGTTGAAAAATTCTTTTTTATTTTAAAAAATATATTTTCATGTACATTAAAAGATTGAGGCTGAATTACATTTAACTCCCTGCAAAAAAGAATGGATTGTGCGTGTTTTCTATTATTTTATTATTTTTCATACATTTAAATCCCTTAAATCGTGTCAATATATCCATCTGATAAGTGTACCAAAATTTTGGAGAAGACAAACTGTGTTGTATTTATTAGACTCTGATGCAGATAAAAATTATCACAGTACATTAAACTTAGATTCATTTATCACAATACGAACTAGATCTCAAACATGAATAAAAACTTGCCATCACCAGTTAGGAAATGTGTGTGTGTGTGATTCATTTATCACAATACGAACTAGATCTCAGACATGAATAAAAACTTTGCCATCACCAGTTAGGAAATGTGTCAATGTGACCGACTATATTACCATTGGGATATATATATTTTAAATATATTTCGTCGAGGTTACAAATCCTTATTAATCAAGCTACATTTATCGTGTATTAAACTAACATGCATATTGTGGTATTGAAAAAAAAAAAAAAAAGGATCAGGGAGATTTGTTGCTTAATCTTCTATGAGTGATCAACAAGATGTAAAATCCTATGAAGGAGAAAACAACTTAAATCTTTCACAATGAAACCATGACAAAGAATTCTAATTCTAGCCCACTTTCATGTGAAGAAGATTGAAATTAAAACTCAAGAATTTTAATTCTTTATTAAAAGCGTTTTTTTTTTTCTTTTTTTTCTTTTTTTTTTTTTGCGACAGGGGCTGATTAGCAGTGAGAAAAGAGACAATTTCAATATCCCAATTTATGCTCCGAGCCTACAAGACTTCAAAGAAGTGGTCGAAGAAGATGGCTCATTTGCTATAAACAAGCTTGAGGTGTTCAAAGGAGGAAGCCCTCTTGTGGTGAACCAACCAGATGACGCAACCGAAGTTGGGAGGGCTCTTGCAAATAGCTGCCGGAGTGTGTCTGGTGTCCTTGTCGATGCCCACATCGGCGACAAGCTTGGCGAGAAGCTGTTCCTTAGAGTGGAGCAACGAGCGACAGCTCATGCTAAAGAGCTATTAGAGCAACTTCAGTTCTTTCATATAGTTGCATCCCTTTCTTTTCCTTCATGAGACGAGGTTAAATTATGAACCTTTTTAAGTAAACTTGATTTACAAAGGCTATAAATATATTGAGTTAATTATGAGTGGATAAATAAGTATGCCAAAGATGTATTATTCCACATTAACACATCATTGACATACTTAAATATCTTCAATAATTAGCTTAATTTAACAATAATTAATCAAGTTTACTTAAATTGTTCATAGAAAGATGATGATGAAAGGGCTTCTCTTTTGTGTGGTATTTTTGTTACGTCTAACTGTAGTTATATCTTTACACATTATGAACTTTCTGATCTATTTAATGTATGTCCCATCTCTCACATTTGAGTTTCTTTATAGGGCTAATTATAGAGTCCATCATATTTTTTGAAATTTGTATGAAAGGAAGTGTGTCTGTTTTTTAATTATATAACAAGTTCGGTTGCGAGAAACATTGTTTTGATTTCCTTTATCTCTTTTTCACACTACACCGAAACATATTTTGCGACAATATATAATTACATTAGAACGAGCTAAGATGATAATTGTTGCGCATTAATAATCTTCAATGACAATTAATTATTAGCCGACGAAAAGCTTTTGTAGTCATTAGAATAATTATAATTCTTTCCTATGCTACGCATGAAGCTCAATAAAAGCTTATTAGTAACAATGACCCCCTACAAATTTTATACATATAGATGGGTATGAAACTTGAAAAATGACTTCCGGTGATAAGTCAGTTATTTATAATTAAGTTTGTCTTTTTTGACTGAAAAGTGATTCATAATTAAGTTGGGTTGTGTGAAACTTGAAAAGTGAAGTGTCCATATTGTGGCTAATAGATTTTCAAAAGCGATCCTTCAACTTGAAGTATTATTGCCACTAAAGATTATATCTGTTTTTGTTTTTTTGAAATCACAAACAAGAAAATCTATAATCTATCTATTATATCTATAGAAAGCTAGTAGCAACCATGCATATTAACGATGTTAACTTTTTAACCTTGATTAGCGAAGCCAAATGCTATTCAAGTTTTCATATATCTATTGATGGTTGGGCCAAGAGATTGAAATTAAAATATTTTTTGATAATATTGAAAATAAAATATTAAAATTTTGGGAGTGACCGAAAATTGACTTTAATATTCCAACAAATTAAAAGTTTTAAGTTTGTTTTAGAAAACTATAGGAAAGATTGTTTTGGAGAAAAAAAAGCTCCTTGAATGTTAAATTGTGAATCATTTGGAAAATGAAAAGGTACTTGAATATTATCTATAAGATAGTAAATGTCATTGTGAAGCAAGTTCATTTACTATTCAACTTTACACCTTTCATATACTTGCTAAAAAAAGCCACTTGAATGTTAATTATAAATTGGTCGGAAAATGAAAAGTCACTTAAAAGCTTTGTAGTGACCATGCATACTAATTGCATTTACATTTTAAACTTGATTAGTGAAAAAGCCACCTCATAAAATTTTGTATGTTCTATCATAACTTGGTTGGAAAATGACAAGCCACTTAATTTCTAATTGTGTTGGCAACATTTAAAATAGCAAAATAAAAAAGTGGAAAAGAGAAATATCATTACTACAAAATAGGGATTTAGTAGTGCTGCTCTAATGACACTTCTTTAAAGAAACGTAATAGATAATTGTTTTTTTTTTTTGTAAAAAAAAATTTAGAAGCTATGACGCTTCCTATTATAAGTGTTATAGCTAGTATTAGGTTTATAAGACACTTTCCTAAATAAATGCCAAACAAAACATTTATTTGAAAAATAAATGAAAGTCCCAGCTATGACGCTTTCTTGAAAAGCACTATAACTGGATTAATTTTTTAGGGATTTTTTTATTTGAAAAATTGATTAATTTTTTAGGGAATTTTTTTTTATTTGAAAAGGTAGACCTTGGCCATCGCTTGGTTAACCAAGCGCCAGCCAAGGTTGTGAGGCCTTTAGCCGGCGCTTTATTAACCAAGCGCCGACCAAAGTGCTCACATGCCCCTTGGCGTGCCTGCCAAGGCCACAGTGGCCTTGGCAAGCAAATGGCCACAGTGGCCTTTTATGTTTTATTATATATATATATAGAGCAAGGAGAGAGCGAGAGATTAGACATCACATAGAGACTGAGAGTTAATAATTGAGAGCTACCACCATAGCATAGACATCACAGAAGGCGAGCTTCATCACCTTCATTCCTCCTTTATATTCTAAGAACATGCAAGCTGATTAGTTAAGGCACCCCGTAAGCTCCATCGAAAAGTCCCAAGTTAATTAAGGCAAGCTTCATCACTTTCCTTCCTCATTTAATTTATATGGTTTTGGCATTGTCTTAGTATCTTTTCTTCCATTTAATTTGCCAATGCTTTCCCTTAAAATTATTTCAATAGGGGGATTTTAGATCATTTTTTTTGTATTTTAACTTAATTTCTTTTGCTTTTTTTTGTTTAATTACAAGAACTTGGTAATTTCACTATTCGGTTATCTATATATCACCATTCATTTCTTCACTTTCACGTGAATAATGGGGACAATAATAATTTCTAGTCTTACTTTATCACTATTCATTTGTGATACTTTATATCAATTAAGTAACACGTTTGAAGGATAATAATAAGGCATCAAAGATAAATTAATTTTGAAAGGATTGGTTAGATTTATCATACTTGTTTTTATCCTATGTATAATTTTTTTGTATAAGGGCTGCAATGGTGCTTGGGGTGCTAGCGCCATAGCTCCCTTCACCATTTATTTATTTTTATTTTTTTATATATGGCGATGTGCCTTCTATGGCACTTAAAGTGAAAGCGCCATACAAGGCATCACCTTGTATGGCGCTTAAAATGAAAGCGCCATACAAGGTTATATAAATTTTCATTCCCCGCCTTATTCAACCACCATGATCATCTTTCTTGTGCGTCCTCCAACTCTCCATTTCCCAGAACTAATTTATCCACCATCTTATATATGTTCGATCCCCACTCCACCTTTCTTTATCCATTATCCCCACTCCCTCCTCTCTTTGACCGTTGGTATTAGAAGCTTCATTGGTCCCTACTTTTTGTTTTTTCTTGTCTCCTCATGAGCATTTCTTCAAAATGTTTTGGTCACCGCACTTCTGTTACAGTACAAAGCACAGTCACCCACATGTTCTTTGCTTTGTCTCAGCCTCCTACAAGTTTCCCAGCTTGTAAGTTTTTTTTAGACAAAAGCTTAAGACCGGACATTTTCTTCTTCTTCTTCTTTTAAATTTGTCATGAATCTTATATTTTGCTCATGACTTTTTTCAGGTATTTATTTGGAGTTTCAACTGTTTGCTTAAAACTTGATCTCTCGCTTGTTTTTTTTCTTTGTCTAAGCCTCTTACAAAAGTTTCTACCTTGTAAGTCGAATATTTTCTTGTTCCTTTTAAATTTGGATGCCTGAAGATTTGTCATCAATTTAGAATAGTTGATTGCCTGAAGATTTCTTATGTGTCCTACCAATCATTAAAGGAGTATTGGACTAGTCAGAGCGTTAAATATCATTGAACTATGTAATACTCCTTTGATTTATTTTGTTGTGAGTTGTGAGAAATTATTATGATGCTGCAGGATTAAGTGGTTGATTATTTGTGACTTCAATAGTGTTTAATACTTGGAAAACTTCAAAGTTTACGACACTATGCTGCCAATTTTTTTTAAAAAATAAATGGCAAAAGATAAAAGTAATTAGTAACTGCAAGAGGCAAGCAACTAACTACTTTTAAAAATATGTTTATGGTATATATAGATAAAAAATGGATGTCATCTGATCGATGATCAAGGGAATATATAGATAGGGTGAAAGTGTCACTACTATAGAATTAGGATTATAACCACCCCAAAGGACGTCCCAAATTTAAAATTGGGTGGTTAAAAAGGGAGGCGGTGGTAATTTTGTAATTATATGTATGTAGGGAAACCTTTAGGCGTCCTAAATTTGAATTTGGGATGCCTAAAGTTCTTCCAGGAGTGAAATATAAATTTTGTAAATTTTTTTTAGGACCAGGAGCTCGGTTTAGACATCCCAAAATTAAGAATTGGGATGTCTAAACCCATACTTTAGGCATGTAATATCCCAAAAAGTGATTAAAGGCTAATGACTTCAAAAGTGGATGTAATTATTGTTGAATAAACACTTTTGGAGAATGTGTGATGGGAATTTGGATATTTTAATGATTCCAATGGCTTCCTTGTGAAAATTCGTGTGGGGAGAGTGTTTATTGTGAAATTGGAACCATTGGGAACAATTGTGCAGAAGTTGAAAACTCTGTCCATTGAAACTCTGTACAGGGCAGCCGATTTGTATGGACGTTTTAAATAGGCAAATGGTGTCTAAAAATTATGAAATTTTCTAGTCTTAAAGATCACATGTCAAGCTTCAAAATGGACATATAATTTGTATCATTTTGATTTGTGAGCTAAGAGTTATGGATTTTTGAAGTTTGCCCAGCGAAATTAATTATTTTCTGGAACAGTATGCAAAGATTGAAATTCTGGGAATTTTGTGATTCCATCCAGAAAAATTATATATTTTTCAATAAAACTAGACTCAATAAGGGTTCCATAGGCTTTGGAATCACTCCAATTCAATTTTTCTAGAATTAGTTATGATTTTTCAAAGTTTGGGCAGAAATCTGCCAGAATTTCTGAAAAATTCGAAATTGTTGGAAATTAATCAATAATTAAATATCATATAATATATGATATTAAATACCATCAGCCTTCTTTCTCCAGCCATTTTAGTGTTTTTCCATACCTGAAACAAGAGAGAGAAGGTGAGAGAGTTTAGAGAGAGAAAGGGAAGAAATCTCACAAGGTAAGCGGATTTCTCCGACGATTTAGCTCCTAACACGTATAAATCTGACTCTAACCTACTCCTCTTTATTCTTTAAGGTTGTGAAGCTCAAAATTTGGTGTTTCAAGGGTTAGGGTTCAGTCACCTTGAGGAAAAGCTGGTGGGAGCTTAAGGTAACTTCCAAACCTTCGTATATTAACTATTCTGGCTACTGTGGGCAATTTAATCGGTGAAATTTCGTTGGATTGCCATTGGTTTTAAATTTTGGAAATTGAGTTTCCTAAGGGTTATGCTGCCCAATTTTGGTTCAAATGGTAGTTATAACCTAATGTAATAGTTAATAAAGTGGTTGGGAGTAGAAAGGAACGCGTTTAAGGAGCCGAAATCGTAAAACCCTGATTTTCCCTGGAGAACTCATAAATTTCGGCCAGCTCTAGAAATGGGTCTTAGAGTTGGATTTTCAATGATTTTATGGTTCCATTACGTTCAGGAGCGAAAATTAGGTGGGGTTACAGTTGGCCACTTTTTCGGACAAGGCCGAAAAATCATAATTACGAAAACCCCTCTAAAACCCTTGAAGTAGGGCTGCCAAGGGTAAATTTGTAATTTTACATTGAATTTGATAATTCCGAGTCCGGAAATGGATTCCTTGGGCAGACATATGTTAGGATAGCCCATATTAGAGTTTCGGGAAAAGTGTAACCGAACCGGGTGCGGCGGGCTCTAGCCGGGTCCCCGGGGCATTTTTTGTAAATTTTCATTATAGACTCATATAACCCCAAGAAACACTATGGAAGTGTCTAAATGGTGCATTTGGAATTGTAGGATTTGATATTTTCCCTATTCGTGATCCACCTGCGCTAGAGCACAATCAGAAAGAAAAAGGTAGTGACTCTTTCTCTTATACTGTATGTGAAACATTGTATGTATGTTTGTGATTCATTGAGAATACTTTGTGAATACATTGTGATGCTTTGAGTTTGTAGCGCAAGCTGACGCATAGTGATACTTTGTGATACATAGAGATCGCAGCGAAAGCTGACGCATAGAGATTACAGCCATGAGTGCTATCGTTTGTGGCAAAAGCCATGATACATTATGATGTTGCTTAACATGATCATATATGCTATCTATTTATACACTGTATGAGTGATTTGTTACTACAGAGATTCTTTTGAATCTCATTCTTTCCATTGACTAACATTTCAGACAGGGCAAGTGGCTCCAAGGAGAAACGAACCACCAGGAGCGGCTAGGATCTTGTAGAGATGTGTTGTTAGGTTGTTGGTTATCTATTTTGGACTTGGGATTACTGTTTATTTTTGAAATGTAGATATTACGTTGATGTTGGTCATGTAATCCCCTAGTTGGAACTTACAACCCTTAGTTTATACATGTATGAAACCCGGGAGTTGCCGGGAATTTGGCTATGCAATCTAATATGTATGAATGTGATTGAACTGCGCAGAGTATTTAGATTCAGAAGATGAATATGAGACCATGTTGAACGAATTTTAGGAAAGAGATTTGAGAAAAACGTATCCGTCGGTCTCTAATTCCTTTAAATTACGCATTTTTGAATCTTAATTACGGTTATCAAGGTAGGGGATTACATTTTTGGTATCAGAATAGTAGTTCCTGGCAAGGGTAGAGTTTTCTAGGATAGATCCCTTAGTTAACTTTAGGGATAGAAGATCATCTGTGGATAATTGTTGTGTATGCACATGTATGTTCTATTGATATGGATATATATGAGACTTGCGAATATATGTGCATACTATCTCTGTAATATTAATGGGGTAAGTTGTTTGTAGAATGAAGAAAACTAAAGGATGCCTCAATGTTCTGCGTGTAGACCCAGAGGTGGAGGTTGTCAATGACAATCCACCAGATCCAATGCAAGAGCTGATGGGTCTAATCCGGGATCAAAGAGATATGATTACTGAGCTAAGAGTAGAGAAAGCAAAGAACAAAGAGGACCCGATTCAGTCTACTCCAGTAGAAACACAAGAAGAAACTCGTCATGAGGACACTGCTGAAGGGTCAGCATGACCCCTGGAGTCCCTACCTCACATTGTTCCAAATCAAGAGTCGCATAGGGTACCGGCAAGAGAGGAAAGGGACCATCAGTTTTGGGTCACCAGATTTTGTAAACATATGCCTCCAGTGTTCAAAGGGAGGTTTGATCCACAAGCAGCTGAATATTAGTTGAATCGCCTTGAGAAAATCTTCGAGGTCCTAAGATGCTCGTCCGAGGTGAAGGCACGCCTGGCTGTCTATAAGTTAGAAGGTGATGTATATCGTTGGTAGAGGAATATCTCCCTCACTCTGCACAGTAGAAATGTGCTGTTGACTTGGGAATCATTCCAGTGAGAATTTAATGAGAAATACTTTCCCAAATCAGTACGGCTTCAGAAGGAAATAGAATTCCTGAATATCAGACAAGGGGACATGGAGAGCTTTGATGACTACCTATCCCGTTTCATCCGTTTGTCTCGGTATTCCTCCTAACTCTGGTATAAGGATGATGAAGAGTGGAGTTCTGACATGCTTATTCGGGGGTTGAGACGTGATATGAAGAAGCAGTTGGTCACTCATATGTTCACTAAATTCAACAAGGCTGTTGAAGAGTGTAGCATCACAGAAAATAATTTAAGTGAACTATATCCTACTAAAGCTACTGGCCATCGCAGTGAACCCAGTAAGAGTGGTACTTCACAGAAACGAAAGGGACAGGGATCTTCATCTGGGAGTGGTAAAAATCCCTACCAGCCTGGGAGCCGTGATCAGCAGAGAACTCCTTTTGCACCTTGGATCTGTCCTCATTGTAATCAGTCACATCATGGTAAGACTTGTGAGGGTCGAATAATATGCTTCAATTGTAAACGTGTGGGGCATACTGCTGTCGAATGCAAAGAGCCACGACCAGACCAGAGGTTGAAAACTCAGGGCCGAGTATTCGCTATGACCCACGAGGAGGCCCGTAAATCTCCTAAGTTGATACAAGGTAAAATTCTTCTTAATAGCTATTTATTGCAAGTTCTGTTTGACGCAGGTGCAAGTCACTCCTTCATTGCCTATGATTGTGTGAAGCGCCTGGGATTGCATGTGCATAAATTACCATTTGATATGATAGTGTCAACTCCGATGGGTGTTAAGGCCTTAACTACAGAAGCTTGTTTGAATTGTGTCATAACTATAAGAGGGCACCAATCTACTGTGGATTTGATTTATTTGCCGCTTTACCATTTGGAAGTCATTTTGGGTTTTGATTGGTTAACGGTGAATAATGTGATGCTTGATTGCGGGAATAGGAGGATAGTATATCATGCTTCTCAGAGGGTCGAAGTTGTAAATAGAAGTATGAATTTCCTTTCTACAGCTAAAGCTGACAAATATCTTGAAAAGGGTTGCCAGGGGTATATGGTATTCTTCTCTGTGCATGGGGAGATTAGTGAAACTTTGAGTAGTATACCAGTGGTAAATGAATTCCCTGAGGTATTTCTGGATGATCTTAGCGGATTACCTCTAGAAAGGGAAGTTCAATTTCCCATTGACATTGTGCCTGGAGCCGGTTCTATATCTAAGGCCCCATACAGTATGGCCCCAAACGAAATGGAGGAGTTAAAGAAACAAATAGAAGACTTACTGGAGAAAGGATTTATTAGACCTAGTGTGTCACCTTGGGGAGCTCCAGTATTGTTTGTGAAAAGGAAAGATGGGAGTCTTCGTCTATATATCAATTATAGAAAACTGAATAAGATTACTATCAAGAACAAGTACCCTCTTCCCCGAATCGATGACCTTTTAGATCAACTATCCGGTTCATATGTATTCTCAAAAATTGATCTAAGGTCAGGGTATCATTAGCTATGAGTGAAAGCAGAAGATGTTCTAAAGACTGCTTTTCGGACCAGGT
Source organism: Inga laurina (assembly GCA_963855925.1). Lineage (NCBI taxonomy): Eukaryota > Viridiplantae > Streptophyta > Magnoliopsida > Fabales > Fabaceae > Inga > Inga laurina. Next base: position 34,621,066 of record OY979706.1, read on the forward strand.
ATGGTCATTATGAGTTCTTGGTGATGCCATTTGGGCTAACCAATGTACCTACAGTTTTCATGGATTACATGAACCGTATCTTTCGACAATATCTGAATCAATTCGTTGTGGTATTTATTGATGATATTCTGATACACTCTAAGAGTAGAGAAGAGCATGAACAACATTTGAGAATTGTATTGAATACATTGCGTGAGAAGCAGCTCTATGCCAAATTGAGTAAATGCAAGTTTTGGCTTTCGGAAGTAAAATTCCTAGGCCATGTTATCTCGCAAGAAGGGGTCTCTGTAAATCCTAGTAAAATAGAAGCAGTACTGGACTGGAAAAGGCCAGAATCTATGGCAGAGGTACACAGTTTTCTGGGTCTTGCTGGTTATTATCAGAGATTCATTCAGAATTTCTCGCGTATTGCTTTGCCGATGACCAAGCTCACAAGGAAGGATCAACCTTTTGTGTGGGATGAACATTATGAAAAATGCTTTATGGAGTTGAAAGAGAGGTTGACTACGACACCTGTGTTGATTATACCTGATCCCAGCTTGACCTGCATTGTGTATAGTGATACAAGTAAGCAGGGAATAGGGTGTGTCCTTATGCAGTAGGGACGTGTGGTGGCCTACGCCTCTCGACAGCTCAAACCTCATGAGATGAATTATCCTACACATGATGTGGAGCTTGCGGCCATTGTATCTGCCTTGAAAATTTGGAGGCATTATCTGTATGGTGTGATGGTAGAACTGTACTATAACCACAAGAGTCTCAAATATTTGTATGATAAAAAAGAATTGAATATGAGACAGCGACGGTGGATGGAGTTGCTTAAGGACTATAACCTGGAAATCAAATATCATCCGGGTAAAGTAAATGTAGTCGCAAATGCTCTTGTCGAAAGACAGTGTTGGTGGCAGCAATGATGATTCAAGAGGGGAAGTTACTAGCGGATTTTCGTGATTTGAATCTGTCAAATCAGATCCTCTGTGCCAATTATACTATTTCCCAAGAGGAAAGTGACTTGAGAATTGAGATTGAAGAAGCTCAGAGGCAAGATGGCTGGATACAGCGTAATCTAGCTTGGATTAAATGGGGAGAGGCTCAGGACTATGATCTATCGCCTAGTGGATTGGTTCGCTATCAAAAGAGAATTTGTGCTCCACTTAAGGCGGAGTTGAGGCAGAAAATTTTGGATGAAGCGCACAAGAGCCGTTATACTCTTCATTCTGGTATGACCAAAATGTACCATAATATGAAGTCTATGTATTGGTGGCCAGGTTTGAAGAGTGATGTGACGAAATATGTAGCAAGGTGTCTCACTTGTCAGAAGGTAAAAATTGAGCACCAGAGACCGCCTGGTTTACTGCAAAGTCCTGAGATTCCGGAATGGAAATGGGAAAGTGTGACCATGGACCTTGTGGTGGGATTGCCTACAATCAGGAGTTATGATGCGATCTGGGTAATTGTAGACTGGTTAACAAAATCGGAACATTTCATACCGATCAATACTGGTTACTCTCCAGATAAACTAGCTGAGATTTATATTCGAGAAATCGTGAAACTTCATAGTGTACCAAAGAACATCATTTCTGACTGAGATCCTCGATTCACTTCAAGATTATGGAGGGTGTTGCAGAAGGCCCTGGGTACTCAATTGAGATTTAGCACGGCTTATCATCCTCAAACGGATGGACAGTCAGAAAGGGCAATCTAGACGCTAGAAGACATGTTACGGGCCTGTGTTCTAGACTTCAAAGGGAATTGGGATCGCTTTCTTCCACTTGCTGAGTTCGCCTATAACATTAGCTATCATGCGAACATTCAGATGGCTCTGTATGAAGCGTTGTACGAAAGGAGGTGCCAATCGCCTTTGTGTTGGAATGAGTTATCAGAAAGGAAGATGTATGGACCGGATCTTGTTGAACAAACCTTAGCACATATTCGGATTATTCGTAAGAGGCTTCTTGTAGTGCAGAGTTGACAGAAAAGCTATGCTGATAAGAGGAGACGGCCTCTAGAGTTTGAGGTTGGTGATCATATATTTATGAGAGTATCACCAGTCACTGGCATCGGGAGAGCTATCAAGCGAAAGAAGCTGAGCCCAAGGTACATTTGTCCTTTTGAAATCCTTGAGAGGATTGGGCCTGTTGCTTACCGAGTAGCCCTACCCCCGAACTTGAGCAGGCTCCATGACGTGTTTCATGTTTCCCAATTGAAGAAGTACAAACTAGATCCCTCTCACATCATTAAGTATGAAGAAGTTGAGTTACAAGACAACTTCACATATGCGATAGAGCCAGAACAGATCATTGATAGAGAAGAATGACGGCTCAGACAACGGAACATTCCATTTGTGAAGGTGATCTGGAAGGGAATGACTCAGAGGGAAGCAAATTGGGAAGTGGAAGAGGATATGCGAAGACGTTATCCAGAGTTTATGGCTCAAGTTGTGTGACAAATTTCGAGGATGAAATTTATTTTGCAGGGAGAGAAATGAAATATCCCAAAAAGTGATTAAGGGCTAATGACTTCAAAAGTGGATGTAATTATTGTTGAATAAACACTTTTGGAGAATGAGTGATGGGAATTTGGATATTTTCATGATTCCAATGGCTTCCTTCTGAAAATTCATGTGGGGAGAGTGTTTATTGTGAAATTGGAACCATTGGGAACAATTGTGCAAAAGTTGAAAACTCTGTCCATTGAAACTCTATACAGGGCAGCCAATTTGTATGGACGTTTTAAATAGGCAAATGGTGTCTAACAATTCTGAAATTTTCCAGTCTTAAAGTTCACATGTCAAGCTTCAAAATGGACATATAATTTGTATCATTTTGATTTGTGAGCTAAGAGTTATGGATTTTTGAAGTTTGCCCAACGAAATTAATTATTTTCTACAACAGTATGCAAAGATTGAAATTCTGGGAATTTTGTGATTCCATCCAGAAAAATTATATATTTTTCAATAAAACTAGACTCAATAAGGGTTCCATAGGCTTTGGAATCACTCCAATTCAATTTTTCTAGAATTAGTTATGATTTTTCAAAGTTTGGGCAGAAATCTGCCAGAATTTCTGAAAAATTCGAAATTGTTGGAAATTAATCAATAATTAAATATCATATAATATATGATATTAAATACCATCAGCCTTCTTTCTCCAGCCATTTTAGTGTTGTTCCAGACCTGAAACAAGAGAGAGAAGGTGAGAGAGTTTAGAGAGAGAAAGGGAAGAAATCTCACAAGGTAAGCGGATTTCTCCGACGATTTAGCTCCTAACACGTATAAATCCGACTCTAACCTACTCCTCTTTATTCTTTAAGGTTGTGAAGCTCAAAATTTGGTGTTTCAAGGGTTAGGGTTCAGTCACCTTGAGGAAAAGCTGGTGGGAGCTTAAGGTAACTTCCAAACCTTCGTATATTAACTACTCTGGCTACTGCGGGCAATTTAATCGGTGAAATTTCGCCGGATTGCCATTGGTTTTAAATTTTGGAAATTGAGTTTCCTAAGGGTTATGCTGCCTAATTTTGGTTCAAATGGTAGTTATAACCTAATGTAATAGTTAATAAAGTAGTTAGGAGTAGAAATGAACGCGTTTAAGGAGCCGAAATCGTAAAACCCTGATTTTCCCTGGAGAACTCATAAATTTCGGCCAGCTCTAGAAATGGGACTTAGAGTTGGATTTTCAATTATTTGATAGTTCCATTGCATTCAGGAGCAAAAATTAGGTGGGGTTACAGTTGGCCACGTTTTCGGAAAAGGCCGAAAAAGCATAATTACGAAAACGCCCCTAAAACCCTTGAAGTAGGGCTGCCAAGGGTAATTTTGTAATTTTACATTGAATTTGATAATTCCAAGTCTGGAAATGGATTCCTTGGGTAGAAATATGTTAGGATAGGCCATATTAGAATTTTGGGAAAAGTGCAACCGTACTGGGTATGGCGGGCCCGGTCCCCGGGGGCATTTTTTTAAATTTTCATTATAGACTCATATAACCCCATGAAACAATATGGAAGTGTCTAAATGGTGCATTTGGAATTGTAGGATTCGATATTTGCCCTATTCTTGATCCACCTGTGCTAGAGCACAATCGGAAAGAACAATGTAGTGACTCTTTCTCTTATACTATATGTGAAACATTATATGTATGTTTGTGATGCATTGAGAATACTTTGTGAATACATTGTGATGCTTTGAGTTTTCAGCGCAAGCTGACGCATAGTGATACTTTGTGATACATAGAGATCGCAGCGAAAGCTGACGCATAGAGATTATAGCCATGAGTGCCATCGTTTGTGGCGAATGCCTTGATACATTGTGATGCTGCTTAACATGATCATATATGCTATGTGTTTATACACTGTATGAGTGATTTGTTACTACAGAGATTCTTTTGAATCTCATTCTTTCCATTGACTAACATTTCAGACAGGGCAAGTGGCTCCAAGGAGAAACGAACCACCAGGAGCGGCTAGGATCTTGTAGAGATGTGTTGTTTGGTTGTTAGTTATCTATTTTGGACTTGGGATTACTGTTTATTTTTGAAATGTAGATATTATGTTGATGTTGGTCATGTAATCCCTTAGTTGGAACTTACAACCCTTAGTTTATACATGTATGAAACCCGGGAGTTGCCGGGAATTTGGCTATGCAATCTGATATGTATGAATGTGATTGAACTGCACAGAGTAATTAGATTCGGAAGATGAATATGAGACCATGCTGAACGAATTTTAGGAAAGAGATTTGAGAAAAACGTATCCGTCGGTCTCTAATTCCTTTAAATTACGCATTTTTAAATCTTAATTACGATTATGAAGGTAGGGGATTACACTTTAGGCGTCCCAAATGCCATTTGGGAGGCCTAAAGTCAAATTTTAGGCATCTCAAATGGATTTTGGATGCCTAAAGGCGTCCCTGCGCATGTCAGACAAGTGTCTGACATGCGTCTTCTCCATCTTCACTCCCATTCCCTCCTTTTTTGACCAAAAAGTGCTTTACTCTTCTTCCTCCCTCCTTGCTTGTCTGTCGGCTACACTCTTTCTTTCTTCAACTCCTCCCTTCTGCAGCTTCACCTCCTCTACCTGAAATCTATTGAAGGACGCACGCACCAGGCCACCCTTCTGCAACTTCACCTCCTCCACAGTGTAGGTTTTTGCTCTCCTCCACCTCCTTCCTTCCATTGTTGTCCACACCTCCACACAACCGTGGTTCTTTGCTTTCTCCACCCTCCGGTGTACCTCCCCACCGTGCATACACCTATAATCTCCAACGTCTTCTCACTATTTCCTCTTCAGCATGCATAGCAGTCGACGCCCCCTTCATCAGGTTAGTTTATTTTCTTCTTTTTTTTGTAACAGAATGGTTTATTTTCTTTTTAAAATATAAATTTACTTGAATAAATTAAATTAAAACTTGCAATGTGAAAAAGCCTAGGCAATAGGAAATATCACGTTAATTGTGCTTATATATTGCTTATACTGAGATGGTTGAGATTGGTGTGTTTGGTGTGCTTATATATTGCTTAAATTGTATTGGGGAACTCCACTGCAATGGTTTATTTTCTTTTTGAAATATAAATTTACTTGAATAAATTAAAGTAAAACTTGCAATGTGAAAAGCCTAGGCAATAGGAAATATCACGTTAATTGTGCTTATATATTGCTTATATTGAGATGGTTGAGATTGGTGTGTTTGGTGTGCTTATATATTGCTTAAATTGTATTAGGGAACTCCACTGCAATACTTTTTTTAATGATGCTTCTACTAATTTAAATTTTCAAGTCTTTCTCGTTCACAAAAGGTAACATGATATTTTTCTTGGTGTACTGCAAACGGAACATTTTTAGATAAATCAATAGTGTGGCTTTTTATAAACTTTATAATAGTGTGATATATTAATGATTATTGTCTCATGACTTAACATGACCTAAATAGAATGAGTAGGGGTTATTTTAATTTTAATCAAATCACCCTTTTTTTGAGGATTTTATAACAAAACTGCAACTACATATATGTATATGTTCTATCTTCATGTCTTCGTTTGTCATCTTTAGGAAAAGTCCCCATTGGAGGGACTTTAGATGTCCCAAATTGTCATTTAGAATGTCTAAAGTCTCACTTTAGACGTCCCATTTTTTAGGGACGTCTTTTCTTACAACATACTACTCCCCCAACATATACGTCCCCCCGTTTTTGGATGTTAAAGGTGCCAAATTTGGGACGTTATAACCCCTTTTTGTAGTAGTGTATTTATTAGATTTGCAAGTGAGCATACAAATGATCCTAACAAAATATTATGTCCTTGCTTATCTTGTTGTTATGGAAAACAGATTAGTCCACTTGATTTGCTAGATCATTTAGAGTATCATGGAATTGATCAATCATAAACACGATAGACAAGGCACGGTGAGACGAATGATGCACGTGGGTGCATACCACGATTAGTCTTTCTAATAAGTTTGACCCAAGCATGTGTGATGATGAGAACGATGGTCTTCAAGAAATGCTAAATGCAGTCGAATGGGTGCTTCATAATTGTCCTCAATAATTTGAGGAGTTGAAAGGTAATGCAAAGGAACCATTATATACCGGTAGTACTAAATACACAAGATTGCTAACAGTGTTGAAATTGTAACTTTAAAGCGCAACATGGATTGAGTGATTTGGGATTCACTGCACTGCTTGAACTTGTGCAAGATATGCTCACAAAAGAAAATGTATTTCCTACCAAGACATATAAGGCAAAGTGAATACTTTGCTCTACAACTAGCATGGGTTATGAGAAGATACATGCATGCCCTAACTATTGCATATTATTTTGGAATCAGTATGCAACATTAGAGAAGTGCCCTAAATGTAATGCATTTCAATATGGGAAGAAGAAAGGAAAAAGTCCATTGAAGGTTATATGGTATTTTCCCATTATTCTGAGATTTAAGCAACTGTACAGTAATGCAAAGATTTCTAAGTTGTTGATGTGGCATACAGATGAAAGGGTTGAAGACAGGAACCTTAGACACCTTATAGATACCCCTTAATCGACAAAAGTTGATTATGACCACCCTGCCTTCGTGAATACAGCAAGGAACCTATGCCTTGCACTTTCAACTGATGGAATCAAACAAGAAAGAGGACAAGATGATAATAAGTGCCTTGATTTTTTGCCTAGTATGTTTTATTACATGCATTCATATATTTTAATATAATTTACTTTTATTTCCATGATTGACACTGTGCATGCTCTGAAGTTTTGTTTGGTTTATTTAACTTGTAGGAAAATGGATCCTCATACTAGAGATGAAGGTGTTCCCGGCGAACAAAATAATCAAGCAGTATTTGAGGCTAACGTAGCCCGGGGCAGGACCATAATGTTTAGCCTGATCAAACTAAGGAGTAGGATCATTAGGATAGAGCTTCAGTGGAATGAAAAGGGAAATCCAATTAGACCGAATATCGGCTCCTTTACTAATTACATTGGGACTGCGATTTGAGAAAGAGTCCCCATTACAATTTCAAATTGGCGACGATTGAAGAAAGATTATGTTGATATCCTCTTGGGTTCAGTCAAGGAAAACATTATTTACTTTATTATTCTAGTTGTATTGTTTCATGAAATTACAATCTAACAAATTATGTGTGTTTTTTCTTACAGTCTTGCTTCATAATTGACACAGATAAAGAGAAATTTGTGCTACTAAAATACGGTAGACTTTTGAGAAATTTTCACTCCGCTCTTGTCAAATACTACTTGTGGGACGATAATGATATTATCAATCGTATACCGTCGGAGTTGTATGATGGAATAATAACTCAAGAACATAGGGATGATTTTGTGAGCTCACATACTACTAGTCAATTTGCGGTAATATAATATTAGCCTTTATATACTTGTAATGTAGTTGTAATTAATATTTACTGATATGAATCATTTAGATCTAAACAGGAAAGAAGTGAGCAAAATCACAAAAACGTATCCAACATGTCATATCGGTACATAAAAGGACTGGTACCATATGCAATGTTGGAGTAACAATTAGTAAGAACTAATCATATTTCATATGAATATAATTTCTATGACTAATTTTTAACTACAATTAACTTTGATATGCAAATGCAAGAATCGCATTCTGATGATGTCACATATATGCCTCGGCATGATTTGTGGCTGGCTACACGAACAAAAAAGGTAAAATCCCTAGCGAACAAGCCAGAAAAGGTGCCAAATATTGTGTAAGTAGTGGATTATACATAAACAAAGATTTAGCTTTACTTAACTAATTATATTTTGTAATAATTAATATTGTTGTAATTCTTTTGTGATAGCACTCAAGGACGCATTATGTTAGTTGCGATGATTTTCTTAGCAGCTAGACTTGGTGCATTATGTTAGTTGCGACGATTTTCTTAGTAGAGCTCTTAGAGTTCCTGAGTATCATGGTCGTGTTCAGGGTACTTTTTTTGTAGTGACCCAAACATCATACTTTGGACCCCAGAAGCAAGCCAACAAAAGTGACTTATTGCAAATAAAGGAGGAGATTTCTGACTACAAGCATCAAGTAGAATAGAGGATTAGTGGCTATGAGCATCAAGTCAAATAATTTAACGATCATATGCATTTGATGGAAGAGCAAAACATGTTATTGAAGGCTTAAATTGATGCCTTACTGTAGTCTAGACCAACACTGAGTCCAATGTGTGATAGCACGAGTGCGAGGGATAGTTGCCCCTCTATACTTAAAGTCTCCATTCCTTTGGTAATTAATTTCTTCTCTAGTTCACTTTTTGTAACATTTTAAATTAGTGTACCTTAATATATTAACTCTATTTTTCATAAGGGTAAATCGGCATACAAGTTGCACGTCGATGAATCTTTCAAGCATGTCGTTGCTATTGGTGTAGCCTACAGCACTGAAAGTGATTTATTGCATATTCATCATTGTTGCCGAACACACTCTGAGTAAGTGTTGATGTATGCGCAAATGAAGATGCCTCCTTACCAATCCCTTCTCTAGATGAAGCAACAATGGTGAAAGATATTCGGTGGTTATATTGCATGGACAATAGGTTTGATTGAGCCATATGAAAAGGTAGTTAATTTACAATTCCGTTTATCTTTTCTATACACTTCCATATAAAACCACATAATTTAATTTCATGATTTTTGTAGGTTGCTACTCGTCCTAAAGGAAAATGAATTGAAGGGCATGGGAATAACTCAAAGTGTTCATCAACTAAACAAAAGTCCCAACCCTCAACTAGTAACTAAAGCAACTGACAAATGCCCTCATATCGCCAACAATTGGTATCAATGGCACTAGCTTTGATCAGCCAAGGAGGTCAATCAATATGTTTTGATATCAACATCTATTATGCAGATATATCTAATCATGTCGATGGTAGTGTTTGAACGAAGTGGTTAGTCATGATTAGCTTAGTCCAACGGCCGTCAACATATGGATTAGGTACTTTATCATCATCGTCTATCACTGTTATTATTATTCATCATTCATTTTTTTGATTTTAATGACATTGTTTGTTTTCTATAAAGGCAGTTGTACCATGATCTATTATTGCGCATGGAAAGGGTGCATAGATTTGTATTTGTTAGCCCATACCTCCTTGGCCAGCATACATGGAGATTATATGTGGAAACACAATCTAACGATCTTAAGGACATCTTCATGGGGAAAGCAACCCCTAATATGCTCTTTATTGTGCCATACAATCCGGGATAAGTTATTTGCGATAGTATTTTAATGTATGTTTTTTTTATTCTTTCACTTTTACTATAACATAATTGTTGAAGTAAAATTTTTAAAATATTTTAGGGGATATTGGATTTTGATTGTTATCTATCCAATGTCACCTAGAGGGCCCGCATTTACTATTGGGATCCTTTAAAGGCGATGACAACCGGCTTGATTTGAAGATTATAGTCAATAAGTAAGTGCATGGGTGTATGTGTAAATATTTGAGTGTGTCATTATTGAATTACCAAAATTAATCAGTTACTACTTGTTTTGTTAATGCATTGACTGCTTACCGAAGCAACATTGGATTGAGCTAGTTTACATGCAAAGACCCAGCTAGTAGCTATACCTTGAGGAAGATTGCGGTACTTATATATGAATTTACTCAAATTTTGTTATTCAAAAATTTTTCTTCAAATATTTACTTAACTATTTCATTGTATTGTTGTAATGTCCATTCCAACCAAACAATAATGATTGCGGTTATTATATTATGAAATTTATGAAAGATGTAGTTGCTCATAATCAAATTTCTATTCCTACGCAAGTAAGTTCTTTTACTTGCAGTTATTGAGTTTTAAATTTAATTGATAAGTGTCCAAGTTAATTGATTGTTAGTGATTTTAATTTGTTTTGTGCTACTTTTTATGTAGTATTATGAAGATTAACGTTGTGGCCAAATGACTGACCAACAATTAGATGAAACCATTGAAGAATGGTGTGAATATATGGCCAGGCAATTAACTAATATTTAGGTACATACGTAGGTTATTTCTTGCCTATTCATCTTATGTTTTTTATGAATTAGTTGTACATTAAAATTATTTCTTGCCTACATTCTACATACATAGGTACTTGAAATTAGTTGTACGTTATTTGTTACGTTGTAATTAAATACATACATTGGTACTGATTTTATGAATTAATTATTTTGATTCGGGTTATTTCATTCTGATTTGGTGTGATTCTGGTTTGGGTTTTTGCTGTGGATTAATGTAATGCTGTGGATTTGTAAATTGTAAATTGTTGTGGATTGAATACGTACAGAGGGAAGAGAAAAAAAAACTTACCTCCAATGGTGTTTGCTGGGGGAACCGCCATTGGAGGTAATACACTTCCAATGGTGCTTCTCCAGAGAAGTGCTATAGGAAGTGCCACTTGCTAGAGAAGCGCCATAGCTTTATATTTAAAAAAATTAAATAATCAAGCTATGGTGCTTCCATATATTCAAGAAATACCGTAGCTTGTTTTAATGGCGCTGGAAGCTATTGTGCTTCCCAAGCACCATAGTGTTCTTTAAATTAAGCGCCACAACTTGTATTTTTTGTAGTAGTGTTTTCAGAACTAACCATTGGAGTATTTATGCATTTTGATGAGTTGGTTTTATTCTCTTCATTAAGCACATTGAATTGCCACCATAATTGTCAATGGTTAGAAATTTTCATATTTAATCATAATTAAGCCACCTTTAATCAACATTATGGCTCATCAATGGTCATATTACATTTCCTCCTTATAAAAGACAATATGTGGTGTATAGTCGGTGTGCACCAACCTCTATCCCCAGACCTCCCTCCTCTCTCCTGTTGAGTTATACTACTGTTAGGGCCTGTTTGCTATATGGAAAATGAGGTAATGGAAACGGAAACTCAACATTTTCTATCAGGGTGGGCACAATTGGTTGCCAAATTTTTTGGCAACCTATTTTCTGGCAACAACTTATTTTTCTTTATACATAGAAAAATGGGTTCCCATCTATTTTGGGAGTGACCTAAAATTAATTTTAATAGTTTAACAAATTGAAAGTACAAGTTTTTTTTAGAAATCCTAATCAATCTTTAATCAAGCTATTTACATCTTAACATAATTGTCATGTGTTTCCCATTCTAAAATTTACTTTAAAAATACCTTTTTAATATGTGTACTCCAAATTTATATTAATAAGGATATTAATTGATGATCAGTCACTCCAAAAAAGCACTGAATTTTCGATGGAATTTTCCACAGATTTGTGATGGAAACGAATTTCTGACGGAATCCATTTCGTTGCTAATAGGATTATGACAAATTAATTTCTGACTGAATTATGATTTATGACGGAATTCAACTCCGTCGAAAACTTATTTTTTATTTTTTAATTTCAAAATGCCACGTGGCTTTCTTAGGAAAATCCATGTTTCACGTTCATAGGATGCCACATCACCACTGGTCCTTACCAGCACCTCTAAGTGGTAGCTCCGTCAACCACTGTAACCCCCTCACGGTAATTACATCCGGATTTCGAAGCTTAAGTGAAATAGAGACCAATAAAATCAAATCAACAATTTATAATCCCTCAACTCGGGATGAGGTATTTCAAAATCGATTCAAAACGTATTAATTCCGGGTCTCACATTCACATGCGGATATAACTACTTGAGAAATCAAATTACATAAGAAATATCAGAGTGCGGAAACTAAAATCCCGGCAAACCCCCGGGCTCATCTACATATATAACATGGGTTGCGAGTTCCCAAAATGGGGATTACATATCCAAAATATTCATTTACATCTCATATACACTTAGTAATCCCAAAACCAAAACAAGGATAACCAACATCCAAATATAAAATGTCCTTAAGCCCTAACCACTCCTGGTTGGTCGCTTCCCTTTCGAGCCACTCGCCCTGTCTGAAAAGGTTAGTCATATGAAAAGAGTGAGATTCTAAAGAATCTCAGTAGCAACAAGACACTCATACAATATATAAACATAAAGCATGTATGTTCATCATGTTCAGCAGCTTCACAATGATCTCAGGCTCGCACCACATACGACAGTACTAACGGCTGTAATCACAATGCACTACGCCCACTTTCGTGGTGAACACTATGCCAGCTTTCGCTGTATTCACTATGCACAACGCCCGCTTTCGCGGTGAACACTATGTAGCAGCAACACGAAGCACAAAGCACCACAAAGCATCTCAAAGCACAATGTATCACAAAACTCCACAAAGTATCTCAATGCACAGGGTATCACAAAGCAGTAGCAGCAGCATCCACACAATGAATGACAGACAAACATACAATACATTTACACAAAGTATAAGAGAGGAGTCGCTACCTGTATCTTTCCTGACAATCTTTGGCACAGTGGACTCACGCGTTCGGCAGATATCAAATCCTATACCAAATTAGGGACAATTGATCAATCTCTTTTCCAATTACTTAATCCCATAATACACTAAGTTGGTTATCATTTAGGACTCTTAAGAGGCCACAAATGTCTCTAATGAAAGCCCTAAAAGGTTGAAGGTCACTTTTCGAAAACACAAAGTGCTGGAACACAGGGTTGGGCCGCGGCCCAAATATGGTCAGAAGGTCTTGGGCTGCGGCCCTCCACTCATGGGCCGCGGCCCAAATCAGGTCAGAAAGGCTTGGGCCGCGGCCCAAAAATTTCCTGACTCTGGGCTGAACTCCGCGGCCCAAAAACCATAACTAATTCTAGAAAACTCAAAACGAGGTGATTCCAAAGCCAAATGAAAGGTATATGAGTCCTATTTCAAGGAAAAATATAGCTCCTCACTGGAAATCACTACACAAATAGAGAATCACCAAAAACTAAACACTACTCCAAAACAGAGTTCTGTTTTCATCCCAAACTTTGGACAACCATATCTCACAAAATGCTAAACGAAATGACACAAAATATATGTCCATTTTGAAGCTTGGGAGGTGAAATTTAAGACTGGAAAGTTTCACAATTTTCCAATACCATTTGGTCACTCAAAACGCTCGTGTAAGCTGACAGCGAAAAACAGAGCTTAATCAAAACAAATTTTCCAACTTTTCCCAAGTGATCCAAATGAATCCCAAAATCAACAACCAAGCTTATTCCCACACAAAATCACTCAAAGAACACAATGGTAACCTCAAAATGACCAAAATCATCACCCAATCACATGCCCTGTTTTGCCCAATGCACCAAAGCTATCACAAAGGTATCAACTTTCACATTTCCAACCTAAATCCATTCTATCAACCCAAAACACATATCAAAGCACTAATTCCATGACAACAACATGCCAACCACACATTGACCCTCATTTTCGAAATTCAAGGCAAAATTTCCAGAAATTTCACACTCAACCAATGGCTACAAAACCTATATAGAAAGGCTTATCCTACTCACCTCTATAGCTTTCTCAAAGGAGTTCCTTGTTTGCCCCAAGTCTAGAGTTTCATGTGGCCACAAACCACCACCAATGGACAAGCTACAACCATAGAAATGTTGCTCTTAACTCAAGGATCAACTTTGATGAAGGGAGTTTGAGCAATAAAGATCATTTACCTACTCAAAGATCAAGCTTTCCTTTTCTCTTTCCCAAGCTTGTGCGCCAGAAAAATGGAGGAAGAAGAGAGAGAAAATGGTGAGATGGAAGAGATGATGATGAAATGAGACTTTCCCTCCCTTGTACACACACACACTCTACCGATCAAGAGAGAGAGAAAAGAGAGGAAAAGTAGCATTTTGTCCTCTAGTGCCTCATCCAAAGGCGTCCACTATGCCACATGTCACCATCTCATCCACCTCCACTAGAGCTCACATAGACACAATGTATAGGATTCCGACCCATCAATAATGAATCTCAACCATTGATCTCAAATACCACACACATTTATCTCAAATTTACATCATATTACTTCCAAAATATTTAATTACACAAATTACAATCAAATCTCAATGCCATTAGCCCTTAATCATAAATTGTGATATTACAACCACCACCTCAAAGTTGGCACTGATGCCCAGCTCCGCCACATGTCTCAATCTCACTTGCCACGTGTTGTTGTATCGCTTTGCCACGTGTTACCGCTCCATATTTCCTAAAAAATGCATCTCCTCTTAGCCCTGTTGGTTTGAACCCACGACCTCGTTTGTACATGCACAATGCCTTACTTTTTGGGCTGGAATGCTTTAGCATTTTATTATTGCACAATTATATCTATAATCTTATTATATATAATCAATAATTTATAAATAAATAGTTGTTTCATACACATAAATATATATTATTATAAAAAACTATAAATTTAATAGTAATATAAAATAATTGTTATATATTCTTATAATATTTATAAAAATTAATTTCCAATTTCTAAAATTAAATGTTATTTTTAATTAACATTAATTAATAAATAATAATTTATATATATATATATATGTGAGTATTATATTATATATTTTTATTTTATTTTATGTGTAATATATTATTAAGAAATTACATATAGTATATCACAAGTTTAACCATAATTATGGGAAAAATATTTTTTAAATATTTATATGGCTATTAATATCATAATTTTTATTTTTATAAAGATACTATATTAACAATTAAATTTATCTTAAAAATAATAACTTTTTAATGTTTCTGGCGGAATTAATTCCATGGCTAATTCTATGGCAAAATTAGGCATGAGAAGTTCCATGGCTAATTCAATAACCAAATTAGCCACGGAATAATTTCATAGCAGATTCTGTGTCTAATGGAATACTTTTCCGTGGCTAATTTCGTGACAAATTTTTCTACGGAATGAATTCTGTAGGAAACATTTCTAAGGAAATTTACCACTGAAAAAAATTTTGTGGCAAATTTTGTTGGAAATTCAGTGTATTTTTTATAGTGAATGATTATAATTAATAATGCAAAACAAAATCCCACACTAATCTTTTATCTAATCTATAACTGATAATGAGAGAGACTTGTAATACCCCAAATTTGGAATTACTTTTTGGGTTTTCCAAAGCCTAAAAATGGATAAATAGTAGAGAATAATATTTGGCCAAGGAAAAGAAGAAAAGGGATTAATTTAAATACACAGTGGCAAAATCGTAATTTTGTCAATAAAGCACAAGATTAATTATTATCCAATTAATTGAAGTAAATTTCAATTGATTAAGGAAAATAAAGAGGAAATATATATTTGGAATATTTTGGTCAAATAAATATGGATTTATGAGAAAATTGGAACACATGTTTAAATTGGACCAAAATGTGACATAAGGGTACATGTAATTAAAGCATATGTAAAGAAGCCAATTGAGACCTAAAAAAGGACTCCTAGGCGTCATTTTGGATGGACCAAGAGAGGGAAATATAAGTTACATTTTAATGGCACATTAAGACACAATTTACATGTAGATAAAGTTGTGTACACAAAAGTCAAAATTTTGATATTTTGGTAATTAAGGGAAAAGATAAGATATTTTATAAAAAAATTTTCCTTCATCCTCTTCCCTTATTTCAACCGACCAACCAAGAGAGAAAGGGGAGGGAGAGAGAGCTTGAAATTCTAGAGAGAAGGAAGAGAGAAATCTCAAGGTGATTTCTCTTGTAATTTAGCTTCTAGCTTGTGAAATTCCTTCTCTAAGCTTCTCTTCTCCATGATTTGGTATGTTTAGAAAAAAAGAATCAAGGTCTGAGGGGTGTAGGGTTTCAGCCAGGATAGAGAAGAAGAAGAAATCCATAGGCAACTTAACAAACCTCCAACTCTTGATGCTATTATTATTGTGTTGAAGTTATCGGTGGATTTGTAGTTGGATTGCTTTGATTTGCAAGTTTGGGAAGTGTTAACCCTAAGGGATTATGCTACCTAAATTTCCTCAAATCCTGGGTATTTAGGTGTTTAAATGATTAATCAAGTTGTTAGGAGTGAAAAGGAGCAAGCTTTCAGAGTTGAAAGTCCAAAACTGTATTTTCCTTTTTTATGCCCTCAGTTTTGGCCAGAGCAAGAAAAAGGGGTAGGAGCTGGATTTTCATGAAATTTATGGTTCAAATGTGTTCATGATGGAAAATTAGGTAGGGTTAGTATTGAACACTTTTTCAGAAAAGCCCTATAAGCAAAATGACCAAAACGCCCTCGAAATCCCAATTAGGGGCTACCAAGGGCAAAATTGTCATTTGGAAGTGATTTTGTGAAAACCGAGCCAAAAATGGATTCCTTGGTGAAAAATATGTCAAAATAGCCTGGGTCAAAATTTCAAAAAAAAGTACAATTGGACCGGGTAAGCCAGGGTTGGACTGGGACCTAAGGGCATTTTTGTAATTTTTCACTATAGACTCATATAACCACCAAAAAACACTTTGGAAGTGTCTAAAATAGTACATGAATGGGTTTTAACCTAATTCTTGTACAGTTGAAATTTTAGGACCAGATTAATAGCTCGAGTTGTGACACGAAGTTCGAGGAGCATTATTACAAGTCAAAAAGGGGTTTAATGTAGTAACTTTATCCTTCATACACTATGTGAATGTTTATATGCTTTATATATGCCATCTTTTATAATATGTATGATACACAGTGCCTACGGGTACACTGATTTGCCCAGTTGTGGTACGGAATATGTAGGGGTTGCAAAAATGGTTGGCTCTAAACACATTTCCGATTGAACTAAGTTATGTGTTAATATATTATTGCATTATTTGGTATTTAGGATATATTTATCGCATCTTCAATGAATGATTATTTGTTACTACTGAGATTCGTTTGAATATCACGCTTTTACAATTAAATCAATATTCCAGCGGTAACTAGTGGCTCCAAGGGCAAAGTGGTAGATATGGGCAATTGAAGGGTGTGGATCCCTAGATCGAAGCTAGTTGGTTATATATAGTCTATTTTGTTCGAATATCTTGGATATTTTGGGACAATTTATATATATAATTAAACCCTGCGGGAAGACTCCTGTATGTAAACATGTACTTACTATCAATATGTTTTCACTATTTCTGTATGCCTTAAGGAGCTTTGTGCTCATTACGCTTTGTATATCAAAATGTTAATGGGTGTTGACATTTTTGGTATGATAGTTCAAGCGGTTCTGGTAGAGCTTAAAGAGGTTCTTGCATTATCAAAATGGTATATTGATATGGTCTTGTTTGCATGGTGACATAGTATCATCAGTAGTTCCAGTGAACAACGCGAGGGGTCGTTGGCATCTGTGAACTAGATACCCCTGGAGTAACAGATTCCGGAGGGGCAACAATACGTGGGGTACTATACGCTGGGAGGTCTTCGTATGAGACGGACGCCAGGAAGAGTGTACCAGCACTATCAGTATATGGTCCTGAGCCAAGGCCTGCATCACCGCTTGGATCGTTGTATGGAGAGACAGGACATTCGCTATCGGATGACTCGGGGGAGGAACCGGAGGAGGATCTAAGTGAGTGTGAATTTTCCAGAATAGAGACAGTGGACGTATAGTATGACTTACAGCCAGACCTGGAGCTGTGGGACTATATTCAGGGCAGATGTTGCCAAGAGCTACGGGCACATGACACTCTCAAGGGATGGTATCTCTCTCTAAGGGGTATGGAGTCGTTGTATCAGATCAGAGATGAGCTGGAGGTTGATTTACCCGATGAGTTCTGGGTCTACACTACGATGTATTTCTTTCTAGATTCATCTTACTGGAACTAGTAGAAGATCAATATCATCGAGAAGGGCCCAAACGAGAACTTCTAGAGGTTCATAAAGAATATTACTGACTTGGCACAGAGGTATATGTTCATCAGGTGATATGGGACCCAGTCAGTATATTTTGGGTAACCGAAGGTAGCCGGCACATATTTTGAGGTGAGGGTAGTCATACATAACCAACAGACGAAAGATGATAGAGTTGGTGTCGGTATTTTGGGCGGTACATAAAAAGTTAAGCATGCTCAACCCAAGGTAATCTAGGATGGGTGACCTTCTGGGAAGCCATATGTACATTATGTTATGTGACGTAATAGAACAAATATGAGATGCATAGTAGTTAGTAGGTTAAGTGATGTTTCTAGCTTTCCTTAACTACTGTAAATAGCTGATGTATGTTATATTTAACATATTTGTATACCTAAATTATTATGAAATGACAAAAATGCCCTTGCATCTATATGAAATTCATCTCTTCTCTATTTTCATATACACTGAATTATAGAGATGGTACGAGGTAGACTACGAGGTAGAGGCCGGGAAGAGGTAGAGATGGGGGTCGATATGGTAATAATGAGGAAGACCCAAGGGCTAGACCAGACCCAATCCAGCAACAGATTTTGGGTATATTAACCCAACAATAGGCTACCATGACCGAGATCCGAGAGGAGCCTCGAGAGGTATAGCAGAGGCAAGATCGTCTAGAGGATTTGGTTAGGGGTAGAGGTGAAGAGGAACCTTAACTAGAGGATATTTTGCCTAACCCTAAGGCAAACATACAGACTTGGGTAGGCAGGTTCAATAAGCAGCAACCTCCTATCTTCCAAGGGAAGTTTGATCCGCAGTTTGCTGAAGACTGGCTATCACGCCTAGAGAAGATCTTTAATATTCTGCAATACCCGGATGAGATTAAAGTTCTGCTAGCCATTTATAAGCTGGAGGGTGATGTAGACAGATAGTGGAAAAACATGGAACTGATTCTCTGGGGAAGAAATATTCCAATAATATGGGAATTATTCTAGGAGAAGTTCAATGATAAATATTTTCCCACTTTTGTTAGGAGAGAAAAAAGAACAAGAATTTCTGGGCATACAATAGCAAGATAAGGAGAGCTTTGATGACTATTTAGCTCGGTACATTTGATTGTCTCGATATTTGGCATACCTCAAGTATTAGGAAGATGAAGAATGGAGTGAAGATATGATGATCGAGAGATTGAATCCAGAGATGAGAGAAAAACTGATACAAGAAAAACTGATGTGTTACACTGAATTCAACAAACCTGTTGAAGAATGTCATGTTGAGAGAAATCTGTTGAGCTTGGCTGCTAGAAATAATCAAAGCAAGGGTGTATCCAGTAATGGTAGTTCATCCTAGAAATGTAAAGATTAGGGAGAACTACCTAGAAGCGAAGATAAGAAGCCATATCAGGCTAGGGACCATTAGAATCGAACATCCCAACAAGGCAGAACATGTTGGTTTTGCCAGAAGCTACACCATCCTGGCAGAGCATGTAATGGCGCTCCCTTCTAACAGGACCCAGCCCGGCCCAATAATTGTTATATCTATGTAGGTGGGGGGCATTATGCTAATAATTGCTTACAGCAACAGTAATGTCCTGCTAAGCCCAGACTAAGAGCACAGGGCAGAGTGTAGACGATTACGTAGGAGGAAGCTAGGAAATCTCCTGAACCGACTTAAGGTATGATTTACAGTAATGGAAATTCATTATAAATAATGTGTGATGTAGGGTGCTAGTCATCCATTTGTTGCATATAATAGTGTGAAACGGCTAGGCCCACGAGTACACAAATTTTTGTATGACCCGGTTGTGTCTACACCCATTGGTGTTAGAATTGTCATAGCCAAAGTCTATCAGGATTGCATAATAAATATAAAGGGACACAAATTAGTGGCAAATTTGATTTGTTTACAATTGCAAGGCTTGGAAATTTTTTTTAGTATTGATTGGTTGACAGCAACTAGCATGTTGCTAGATTGCATAAGTAAAAAGAAGGGTTATTTACCCTAATCTGTAACCACCAGTCAATATAGAAATCAACATTAACTTTCTTTCAGCTGCTGAGATTGAAAGATGTTTGTATAGATGTTGTCAGAAGTACATGGTATTCTTTTCCACGCAATCGGAGACTGCAACAACATTTAAAAACTATACTAAACACACTAAAATCTAAGCAAATGTGGGATTTGGCTTTTAGAAGTTAGATTTATGGGTTTTACCGGATATTACAAATGATAAGTACTGAATTTCTCCAGAATTGTTTTGCCTTTGATAAGGTTAACCTGAAAAACTCAATATTATCTGTGGGACTGTAATTGGGAGAAGGGCTTCACTGAGTTGATATGAAAATTAATATCAGCACTGATATTGATAACCTTGAATCCACTATGGACCTTTGTTGTCCTTATTGATGCTAGCAGGCATGGATTGGGAAGTGTTTCACTACAGCATGGCCATATATTGGCTTATGTATCTAGAGAATGGAAGCCTCATGAAAAAAATATATAATAATATAATAATTATTATCCCACACATGATCTTGAGTTAGCAACAATTGTGTTGCACTAAAAATCAAGAGACATTACCTTTATGGTGTGATTGTAGCATTGTACTGCAACCATCAAGATTTAAAGTAATGATATAATCAAAAAGAACTAAATATGAGAAAGTGTTACCTAGAGTTTTTTGGCTATGCATATGTAGCAAATTTTAGGGACAAAATTTATTTAAGTAGGGGAGAACTATAACACCCTAAATTTGGAATTAATTTTTGGGTTTTCCAAAGCCCAAAAATGGATAAATAGTAGAGAATAATATTGAAAGAATTGCCCAAAAATACCTTTGGGGCAAATTAATTGCTGATTGCTACCAAATGTACAAGCGATCTTCCGTGTGTGCAAGTAATCTTCCGTTTTGTGCAAACCATCTTTTGTGTGTGCAAAAATCTTTCATATAAATGTGCAAACAATCTTCCGTTGTGTGCAAAATATCTTCCGTTATGTGCAACAAATCTTTCATGGTAGTATTCAGCAATTAATTTGCCAAACAAGTATTTATCAGCAATTCTCCTAATAATATTTGGCCAAGGAAAAGAAGAAAAGGAATTCATTTAAAAACATAGTGGCAAAATCGTAATTTTGTTAGTAAAGCACAAGATTGATTATTTTCCAATTAATTGAAGTTAATTTCAATTAATTAATAAAAATAAAGATAAAATAAATATATTTGAAATATTTTGGTAAAATAAATATGGATTTTTGAGAAAATTGGAACACATGTTTAAATTGGACCAAAATGTGACATAAGGGTACATGTAATTAAAGCATATGTAAATAAGCCAATTGAGACCATAAAGGGGACTCCTAGGCGTCAATTTTGGATGGACCAAGAGCGGGAAATATGAGTTACATTTTAATGGCACATTAAGACAAAAGTTACATGTAGATAAAGTTGTGTGCACAAAAGTCAAAATTTTGATATTTTGGTAATTAAATAAATTAAGGCAAAAGGTAAGATATGTTATAAATTAAAAACATTTCCCTTTATGCTCTTCCCTCATTTAAGCCGACCAACCAAGAGAGAAAGGGGAGAGAGAGAGAGAGAGAGAGAGAAAGAGCTTGAAATTCTAGAGAGAAAGAAGAGAGAAATATCAAGGTAAGTTGTAATTTCTCTTGTAATTTAGCTTCTAGCTTGTGAAATTCCTTCTCTAAGTTTCTCTTCTCCATGATTTGGTATGTTTAGCAAACAAAAATCAAGGTCTGAGGGGGAATAGGGTTTCATCCAAGAAAGAGAAGAAGAAGAAATCCATAGGTAACTTAACAAACCTCTAACTCTTGATGCTATTATTGTTGTGGTTGAAGTTATCAGTGGATTTGTGGTTGAATTGCTTTGATTTGCAAGTTTGGCAAGTGTTAACCCTAAGGGGTTATGCTACCCAAATTTCCTCAAATCCTAGGTATTTATGTGTTTAAATGATTAATCAAGGGGTTAGGAGTGAAAAGGAGCAAACTTTCAGAGTTGTAAATAAAAAACTGCATTTTCCCTTTTTATGCCCTAAGTTTTGACCAAAGCAAGAACAGGGGGTAGGAGCTGAATTTTCATAAAATTGATGGTTCTATTGTGTTTAGGAGGGAAAATTAGGTGGGATTAGTGTTGAACACTTTTTCGGAAAAGCCTTAGAAAGCAAAATGACCAAAACGCCCCCAAAACCCAATTAGGGGCTGCCAAGGGCAAAATTGTCATTTGACAGTTATTTTGGGAAAACCAAGGCTAGAAATGGATTCATTGGGTGAAAATATATAGGAATAGCTTGGGTCAAAATTTCAGAAAATGTACGGTCAGACCGAGAAGCTGGGGCTGGACTGGGTCCCTAGGGGCATTTTGGTAATTTTTCACTATAAACTCATGTAACCACCCAAAAATACTTTGGAAGTTTCTAAAATAGTACATGAATGGGTTTTAACCTGATTTTTGTACATTTGAAATTTTAGGACCGTATAATAGCCCGAGCTATGACATGAAGTTTGAGGAACATTATTATGAGTCAAAAAGGGGTTTAAGGTAGTAACTTTATCCTTTATACACTATGTGAATGTTTATATGCTTTGTATATTTCATCTTCTGTAATATGTATGATACACAGTACCTACGGGTACACTGATGAATAGTGCCTACAGGTTCTTTGATATGCCCAGCTGTGGTACGAAATATGTAGGGGTTGCAATAGTGGTTGGCTTTGAACACATTTCTGACTGAACTAAGTTATGTGTTAGTATATTTATTGCATTATTTGATATTTGGCATATTTATTTATTTATCTCATCTTTAATAAATGATTATTTGTTACTATAGAGATTCGTTTAAATCTTACCCTTTTACAATTAAATCAATATTCTAGCAGGAACTAGTTGCTCCAAGGACAAAGTGGTAGATATGGGCAATTGAAATGTGTGGATCCCTATATTGGAGCTAGTTGGTTATATATAGTCTATTTTGTTCAAATATCTTGGATATTTTGGGACAATTTGTATATATTATCAAACCCTATGGGGAGACTCCTGTATATAAATATGTACTTAATATCAATATGTTTTTACTGTTTCTATATGCCTTTTGGAGCTTTGCGATCATTACTATGTGCATATCAAAATGTTAATGGGTGTTGACAAGACTAAAAAAGTTTCTACCAATAAATCATTGTACTTACAATCTTTGATTTTCCTCTTCAAGTTAACTATATATTCATGTTAGGTGTTCTTCCTTTTTATTTAGATGTTTAAAGTTCTACCAAAACTTATTGTTAGAATTTTTTTGTCAATATTTCGAAAAACATTTCCCAAGGGTTGTTAGTGGGAGGGGAGAGATTGACTACTTTTAATATATTAGGGGTAAAATTGCTCTACAAAATATTTCAAGGTGTTAGATGACCCTAAAAATATTTCATGGACCTGCATGCGTCTTAACTTAATATTAAATTAGTTGGGATTGGAAATGCCAGCAGCTAGAATACTATCATGAAAACAATTTCCCTACGGTGATACAAAAAATGTCAATTTTAATTTTTCAGAATACACATAATTATTTTAAATTATTAATTAATTAACTGCAACATAATTATTTTTATTTTTCCTGTTAATTATCGTCAAAGTGTGCCATTCATGGTGATCAAACTCTATTAATTAATAGGAAAATTAAAACAATGTCATAGTTGGTTCAATTGCCATTCCCTTTGCCAGTTGTTTTACTTCCTTTCGATTTCACTGAAAATATTCAATACAAATAAATTGACTTTTAGTCGCTATTGTAGAAACTGTTTCTAAAGCTTTTAGCTATGAGTCACTTTCGGCAATGGTGTCAAAAACTACCGCTAGAGAAAAGTTTCAACTAGTTGCCGCCTGTGTGCTATGTCACCACCACACACCATATCACCATCAAAGGTTGTCAACTCAAATAATGTCTCTCCTTTAAAAAACAAACTCGTCAACACCTTTCTTTAGTGGCAATTGAAAAAGTTGCTGCTAAAAGACCTTTTTTTTGCAATGATTACTTAATAATTATTTAGGCAGAGGAAGGTGGGATTGAAACCTAATATCAAGATTTGAGGGAGGAAGGCCAAAATCAATTTTAACATTAAGCCCAATCAAGTTAAATTTTATTAATATCATAATGGATGTCAAATTTTATATAAGTAATAAATGAATTTTTTTAAGGGGGAGAATGAAAATTCCAAGGAATAAAATGGTGGTACCTACCTACTACAAGCCTGATACATTAACCATTCATATGACTACTCGAAAAACACAATATATATATATATATATAATTTTTCCCGTTAATGAAAAAACAACTACTTGGTCTGTGTTTGATAACTTACACCACTTAATAAAATGAACTAAGAAAAAAAAAACCATTTACAAATGCAACCAATCACAAATTTTGAAACAATAGAAATTTTTCTTATGATTGTATTTTAAAATTTGCCTCATAATACACAACCCATGCATTGCATGAGAAGAAGCTTCTAGTTGGTTATATTTTTGATATAAAACTATAGCAACAATTAAACTCAAATACAGTAATAGCTTTTTTTTTGTGGGCCAATTTTTGGCTTTAAAAAAGAATGTAAAAAAATAAAGGGGAAATGACATAGAAAGAAATTTGAAATTACAAAATCCTAAATTAGGTTCATCACAAAAACTTAATAAAGTAATGATGAGACTTGAGTAGCAATTTATAACTTATTTTATAGGAAATACCTAATTTGGGATTTTTCAATTTCAAAGTTCTTTTTTTTTCATTATTCCAAAAATAAAAATTCAATTCATCACACTTGCATATGTAATTCTTATATTAGGTTTCCATTAGGGTTGGGATTTGTCGAGACTAAAAGTTGAAAAAGGCCCATTATACATTATTTCACGTGAATCAATTAAGTGTGACCCAACATATTTTATTATAGAAAAATTCCATATAAATACCTTCATAATTCCAAAATCCCAACTAGTGACACCAATATCACAAGTTCCAAATTAGGCTAGATGTACTAAATTGGAATTTAAGAAAGTTATTAAATTAGCTCACTGACCCTAAAAACTTTCTTGCTCTCTCTATCTTCTTCCTCTTCTCACATTCCTTCTCTCTTATCATCTACTCTCACCCCTTATCGCCTTTTCCTTTACTCTCTCATCTACAATCAACCCGTGAGGTGGGTTGAACATGACGGTGGATATCATAGTGGCTTTTGTCACACCCTTATCTTATTTTCAAATTTTTCAGAGTACTTGCGTGTAGTTTGGTGGGCAACACAGGAATATCCTAAATATACTAATATATTGATACAATATGTACTTAATTACAATACCGATTTTCCGATAGGATTTGATAATATACATACAATAATCTAAAATATTCAAAAGTTAGACTACATATAACCAAACAGCTTCTATATTGGGAGCTGCACCCTTCAATTACCCGTATCTTCCACTTTGCCTTTGGAGCCACTGGTTCTTGTTGGAACATTTATTATTTGAAAAAGGTGAGATTCAAACGAATCTTAGTAGTAACATACTATCATTCATATAAAATTCAGAAAGTAGATATGATATGCACCATGTATATACCAATTAATGAACAATATAATAACATGTATATATAGGAAAGGGCTCAGCACCACTATCCGTGTACCTTGGTTGGATTGTTACTCAACAACCAGGTATTGTGCCCTTCTCGCACTAACTGCCCCTTTCCGGCAGACCATGTTGATTAATGAAAGCACAAACAATGGCATACACAATCATATAGACTATAGCATGATGTATAAAGGATAATGTCACTACCTTAAATCTTTTTCCAGCTCGATAAGCATTCCTTCGTATGCGTGCCAACGGCTCAGGCTCTCAACTTGGTCCTAAAATTGCAAATGTACAAGAATTAGGTTACAATCCATTCATGTACTAGGTTTGACACTTCCATAGTGTTTTTTGTGGTTATGAGTCTATAGTGAAAAATTACCAAAATGCCCCTAGAGGCTCGGCCCCGATGTACATGATCCGACCGTACTTTTCCTGAAATTTTAACCCAGGCTATTCTGAAGTATATTTGCCCAAGGAATCGATTTTCAGCCTCAGGATTACCAAATTCATTGCCAAAAGACAAAAATTCCTTTGGTAGCCCCTAACTTAGGGTTTCGGGGGCGTTTTGGTCATTTTGCTTTTTATGGCTTTTCTGGAAAAGTGATCAATTATAACCCCACCTAATTTTCCCTCCTGAACATAATGGAACCATCAAATTATCAAAAATCCAACCCTAACTCTTTGGTCTTGACCTAGCCAACACTTAGAGATTCTCCGGGAAAAATTGGGGTTTTTGAATTCTAACTCCATAGACTTGCTCTATTCTACTCTTAACCACTTGATTAACTATTTAATTACATTCCCAACATAATTTAGACTAAATTTGGGTTGCATAACAGTTAGGCTTCATCATTTCCCAAATTTAAAATCCACAGTAAATCAACCACAAAATCACCGATTAAACCAGCAACAACATCCATAGAAATCAAAGATTGAAGTTTATGGAGTTACCTTTTGCTTCTCTTGCTCTATCTCACATGGCCGAATACTCAAGCTCCACAAACCCTAGGATTTTACTTCAAAAACACCTTGAATCATGTTGAAGAGTAGCTTAGAGGAATGATTACATAAGCTAGGAGCTAAATCACCGAAGGAATCAAGCTTACCTTGCAACTTTGCTCCTCCTTCTCTTTAGAAAACTCAAAGCTCTCTCTCTCTCTCTCTCTATGCTTGTGTAAGAGCTAACGGTTTTTGAAGGAAAGAGATGATGGGAAATGCTTTTGTAAAATATTCCATTTATCTCTTAATTATTTAATTACCAAATTTACAAAATGTTGACTTTTGTGTCATGAATGATCTCTATGTAATTGTTGTTTTAAGCCCAATTGTATTTCAATTACTTCCTCTTCTCTCTTGGTTACATAAATATATGCCTAGGCCCTCCTTCAATCAGTCCAAATATCTCTTCTCCATTTATCCCATAAATTTCAAAATTGCCATCACATATCTCCTTCATTTTCAGATTAATTGGAAATTTTGGCAAATTTTCTGCCCAAACATTGAAAAATCATAACTAAATTTGTATACATCGAACTGGAGTGATTTTAAAGGCTATAGAACCCTTAGAGTCTAGTTTTAAGGAAAAATATAGCATTTAGTTAACTGGAAGCACCAAATTCCCAGAATTTAAATTTTTGGCCGCTGTTCCAGAAAATCAACAGTTTTTTTGGACTAACTTCAAAAATTCATAACTTTTTACATACAACTCCAAAAATTACTCATTTCCTATTAAATTAAAGCTTGGGATGTCTACTTTCTCCTTGTAAAATTTCATAATTGTTTGTCATCAATTGGTCATGCAAAACCATATAACAATATCACTGCCTCACAAAAATCATGTCGATTCAAAAGCATATACTAGCTAGTTAGAGGACTTAGTTCAAGTGCAACAAGGATGTCGATACGACCATTCGTAGGGCAACTGCTTTGGCCAAGCTTTGAATTATTCTGGTGAGAAGAGGTTACTAGGGTAACAAGTTCAAGAAGCCTCACACAATTACATGCTTAGAGTTGTTTTGCTTGGATGACTTTCTCATCTATATGTTAAATTACGTTGCTTTATACTGCAGTTTAGGCATGTATAAACGGAAGCATCAATTTTTAGTCATGCTTAACTTGTGCTTGGGGATTTTTTTTCCTAAGAGGACTTGGAATTAGACACTAATTTTTATTGTAGATACATTCCCTAAGTATGATGGATCCCACCCAAATTTAATATGAGACAAAAGAAGAGCACGTGATGGTGTTGATATTATTAAATTGGAAGGCTCACTTGGGAAGATTGTTGATGGTGGTGGGTAAATGATGAGATAGAAAAAGTGAGAAAAGGAAGAAGATACAGAGAGGTGGTGGGTAGATGATGAGAGAGAGGGTGAGAAGAGGAAGAAGATAGAGAGAGTAGGGAGTGATGAAGGGCAGTAATGTAATTGAATAACTTTCTCAATTCTTAATTTGGTACATTAAATCTGATTTGTCATTTGTGTTATTGGTGTCACTGATTTGGAATTTGGGAATTGTAAAGGTATTTATATGGGATTTTCCCTTTTATCATTGTATCAAGGACCACTTCAAAAAAGTTGACTTTTAGGTTGTGTTTGGTTTGAAGGGAGAGTAGGGCAAGGTAGGGGAAATACTCCCCTCCCCTCTTTTGGTTGAAGATATTTAGAGGGAGGGGAGCCAAAATTTTGCATCTGCTACCCACCCCTCACTACATTTTGGTTCCCTCCAAATTGGGTGTTTTTTGTGGGGATCCAAATTAGTTGATTAATATAACCTCAAGAACTTTTTGATATTCCATCATTGTTCATGGTTAAAAAATGAAAGTCGTTCCCTCTTGTCTCAATTTCAATCATACCATATTTATTCTTTCGCTGATCTTCCATGTTGTGACTTCATTGCTTGGAGTTTCTAGTCTGTGTACCCTCGACATTCAATCTCAGAGCTTTGTTTGATCTTCCCTGTTGCAACTTTGTTTTTAGGTTGGTCTAATCTTTTTTATTATCAATTTTCATTTTTGTTTTCAGGTTTTACTTTTTGGTTACGGGATAAAAATCTATGGTATTTTTGGAAGCATATTTTCTTATAACTCTATATGGTTTGCATTGAAGTTTCTTGCTACTAGTATGGCATACTAATCAATTTTTGTAGATTTTTCATTAAGGGTAATGAAAACCTTTTGCTTAGTTTCTTGGTTGTGATGATTTTCTAACTCCTTCACACTATCAAGATCAGATTTTTTTTTTCTGTCAGTGATGCATTAATATCATATTTTTGTTTATGGAAGTTTGTTCCTTAGTTGATGATTTTCTCGATATTAGTTTTTGATATTTTCACATAAAGAGAAATAAACATTCTCAAATAACAAAGTTCTTAGTTGTTCAATTATGAAAATCAAGTACAAAAAAGCAGCCTACATATATAGCTACCATAAAACACTCTAGAAATAAGACCCTAGTCATAAATGCAATAAATGATGTTTTGATGATGATTTATTGTCGTGGTTGGTACCATTCAAGTCTAAAGGAATTAGGAAATTACTTGATCTTTAAAAACAAGTCAACTATCTAAAATTAGGAAACTAAGACAAAGTCTCCCAGAACATTCTTTGACCAAAAAGCCTTACTTACTGCAAATAACCAGGGAAACCATATAAAAATGAAATTCTATCATAATCAAATCAAGACAGCCAGCAAGCATGCCTCTTATTAAGCTTACCTTGAGACTTTAGAAACTTCAAACTTTCAAGGTCAGAATGAATAATAAAATCCTAAGGTCACAAATAATACTGCCAAGTTTTCAAATTTCTTTTTAAAGCATAAAGTTCCTTACCATAAGTAGAGTAATTCAAGGAAGCCCTACTAAAATTTCCCACTAAAGTAAGCTATAGGCCTATATTCTTGCATCAAAATAGCACCAATGCCAATTCCAGAAGCCTCGCATTCAAGTTCAAAACCTTTGTTGAAATTAGATAAACACAATAATGGTGGATTAGTTAATTTCTCTGTCAATGTATTAAAAGCATTTTCTTGTGTTTCAACCCATTTAAAAGTCACATCCTTCTTAACAAGCTCATTTAGATGTGTAGCATTAGTTAAAAAACTTTAACAAACCTCCTATAGAAACTTCCTAATCTATGAAAGCTCTTGACTTCATTAGCATTATTTAGGGTTAGCCAATCTCTAATACCTTTGACCTTTTCTTTATCCACTCATATCCCTTGGGCACCTACCACAAAGCCAAGAAAAACAACAAAATTCATGCATAAGGGACACTTTTTAAAAAAATTATTGTATAGGCTATTCTCCTTAAGAGTTTGAAAACCCCCCCATGCAAGTGCACAACATGGCCAAGCATGTTTTAATGTACACAAGAATATCATCAAAATAAACAATACAAGCTTTTCAATAAATGAATGAAAAACATGATTCATTAAGCTCATAAAAGTACTAGTTGCACTACACAACCCAAATAGCATAAGTAACCATTCATACAATCCAAACTTACCTTTAAATGTAGTTTTCCATTCATCTCCCTCTTTCATGCAAATTTGATAAAAATCACTCTTAAGATCAATTTTAGAAAATAATATAGGACCATCCAACTCATTTAACATGTCATATAATCTAGGAATGTGTTTATGATACTAAACCGTTATTTTGTTTGTGGCTCTACAATCTATGCACATCCACCATGAATCAACTTTTATGGGCACTAGGAGCACTGGAACAACACATGGGTTTAAGCTTTCTCTAAAAAAGCCTTTCCTCATAAACTCATCTACTTGACCTTGAATTTCTCTAGTTTCTTTAGGATTGGCTCTATAAGAGGGTCTATTAGACAATGAAGCTCCAGGAATGAAATCAATCATTTGCTCAATTTCTCTCAAGGGAGGAAGCTCATCAGGTATCTCATTAGAGAATAAATCACCAAATTACTGCAATAAAGACACAACACTAGAGGGCAAAGAGGGGTTAAGCACATTAGTAGAAAAATAAGCATCCTTACATATAAGCACCAAAACTTGCACACTCAATAATGCTCTCTTAACCTCACATTTTTCAGAAAAATAAACTCTCTTTCTTTTCTTCATTTTTCTCTTTTTCTTGCATTTTCTTTCATTTCACTCTATTTTCTTTCTTTTGCACTCTCTCTCTTTCACTCAATTCATCTCTTTTTTGGGCATTCTTGCTCAATCCTCACTTGGTCCTCATAAGCTTCTTTGGGCCCAAGAGGTTTCAATATAATGAGTTTTCTAATGAAGGGTACAAGCTAACAATTTTTGAAATAATCATGTTACTCCCTAACAACAGGGGGTGATAGTTAAAAAATGAAAGGTCAGGAGGGTAAAATTTAAACTTTGAAATGTCACGGGAGTTATATGCAATTGACCCAAAGTTTAGGGATTTTTGTATAATTTAACACCCACACACACACACACAATATTCATTTTTACATATCTCATAATCACAAAATAATGTGGTTTGTTAACCCAATCACCTTTATAGATTGCCTAGGTGGCTGAAGGTTATGACACAAATAGAAAATTTACTCTTACTAATGAGATACCCACTAGTTGCATGTGGTCATACATAAATTTCTAAACAACTTTAACCACATGCATCCGATGGTCACACATGATAAAAACAACTTTACTGTTAACAATCACATATCCATCACCCGTATGTGATCATAGCCACTTGCCAATAGAAATAACATCACATTTTGCTCCATGTGCATGTCATGGTACATCTGGTTACGGAAGAGTTATCTAATTTTACTTTCAACCGTTGTGCACCCATCAAATGCATCTGGTCACCACCACTTACCTTGTGAATAATATCACATCTTTAACCTAATTCACCATATGGGTATCTGATGGTCAACCAATATTAGAGCAACCTTTCTCATAGCCATGGACATTCGACTACCTCCCTTTACTTATATGTTTAGTACCAGTGAGTAATGGGTACTTCACTTTTCTCAACAGATATAACGATAAACAATAGGTGCATGACATTCAGGGGAAACACTAGCAAAACAACACTGATGACCAAAGAGGACTCATGAATCAAAGAAACCAACTTGTTGTTTGAGGTTGATCAATGACATCCTCATCGCCGGAGCAAGACAAGCTTCTTGTGTTCTTCCTCTCTATTAGGTTTAGAGAGCTCTAGCACTATGATCTCTATCCAAGGCACCACCTTTTTATATTATCATTAGGGGTATTTGAGTCATTAGGCAATTTCTGGTGGGGACGGAAAATTTATTCCCACCAACAGATTTTCATTTATATAGATGAAAATCATTTCAAAGGGGAAATTTTTTCCTTCAGAATTGGAGAACTAAAAACGTGCTTCTGGCAAGAACATTGCATTTTCCTTTTCCCACCCCTAATTTTCACTCATGCAAATGTACTCTTACTGTCATAGAATCTAATCTCAAAATATGATATGGGACCTTTATACAATGTGAGAATCTAAAGATTCAATGTCTATTTATCACTCTAATGCTATTATTCCTTTACATCAAAATACAAAAATACTATTATTCCTATAAGCTAACATGTTGTAACGCAAAATAATAGCTCTACCACAAACTAATTTGAAGTAAACAATCTATCACAATTGGCTTATTAAATTCAAACGTCATGAAAGAATTCCTCTAAAACATATGAAAGTGAGCTTTGTCAAATGCTATACTACAACCAATATGAGGAACAAAAAGGAAATGAGCTTATTACTGTAAAGAAAAATCAGCTTCTACTATATGGAAGTATTCCAATGGCGATAACTATAGATGAACACTAAAAGCTTCATTATAACAGTAAATTTGTGATAGCAAACCTATGATAGATATTAGCTAAATTGAAAGCAATAAGGATAAAGTAATAACACACTTGCACACATGTAATAAATCCTTACTCACCCCCTAATAAAAAGCATACTAGTTCTGTAAGGCTATGTGAGGGAAATAGTGCAAACAATTTGGGGGCAACCTCTGGGATGTAATTGGTGAGCTTTCTTTTTTCTTCACAGAATGAGAACCTTTCTCTGCTTCTTTGATCTACTCATGTCTTTAAGCTTGTAAAATCACGCATTTGGTAATTGGTATCATATTTGACAATTTAAACCTGAGATTACCCATCATATTATGAAAAGCCTCAAGAACTACACAACACACCCTTGATTTCTATTTACATGGGGTATCTCAGAATTGTACTTATTACAAGAGTTGAAACCAAAGATGTAATGAATTGAAAGCTGGCCTTATAACGAGGAAAAATAATGCTAATAGTCCCTATAAAAGTTTTGACATGAAAGCAGCAAGACCAAGTGTGTCCACAAATAACTTTATCTATCATTACTATTAGCAATGCTCTTACTGTGTCAACTACATATACCATGATTAGCTTAGGTTTTGTTGAGATTGAAGGATCACATTGAAGCATATGGAAAATACTATGAAATATTATTGATCCTTAAAAATAAAAGAGAATACAAAGAGGCATTTGTATAGGCAAACTAATAAACTAACCCCAAACCTATCCCTAGAATCTAATTTAATATAATCATAATGATAAAATATTCATATATAATCCTAATAAAAATTCAATAATTAGCCTTAATAATATTAATTAATAAATTAATATCTTAATACTAAACTTGCTATTCTCAACACTCCCCTCAATATGGAAAAAACCACCAAAGGTCTCAAAACGGACCAAAACACTAAAGGTTTCACAAGGGACCAAAACACCAAAGGTCTCCCAAGAGACCAAATCAGAGTAGAAACATCAACTAATGGTCTCACAAGGGACCAAAACAACAACTAATAGTCTCACAAGGGACCAAAACAACAACCAAAGTACTAAATGAAAGAGTAAACTTTGTCTCACATGGACAAAGCACTTCTGAACAGATCTTAAATAACTAGCCCAACTACCAAAAGTGAAGAAAATCAAATCGAACGTCTCACTAGGGGTGAACGACAACCAAGGGCCACAACAAGGACAACCAAGGCACCAAAATAGATATGAATCTGACATGAACTCAGATTTGGAAACACAAAGGCGAACCAGACAACCTTGGACCTGTGGGTTATAGGCCTGCCACAAACCCTAGAGAAATCATAAGGCTCTAATAACATGTTGAGTTTAAAAGATCACATTGAAACACATGGAAAATACTCCAAATACTATTGAACATTGAATAAAGAGAATACAAAGAAGGCAAACTAATAGATTAACCCTAATCCTAGAATCTAATATAATCTAGCCTAATCAAATTATAGTGATAAAATATTCATATCTAATCCTAATCCTAAAAAATATTAAATAATCAACCTTATTAATAGTAATTAAGTAATATCTTAATACTAAACTTGCTATTCTCAACTGCTCTAATGAATGACACACACACACCTTCTTATTATGTCATCAATTCCTTGGTAATAGCAAACAATTGTACTATAGAGGAGCCAGCAAACCTTTGCAATAAATCAACAATTTGGTTTGAGAATTAAAATCTCTCAATTTTTATCCATAAGTTGCATCATGGACAAAGAAGAGTTACAACTATATAAAAAATCCTGCTGAAGGAAGAACCAATACATGCTGATGTTTCTTCAAAGTAAACGTGAATGAAATGCATTTTTAGACCAATAGACAAGATAAAAAATAACATGGAAATCAGGAAAAAAAATTAGAAAATATATGTTGACATCACAACATAAATAATAAATACACAAGCAAAGTAAATTATAGAAAAGGTTAGTAAAATCATGCATACAAAACTTAAGTCACTCAATGATGTATGAGCAATACTAAGTAACATGGTTGTGAATAGTGAGCTCATACTAAGGAGGTTATTCAAATTATCTTAACATTTCATCAAGAAAAATAGGTAATCTCAAAAATTTTTTTAAAAAAATGATTTGGATATGCAAACCATGTTTAGAAATTGAAATAGAAAGATTTTAGCACTTAAGCTTCTAAGAACTGGTACCATTATAGGGAGAGATATTTAGTAGACAATCAATACGTTGCATTTACAGGTTTATATCTAGAAGCAATTTTGTATAAACCTTAAATAGGTTGAGTTAGATGTAGATAAAATATATCTTCAGGAAGGCATCACCTGACACGAATAAGCCAACATGATACAATTTTCAAGCATAATCAAATAGTAAAGAAATCACATAAAGTTGCAACCTGACTACAAAATGTCAGGTGATGATAAATACTACCCCCAACAAATAATCACCTCCCCTACTTCCCCCCAACAAACTCCTAATTTTATGTATTATATTTATTATTTACATATATTCCATGTACTTACATTTTATAGTATAAATAAGATTATAGAAAAGTTGGAGCTTTTGAAAATGGTTAGAATCATTTCCAATGAAATTTTCTTAGTTTTTATGGAAAAAACTACTACTAATGGCATTAATTTCATAGTAGATTAAAAAAATGATGGACCATGGAAGTAATACAATCTCGTATCAACTATCAACATTTCAATCTCAACTTTTCTAATCTAAAAACATTGCAAGGATGCATGGGATGCTTAATGCAAGCATTATTTTTATTTCAACACTCTCCTCCCTGTTAGTCCCAAAATAAAAAATCAAATCTACTTCAAATTGTCCAAATGCCTGTAAATATTATATAATAAGGCCATTAAATTAAGTGTTATTTCCTCTTGAATATCCAACTATTTCTGAACATAATGAACTCTATTGCTAAAGTATACTCCATTTGAGTCTCAATATCAACTTTTTTTTTGGTAACAAAACATGAAAAGACAGACAAAAAAGTACCTCAGTTTCATATCATAAAGA
The DNA here is from genome assembly GCA_963855925.1 of Inga laurina. NCBI lineage: Eukaryota > Viridiplantae > Streptophyta > Magnoliopsida > Fabales > Fabaceae > Inga > Inga laurina. Next base: position 34,656,758 of record OY979706.1, read on the forward strand.
ATGGAGACTTGTTGATGTAAAACTCACTCACACACATTAATTATCACTCAAACAGATCTATCTAAGAGGGAACATGGAAACAGATAAGGGAGAAGGGAAAAATAGAACAAAGGAGAGGGAGAAAGATGAGAAACTATTCAGAATTTGAGTCGGGAGAGAGACATCATATAGAGAGAGGGAGAGAGCAAATAATCCATTATATTCTCATTCGTTCCAGTGTGTTTACAAAAGATGAGCACTCTTATTTATAGACTAGCAAGGAAACAACTTTGTAACCCACTTGCTACAAATGTAACCATTTGCAAGAATAGACAACTTGCTCTTAACAACAGCAATCCACTTGCTTAATGGACAATTTGCCCTACTTGCACTTACAATCAAAAAGTAATCCCACTAGTTTTGTCCAAAATTAAATATTCCTACGTGCAAAATCAAAATAAAGTAAAGTAAAATATTAGTTCCTCCTTATATAGATCTTGCCATATTTCCTATCGATTCCCCTCGGCTTTAAAGAACTCTCCTCTGGAAGGATATAGAGTTTATAACCTTCTAGCAAGGTAGGATTTAGATGTTGAAGCTCATCCTCTAAGATCCAAGTGGCATCTAAATCTGAATAACCATTTCAACGAACTAAGTAGTGGTAAAGGGGCCCATCCGATGTGAAAATAATATGGTCATCCATAATAGTGTCGATTTCTTCAACAGGTGGAGTGCTAGATGGCAATGATGGAACTGGTACATGACAAGGCTCAATACTTGCAAAATTTTCAAAAGGTAGAGGGGGAGACTCAAAAGTTCCCTAATAAGGCATAAGATCCTCCACATCAAAAATTGAACTGATAGTCATTCGAGAGGTAGTTCTAACAAATAAGCATTAGGGCCTAATTTCTTAGATATGTGTGTAGAGTAAAATAATCTAAATAGCTTGTTTATTCACATACATAAGAGGGGTATTTATACACAAGAAAGAGGCCTTAGTCTTAATGGGCCAATTATGATAATTGATAACCCTAATCCCTAATATTAATTATATCAATATTTCCTAACACTCCCACTCAAGTTGGAGCATAAATACTACAAAAGCAAATGTCACGGTTCCAAAAACAATTAAATGGGAAGATGTAGCTCTTCCTGATGATTGGGATTTAAAAAAGGTAGCTCCAGCCTGCCCAAAACCAGCACCTGATTTCTATCAAAATAGGCAAAATGAATCTAGAGATGTTTGGATTTCTTTTGATAGAAAAAGATAATTTAGTGTCTCTAGAACACCTTCAATTCAAAAAAACTTTAAGACTGCTTTAGAACAACCTTCTAGGCATTCTTGCAATTCTTCTACAAATGAACCTATAATTTCACCTTCAGTAATACAAGGTTTAGATGATTCAGCCAGTGTTGTAAAACCTGTCTGCCAAAATTCAGAAGATGAACAAGTTGAAATCCAAACTTGCCAATCTCTAACATATTTCGATATGATAGGTGTCATAGAGGAACAATTTTAGATAAATAAGAAATTATTACAAGATGATTTCTATTCTAGAAAAAATAAAGATAGAAGAACATGGTTTCTTACAAAATATAAAACCAATGAATTACGAAAACCAATTCAAGAAAGGTTTTATAAAATGCTTGAAAAGTATAAACTTCATATTCCATTCTTTGCTTGGTATGATGCCGATGTTGAAGAACAAAATATAAAGGATTATCCTTTTCAACCTGTCAAAGAAGTTAATACTTTTTGGACAGCCAAAAATGGAGAAAAAATTGAAGCTAAGGATACATCCTCTTCAAAGAGGATAAAGACACATGACCTAACCTACAATGAACTTCAAAAGGAGATGAACCACCAAAGCAAGCAACTGAACTCAGTACTCAATTGTCAAGTAAGTAATGGCCGCGAGATTTATATCCCCTACCAATAAAGCACTTTATTGTGAAATCCTAAATCAAACAATGGTCAAGAAAAAATGAGATGAAATAGTTTAAGGATAGATCCAAGGACACAAGAGTAGGAGCCATTGGCAATTGTCATTGAGGAGGGGTTGGCATAAGGTGCATACGTAGAGAACATTGATGCTTACTTGTCATATGATCAATAGCACTAGAATCGATGATCCACTTTAAGGAAGAAGTAGTAAGACATGAATTGAGGTTACTTGTAGCAAGTGCACTATGAGTTGATGAAACCTTATCAGAGGACTATGCCATATAAGCAGAACCACTACGATGCAGTTTACTTTGTAACTTATCACAGTAACATTTAGTATGACTAGGTTCCTTACAATAATAGCAGACAATCCCCCCCAATACTAGGATTCTAAGGATTATTTCCTTGTCTTGGGAGGCCTTGGTTCCTATTATCAATAGAGATAGGATTTGGATCAATACCTTGTCTCGAGAAACCTTGGTTCTCATTATTAGTAGGGCCATGGCTAGCTAAAGCACTGGCATTAAGATTAGAAAACGGTTGAGACAAACTATCAACGCACAACACATATGAAAACACATCCTGAAGTGAATGAAGCTTAAAGCTAGACAAAATTTGAGATTGAATTGTCTCATAAGTAGGATCAAGGGCAATAAGAAAGTTGATAATTGCATATTTTCCATATTATCCACTTGTGCCTGAAGATAGTTGTGGGTGGCATTAACCTTTCATTTCCTCATACATTCGTATAAAGTCCATGAAGAAGTTCTTCAGGGGTCATCCTTGCTATTTACATAATAGAAAGCTTTATAGACCTCATGAATTTGAGTAATGTTCCCTTCCTAGAATACAGAAACTCTAGATAGTTCATAATCTCTTTGACCGTATTACAATGACTAACAGAGAGAAGGATGTCGCTCTCAATAGAATTCTGAATTTGTAAGACTAGTTGGGCATATGTTCTAGCCCAAGCCAGCTTAGGATCATCCTTAGGAGTAGCTTCAGTCAAATGACCCTCCTTTCTGATACTTAGCAAAAGCATCCATACAGTCTTATTCTAATTCGAATAGTTTATCCAGTTTAATTTATGATCAGTAATTTGATTAGAAACCAAGACAAATTCAACTATTAGAATAGTCTTAGAATCTGTCATGGAGAATAAATAAAGCAAACAAAATTTCTAGCACCGAGATTACACGAATAAGAAGCCAAAAATCAGCCGCAAAACCCTAAACAACCAGCAAGAGAGCCCAAATAAAACTAACAATAATATGAAATATCAAACTAGAGAAGAAATATCCTAAACGAGGCTTCAAGATCCTCCAAACATAATAGAAATCATCACACTAATGACCAACTAGAAGTTTCTCACAACAAGAAGCAAGAAAAAAATGAGCTAGAGATTGTAAAAAGGAGGGCCCAAAAGATAAACACATGATTAAGCTACAAAAACACCTAGGATGCATCAATAGTAAGGAGTCAATGTAGGAATAAAGCCTTACTGTCGAAGATGAGCCTTCACGCACCTCCACTCGCCATTGGAAGCCTTCTGTTTGCTTGGTACATGTGAATCACGTGCCACCCACGCGCCACTGAAATGTGATCGTACTGCCAGGGATAGGCTGGTCAGAGGGTAGGAGATAACCTAGGGTCACGTGTCACCAATTGAGCACCATAGTCGAATACATAACCTTGCTTTCTCTCTTTGTGTTTGAACAGTGACAGCAGCGAAGATTATAACATAAATGGAAACCCTATAGACCTTAAAGCTCTGATACCATATAGAGTAAAATAATCCAAATAGCTTGTTTATTCACAAATATAAGAGGGGTATTTATACACAAGAAAGAGGCCTTAGTCTTAATGAGCCCATTATGAGAATTGATAAACCTAATCCCTAATATTAATTATATCAATATTTCCTAATGATGCGAAAAGGCCTAAAAGCTCAATCATGCAGTTTTTTTTAAAGTTTGTTTAAGATAATGCTCTGAACGTATACGTGCCGTCACATAATCTCTTACATTAAAATTTTGAAAATAGTAATGCATATTAGTAGATAATTTATACTATTTATTGCTCATTGCTAGTTTACGCCTGATATTAGCATGTATTTCATGTAGGTAGTTGGCAAAGGATTCTACAGATTTTAGATATGTGGAATGTCTAAGGGATTGGCATAAGGTCAATAGGTTGTCAAGGATTAAAAGCTTGAAAATTTTGAAAGGGGCTCTTGATTGTAGACGTATTTACTGAGTTGTTGTAAGCAAACTCAACAATTGGCAAAACTAAATCCCAATTCTTAGGCTTATCTCCAACTAGACACCTAAGCAAATTTGCCAGAGTACAATTAGTAACCTTAGTTTGCCTATCAATCTGAGGGTGATAACAGAAGAAAATTTCAATTATAGGCTAAGTTGTTTCCAAAGGGTTTTCTAAAGGTAAGTAAACAAACTTAACATCCTTATCAGAAACTGTTATATTTGGTAATCCATGAAGACACACAATCTGTTTAAAGAACAATTTTGCTAGGTAAGAGGCATTTGTAGTCTTTCCACAAGGAATGAAATGAGCCATCTTTGAGAACCTATCAACTACAATCAGAATGGAATCATGCCCTTGAACTGCTTAAGGTGAACCCAAAATAAAGTCCATGCTCAAATCTTTCCATAGTGCTTCAGGGACAAGTAAAGGAGTATACCACCCAATGTTTTGTCATCTTGCTTTAGACATTTGGCAAGTACAACACTAGGACACGATCCTAGCCACGTCACTTTTAAGAGATGGCTAGTAAAATCTATCCTCCACTAGAGCCATAGTCTTGTTTACCCCAAAATAACTAGCTAACCCACCTACATGCAATTCCCAGAAAAGGAAGTCTCATATAGATGTATGAGGAATGTATAGGTAGGTTCCATGAAAGAGATAAGCATCATTAATAGTGAAGTCAACATATTCTTGATGATTCCCATTACTAACTTCCTAGTATATGACTCCAAAATTAGGACAAGAAGCATATTCAGCTTTTAACTTCTCAAAACCTATTATGCTAACACTCATGGTGTTCAATAAATGAACTCTACAACTTAGAGCATTGGTTACTTTGTTCTTGACCTTGCAATGATGCCTGACAACAAAAGTGAAGCCTTGCATCAACTCTACCCATTTTGCATGCTTGGAAATTAAATGCTGTTGAGAGTTGATAAACTTAAGTGGTTGATGATTTGAGCATAGGACAAATTGTTGGGGAAGAAGGTACTACTTCCAATGATCAAGGGATCTTATGATTGCATAAAGTTCTTTGTCATTCAATTTCTCACCAAAGAAAGCCATTGGGTGACCTTCTTCGCTCAGGATACCTCTTATTCCCACTCTTGAGGCATCACAACTACTTCAAAGCACTTGGTGAAGTCTGGTAAGGATCAAACTAGGGCTTCTGAAATTTCTTCTTTATATCCTGAAAGGTGAGTGAAGCAGCAAAAGTCCGCTTGAACTTATCTTGCTTCAAACAGTTAGTGATAAGAGCCATTATAGTACTGAAGTTTCTAATAAAGTGTCTATAGAAAGTTGTTAAACCATGGAAACTTTGAACGTTATGAAGAGACTTAAGCTCGAGCCACTCTCGAATGGCTCGAACTTTCTCAAGGTTAGCTACCAATCCTCATCCAAAAGCTATAAAACCAAGAAAAATAACTTGATTTTGAATGAATGAACACTTAGGTAAGTTCACATAAAACTGTTCTTGACATAGGGCGAGGAAAACTGTCCTAAGGTGGTTAAATGTTCTTCCTTAGACTTACTAAAGATCAAAATGTCATCAAAGAACACTACCAGAAACTTTCCCAGGTAGGTTTGAAAGATATGGGTCATGACTTTTATTAATGTGCTTGGGGCATTTGATGTAATATCCCGATTTGTGATTAGGGCTAATGATACTGATAATTATTGTAATTATCTTAATTAAGCGCTATTATGATTAATGTAATGTAAATCTTGAAATAAATACATGTGGTATTTAAGATCAAGGGTTGAGATGCATTTCATATGGGTCGGAATCCTATATGTTGTGATTTTGGTGAGCTCATAAGGGAGTGAGTGGATGATGACATGTGGCTTAAGGTGGACCATTGGATGAGGTCACTAGAAGACAAAGTAGCACTTTTTCTCTTTTCTCTCTCTCTTTCGGTTGTGTGTATGGGAGGGGAAAGGAAACATCTTCATCATCATCATTTCACCATCTCACTCATCTTCTCTCTCTCCTATTCCTCCATTGTTTCGCTGGACAAGCAAGAAAAGGGGGAAGAAAAGCTGGAATCTTGGTAAGTTGTGATTCTCCTTTATTCCAATCCTCTTCTCTAATATTGCTCATCTCATTGAGAGCTACATGGTGGTGGTTGTAGAGTCTTGAATAGTGTTGATTGGGACATTGATTCGAAATTGGAAGTTGAGGAATCAAGGTTCTGACTTGGGCAAAGAGAAGAGGTAGGCATTTAGAGCATTTTAGTATGTGGTTTGTGATTTTTGGCTAAGTTGGTCAAATCTAGAAATTTTGCCCTAAATATGCCTATTTCTGGAAATGTGAAGTTTGTTATGATTGATGATTGAAAATGATCTAGTTTGGAGATATATGAGCATTTGATGTAATTTGGAATGATAAAAATGTGTTAAGGGAATTTGGATATGGTGTGTCATTGAGACCTTAGTGAATGATTGTGGTTAAATTGGTTTTTGAGGTGTTTTTGAAGTGGCCAATATGTTCCCTAGTTAGTGCTTAGTGTGTATGAGCATTGGGAAGAGTTTGGGGAACCTTTGGGAGTGAATTTGACCATCTGGAGTTTCTGGTTTTTGGCTGCGTTTTGGGTCTCTGATGCACATCACTCGAGCAGAGGAAGAACATGCTCGAGTGATATGCAAGCTTTTCCCTGTTGTGCTTCGAGTTATCTGGGTTTTATGGGTTGTGCTCGAGAGCATCGCCTTGTGCTCGAGTGAGCGAAGAACATGCTCGAGTGAGCATGGTTCTGCTCGAGTGAAGGTGCGAGTCCGGAGTTGAGGTTGCTTTCGGGTCCTCACTCGCTGGTTGATGCCAAGAGTGTGCTCTGACACTCGCGAGCATAGCCGTTTCACTCGAGCACTGAGGGTCGTGCTCGAGTGAGCTTGTGCTTCTGGTGTGAGTTGGTGCTCTCGGGTTGATGCTCGCGGGGAAGTTGCACGAGTGTGCTTTCTCACTCGCGGGTATGGGGTGTGTGCTCGAGTGATCCAGTGCTTGGAGAGCTTTGTGTGCTCTCGGGTGCTCACTCACAGTCTCACTTTCTCTTGTGCTCGAGTGATGTCCGTACCAATGCTCGAGTGAGAGCATTTGTGCTCGAGTGATGTCCGTACTCGTGCTCGAGTGAGAGCATCTGTGCTCGAGTGAGATGACCAAAAATCTGTGTTTTGCCTTCGAGTAAGGGGTCTTTTGGGTAGTGTCTTCCAACCCTTTAGGCATATGTTTAGGCCTCTATTAGTCATCTAAAGAGTCCTAAATGATAACCAACTTAGAGTATTATTGAAATATACATATGGAAAAGAGATTGATTGGTTGTCCCTAATTGATATAGGATTTGACATCTGTCGTCCTCGTGAGGCTAAGGTGCCAGAGCCAGTCAGGAAGGATACAGGTAGTGACTCTTTCTTTATGCCTTGTGTGATACATTGTATGTATATTATGTCATTGTTTTGAAACGAATATCATATGCTGCAAGTTTTGTGAAAACTGTGGAAGCACCACTATACCAATAGTCCCTGAGTCGCTAACAACGGTTCGGGTGAAGGTCGTATGCCTTCCCTGCGGTAAAAGGGGATGAGGTTAGGGTGTGACATATGTGTATATGTGGGCCGAAAGGCTAATTGTGAGCCGAAAGGCTATTTGTGAAGGCCGACGGGCCATTGTGAAAGCCGAAAGGCTATATTTGAGCCGTGTGGCTATTTGTATGCACTGCCACGCCAATAGTCCCTGAGTCGCTAACAACGGTTCGGGTTAAGGTCGTATGCCTTCCCGGCAGTAAAAGGGGATGAGGGTGGAGTGACTTGTGTTGCTGTATGAGATGATTGGTGTGCATATTCTATGATTGCATGTGGCATGAAATTGTTGTTACTACTGGGATTCTTTAGAATCTCACCCCTTCCATATGACTAACCTTTTCAGACAGGGCGAGTGGCTCGAAAGGGAAGCGGACAACCAGGAGTAGTTAAGCTTACTCCGAAATCTAAGTGGTAGTTGGTTATCATAGTTTCGGATGTGGGGTTGACAAGTGTACATAATAATGTAAATGATTATTTTGGTTGTGTAATCCCCATAATTGGGAAATCTTAAACCCAAGTTATTTATGTAAGTAACCCGGGGTTTGCCGGGATTTTGGTTTCCGCACTCTGATATTGTTTATGTGATTGGATTTCTCATAGTAGTTATATCCGCACGTGAATGTGAGACCCGGATTAAGTATGCTTTAGAACTGATTTTTGAAATACCCCATCTCTTGGATGAGGGATCATAAACGGTTATTTTATTTTATTGGTCTCTATTTCCCGTAAATTTCGAAATCCGGATGTAATTACGGTGAGGGGGTTACATTTGATAACCCAAATGTCATGACAAGCCATTCATACAATCTATCTTGAATTTTAAACGTAGTTTTCCATTCATCTGCAGGTCTGATCCTGATTTAGTGATAACCACTTTAAAGGTCGATCTTTGAGAATCAACTAGATCCGATACTAGATCAAGCATGTCTTCAAGTCTAAGGATAGGAAACCTATATTTGATGGTAATCTTGTTTATGGCCCTACTGTCTACACACACCCTTCAAGAGCCATCTTTGTTAGGAGTCAAAAAAGCTGGTATTGCGCACGGGCTTAGACTATGCTAGATGTGACCTTTCTCTAGAAGCTATTGGCTTGTCGATTAAGTTCTTCCCTATCTTTTGGGTTTTTTCGGTAGTGAGGCAGATTAAGGAGTTGTGAACTGGGGACGAAGTCAATTGCATGCTAAATATCTCTTATTAGTGGAAGCTCTTTCGGGGTTACATCTTAAAATTCTTTCACAAGTTGCTTTATTTCTTCAGGCATATCCAAAGTTGTAACATATTCAACTCATTGTGATACCTTAGATATTACAACAAGCATAATGGCATTATCTTTGTTTTCTTGCACAAACTATGTTTGTATTAAAAGATGCAAGCTTTGTCCCTTAGACTTTATGCCCTTTGACTTACATGGCTTTTTGCGTTCAATGTCAAGTTTAGCTAGACGTAGCAAGATAGTATTGCCATTGTACATAAATGAATACGTATTTTCCTGACTAGAATTTATAACATTGTGATCACAGGGAAAACATCACAAAGATTTCCTCTTTATAATCACCAAGTTGAAGAGGAACATGACATTGTTGGCTCACTAGTAAAGAAGTTTTATCAACCCACATAACTAAAAAATGTTCAGGTTGGGGCTCCATCTTGAGACCAAGTCTATCTACTCCCTGATATGAAATCACATTATTGGAACTTCCTTCACCAATCACCAACTTACATGACTTGTCTCCACATTTTACAAAAGTATAAAAGATACTTTTCCACTTCCAAGAGTCATTGGGTAATGGAACAGACAAAATGCATCTCATTACCCTTAGGTGGTGAGTCTCACAACCTTGCACATCGGTAATGATTTCTTCATCAATATCTGACAGGCTTTTAATAGGGTCAACTACTAAGTCGACATAAGCTTCTTCTAGGTTCTCAGGACTTGACTCAAGAATTAGAGCTCGTTGAGGGCATTGGGAAGCAATGTTACCTTCTGAGTGACAATGAAAAAAATCAACAAGGGGGTTACTCGAGCGAGAACTTGACCCTATGAACTCGTTAGGCTTAGCAGTATTACCCTTAAAACTGGTTGCTTGGCTAGGTTGGAATTAAGGATTAAACCCAAGTAGGGGAGCTCTAGAAGATCGCTGGCTAGGGTTGAAGCTACAAGTCTGCCAGAATTGAGTGTTTTGCGCGTTCGAACGCCTAATAGAGGAATATTGTAACAGCGATTCTACTTCCATAGCCTTGTGATAAGCTTCTTGAAGCGACTCAAGGAAGTTAAGTCTGAGTTTTTTATGTATGTGTGGTTTGAGACCATTGACAAATTTGGTGATTGTATGCCATTCTTCCTCATCCACATCACAACAGGAGGTCAACGAATCAAGATATGTATTCAGAGACATTTGAAACTTGTTTTATATTGAGAAATTTGTCATACAATTGACTCCTATAATGAATAGGGACATATTTCTCTTTTAACTTTGCTTTCATTTCACCCCATACCTCGATCAAAGGTTGACCTTGTCATTCAACATTTCTTTGCACATTTTCCTAGTAATTTCTAGCTTATCCCACCAGCTTCATTTTTGTGAACCAGACTCTTTGAGTGTCATTCATGTCGTACCACCCAAAGTAGTCTTCCATGCTTACCAAACAATCTAGGAAGGCATTACGATTTAAACTTCCATCAAATTCTGGAGCCTCTATTTTAACCTTTTTGGTGATGTCCTCTATTAACATTCTTCTAAAGTTTTCAAGAAAATTTCTATGGTTTGGCTCATACAGTTTATAGAGACACTCTACTTGGTTGTGCTTAACCTAAACATCACTTGTTTCCTCCAACTGAATTTGATTAGTAAACACCTAGGAGGTAGTCTCCCAGGCCTCTCACTATTCACCCCAGTGGTTTGACCAATCCTAAGGGGGGTAGTTCTAGGTTGATAGGGGGACAAGAGATTGTTCATTCCTAGAACTTAACTATATTATGTCCTTAAGGTTTTTCTATTACTCCATCTTTTACCTTCCCAGTTTACTGCCTAATTAGTATTTGTATTGAATTCATGACTTCCTCAAAATTTTATGTCTAATTTTTCATCAAACTCAACAATTCGTCAATCCACATATTCTTTTTTAGCGTGAGCAAATTCATCAAAGTTATTTTGGGTGTTTTGGAAGTTCTTATCCATGGTTGTTTGAAGAATTACTTATAGTTCTAATTGTTCTTGCTTAGCAGATGACTCACGGATGGTCATGCAAAATAGGTATATGCAATCAGAGAAGGTGATGCTAACTAGTCGCTTAAGCAATCAACAAAATAATACAATTATCTCAGAGAAGCCATTTTTCAAAAGTTTAAAGTTTAAGCATATGGATAGACAAAAATTGCAAAGCTCAAGAGAACTTAGAGATTTAAGCAAACTAAGTTTAAACTTTGCAATAAGATAGATTAACCTCTTATCAATAACCAAACAAGTCACAATTAAATTGAGAGGGTCATTGGGCTTACCAACAAAGCTTTAAACCAAAAGTTGAAACTTTTTACCCTAAAACAAGGCCTTTCATTGACAAATCATGCATTCGAGATGGGTAGGAGGGGAAAGAACCTCGAAAAATAGCTCAGAAGTGTAGAAAACTGGGTTCTAGGCATATGCATGCGGAGCACCCTCGCTAGCTTGTGAAACCCACACATAGAGAGCTATGGTAGCATGCCAAGCAACGGACAGCAATGGAATTTGTGGGTTTGGCTAGATTCTTCAGTCCGAACACAATGGTGGCGGTATTTTGATTATATGGCATCAAGAAATGGGTGTTTCGATACTGGCAGTGGTGAAAACAAAGCACAAGGGTTTTTTCTTGTGAGTTTCTTGGGTTTTTGGTGGTGGAAATAGCCTAGGAGCATAAGAACCTAAGCTCTGATACCAAATTGATATAAAACTCACTCACACACATTAATTATCACTCAAATAGATCTATCTAAGAGTGAAAAGTGGAAATAGATAAGGGAGGAGGGAAAATCATAACAGAGGAGGAGGGAGATGAGAAACTGTTCAGAATTTGAGAGGGGAGGTAGACAGCATATAGAGAGAGGGAGAGAGCATATAATACATCATATTCTCATTCATTCAAGTGTGTGTTTACAAAAAATGAGCACTCCTATTTATAGACTAGCAAGGAAACAACTTTGTAACCCACTTGCTACAAAAGTAACCATTTGCAAGAATAGACAACTTGCTCTCAACAACTAGCAATCCACTTGCGTTTGTCTCACTTGCACTTACAATCAAAAAGTAATCCCACTAGCTCTTAGCTACTTTGTCCAAAATTAAATATTTCTACTTGCAAAATCAAAATAAAATAAAATATCAATTCCTCCTTCTAATGATCTTTCCATATTTCTTATCACTTGTCCTAGACGTTATGAGATAAACATATACAATTTACTCCATTATGCTGTCTAGTCACAGTCTAGAGAAGAACTCAGATATGAATTCAAATCCATAAGCCTAATCAAGCTGGCTAAAATTAATTTTGAAGCATATTCAGCTTTCAACATGGGATCTGGTTCCTTTATCAGGTCCTTCCAGTCCTCACCAGTGACTAAATGCTCATAGATAGGGCTTCAACATCTCTTTAGACAATGAAAGGCCTAATGAATTGCAACTTGCAATTGGCATCCCCTTGTTTCGTATTTGACAGGGTTAACATTTAACAATCAAATCAAACCTGGCGAAGCCAAAGTACTAGAACGAACACTTTTTCATTTGTAGACACAGACAATGTTTTTTTTCCCTTGCCATTCATAATTTAAAGCATTACATTATTCTGCAGCATAGCAGAAACTACACTCTTTAGAAGTTATTGATTGAATTTCAAAACAAAACTTACTATCATGGACCTCTAGAGGAAGCCACCTTTTACTCACTCCCTCCCTTTTATTGTTATGTATCATAGATATAAAGCAAACTAGAGAGTTATAGGACATGATATATCTCATAGTGAAGTATAGCAACCACAAAAAGCTGCAACACGCAATTTCCCACTTTTGACCTAAGTACACCAGTTTTGCTAATGAGATATCAGTGGCACCTCAGAGAAGTCATCCTCAGAAAGCATGTGAATGCCAACATCTTTAAAGAAACCAAAAACTTGAATGAGAATTTGCCCACTCAGATCTTTCATTCCAAGGCATTTATTTCTACCTAAAGGATGACCCAAGGAGAATTATATTATAAATATGCAGTGCCTGTTAAGCACATAAATGGTGTTTAGCATGTAACATGAAAAGATAATTATTGAAGAGGTCATACAATTGTATTAAGCTTAGAGAATAATCAATGATGAGCACAGATAAATAATGAACGCCTACAGATCTTCAAAGAGGGACATGAAATAGCAACAATCTAAAAATATACAAGGAGTGAGCGTTTGGGTAACTTTAAAACCATGGTTTCAAAAACCCTTTTTCTCAAACCGAGACAAAACGCTTCTCACATACTTACCTTGTAAATCGTAAAAACTATTCTCTAAATACTAATCCAAACAAACATTCATTATGACTTCTTCAAAACCTGGTGCTGAGAGAAACCAGACATTTTTCTAGAGAACTCTGCCTTCAGGGCCTTGTAGGAAAATGCAGCAAGTCTTGTTTACAACAAACTGAAAAAAGAACCAATTAAATCGAAGATGTGGTTATATTTGATATCTTAAGATTACCTGCCTTATCTATATGATGAGGAAAGGATTTTGATTGATTGGAGTAATTATACATGGATGAGCAATATTTCTTGGAAAATCAACATGAAAGTACTACTTTATCATGCTAACCCAATTCAAACTGGTTTTGCTATTACGGCAATAAATATAATGAAAATGTTTAATGGTAAAGGTGACAAAAATAAGAGAGTATTTGTAGATAACAACCACTAAATTTATTCAAATATATAGTAGGAAATCCAACTTTAGAGGACTTACCTAATAAATGCCTAAGCAGGGAAACGTAGAGAACTAATCAGTTCAGGAAGCTTCAGTTGAGGATTTACATAATTCAATGCAAATTTCTAGACAGTTCTGGTCCTTATTGTCATGTTACACATAGTCTATTCCTTTTATTGACTAATGTACTCTAAATCACGCAGCAGAACAAAACACTTGATATTCACATTACACATGATTTATCTAACCAACTTCAGTTTTGAAGTTATAAGTAATTTCATAATTACATATTATAAAATAAGTCTAAAGGAAAAATCTACTAAATAGCTCCAACAAAGGACAAAAGCTTCTACATAAATTGTAGTTATCCTATGTCACTACAAGGATTATTTAAAGACACATCATAAAGTTCAGGTACCCTTCATAATAGTTGAAAATCCTTGAAGGTCTTCAAACTTCACATTTGAGAGTCCTGGAAACAGGAATGATTATATCACAACTATTGACTCTGGCCTGCATAATTCATTCAAGTTGCAATGCATTAAATAAAATTTTGGTTACCCTTGGCATAGTATGTTGCAGATGGATTCTCTTTGTCGTTGGAAATTCCCTTTCTATTCATTTGTTCAGTCCCTTCGGCCACGCTAGTCTTCAGTTTTCTTATCTTTTTTCCAAGTTCTGAGGCAGTTGTCACAATCTCTGAAAGAAACAAGCTACTTAAAGAACTGCCCAGAAAAACACCTTTACATATATATCAACTATGACTTGAGCAATAATTCAGTAAAAGTTATTAAATTTCTTCCCACCCTTCTTATAAAATGTAAGTGCAGGAAAATGTCCAACTTTCAGGGTATCTTAGGATAGTCAGAGCAAAAGGAGATGAAGTACATGTAAAACGAGGCAAATATAATGCAATGTGTATTACATTATTGCCATTGTTGGTTTCAGCCATTATTATTTAACATTTTCTGTCCATTTTTGTTTTTAATAATTTGTTATAAAAATACATGAGGCTTATTTATCATCCAATTCTTGTTCCTTTTCCCTTTCTATTCTAAAATCATGGGAGTCAAATATACCCGTGCATATAAAAACCTATGTGAAAAAACATAAGCCATAAGGATTAAGCAAATAGAAAAGGTACTATACTGAACACACATAATTTGCCCAAAATATTTCAGATGACAGAGCACATTTGAGTTTCCTAGTAGCTATGTAATTGAAAAGGGGGAAAACATGCCCCTTCAAGGTGATTTAATAGAAAATAACTTTGAAATTAATCTAATTAAACATGGAGTCAACCCATTGTATTCTAAGAACTTAGCATCTTTTTGTGTGTTGTCAAATAGAATCAAATTTACAGTATGCAGGTACTCAAGTCATGGGGAAAAATATTCCTATGTAGTCACTTTTAAGGGGGTGAGCCTTGCCACAGCGGCAAGGTTGCTACCATGTGACTCAGAGGTCAAGGGTTCAAATAACGTAAATAGCCTCTTCGCTTGCGAGGGTAAGGCTACGTACATCCATCCCTCTCCCACCTAGTGAGAGGATTGTGCATGGGCCGCCCATTTTTTAGTCACTTTTGTTTTTATTGTCAAACTCTTCAATCAAAACACAGAAGTATGGTCTAGTAATAAAATGAGAGGTGCATGAATTTGCAAACATTCATATGGTCTCCAAATTATACTATACACCTATTATGTTATTATTGAAGAACCACATTTTTTATTGTGAAAGTTCAGAAAAAAGAAAGGAACGACAAATGTGTATGACCCTTTAGTATTTGGTGCATCAAGGGCAAAATGGAGCAGCATCATCAGAATTATTTTCTTGTGCTATAGGTCCAAACTTTCAAAATGTTAAATCGTGAAAATAAACATGAGGAAAGAAGATCTTTAGTTACCCTGAAATAACACATGCATAGAATCTTGATCATGAAACTTTAATGTCTCGTTGATCAACCCACTATTAGAAGTACGCTGCCTTTCTAATGCTTGAAATTCTTGATTCAACGTTTCAGACTCTTTGCCAACCTGGAATAAGTTAGCATTGAGCTAAGTCAAATTAAGCAACCAAAAAAAAAGCAAAACGAAAAAGAATCTGACCACAAGAACAAATTAAATATAACACAGTTTCACAATGTATTGTTGTTACCTCAGTTAGTTTCTTCCTCAAGGAATCTAATTGCGACTCTATCTCTGGATCAGAAAGAGCTCTACCCACACAGCCATCCTGAATTGAATTATCCTGGAAAAGCATCTTTAAAATATTTGATAACTAAACGAATTAAAAGGAGGTGCCGATATGGTAAATGTTACTCTATAGGCTTCCTGGTAAATACTTGATAGTTCATGTATTAGCCTCGACACATGAGGATGATCATAAATAAAATTTATTTGACATTCAAAACACATATAAAAATGTGCAGCATGGCCCTATTGTCTTTAAAATCCATATAGAAACCGGTAGCCCGCCATTCCAAACATGTGGCAGATTAATGTTCTTTATTTTATCCTACTGTTTTGCAATATCTTAAATTAGCAAAGCTATGAACATAAATTCCAATGGTTCAAGTCTAGTCAGCTTTATCCCGCAGGAACACTGCTTCATGATATGCTTAGATGCAGTATCAATAACTAAAGCAACAGCAAGTGCAGGCAAGTCATAAGCCAGCAAATAGTTCTACTAACATGTTAGGGAAATTAAGCAGGCAAACCAAAATTGCAGCAAAAAAGAAAAAAGAAAAAATATTTTGTTTTTACCATCACAACAGAAAACCTACACTCTTTGGTATAACAAAACCTTGTGAAACAGAGAAACAGTGGCGAAGGCAATATTTCCCCCAAATAGCCAACCTCTTATCTAAAACTGCCTGAACAACGTTGCGGATGTGATCAGCACCCTGTAACAAATCAAATGGACACACAAATAAATATGAACAGAACAAGCACCACACGTACCGGTTCCAAGTAAAAAATGTTTCAGTGGACACATTTCTAAAACTAGAATTATTCAATTAAGTTCCATACAAAAGATTTTTTATTCTCAGTGCATGATAGGACTAACCTTTCTCAGATCTTGGGATCTTTCTGTACCTTCAGAGTTAAGCTCCGCCGATGCTTCTCTGCAGGACATGTGGAGACAGACATAATTTCTACATCCACGTTCCGAACCAAAGCTTACAGAAGAACTGATAAGAGACTTACTGGCAGAAGAAACCGAAAGCATCGTCCACAACGTCGTCGATGGTGTTAAGAACTTCGTTGACGAAGAGTTGTGGATTTAGCTTAAGGGAATCGAAAATAGCATCACTTTCACTGCCTTCCATTTTCCAGGGATACACAGAGAGAACAAAAAGATGGAGGATTTCCCACCAAATCCCTTCCAAATCGGCCTTTCAAATATTTGAAAGCGAAGCGGACTGGGGTAGCTATATGGGGGAGAGAGAAACGGAGCCGATCATATGGGCGGGTTCTGAATCCTGTGAAGCCCTCAAATCCTGACATGATAATCATTTACCTATTTATTTATTATTTGACAACAAGTTTTTCTTTTTCAGACTTCAAAGACAAAAGACTTTCGTCTTTGTCAACAAACACATTTTCCTAGATTTTAGCTTGTTTGGACGATAATCTTTGGATTTGAGCTTACTAACATTTGATGAACTCATGTTATGTGAGTTCATAAAATAAAATTAGGTTTGAAAATGTAACGTAGTGGCTCCATCTAGGTCGTTCTTATGAAGAGATTAATTTTCAAGTTTCTAAGTAGTAAAGTGATAAAAAACTTTAAGTTATGAGAAATCATTTTGAGAATTTGATTTTTAAACTAATGAAGTAATCTAAGCTAAAGTAATATTTTTGTATTTTTCAGTTTTTAAAACAAAGTAGTAAAAGAAATTGGAATTAACACTAACAACAAAATAAATTCAATTAACTAATATAATGATGAAGTGGGATTCCCTTGAGTTGAGGTTTTAGTCTTCCTTGCTTGCTAATGATATGGATTCCATAATATAAGTCAAAAGGATGGAACTAAACTACCACTAGCTCCATACTTGCAATAATCATTTAATTCATTCTACCGAAGCAATTAAATGAATACCACCAAATAATTCAAACTCAAGGAGATGAATAATCAACTTCTAATTCTAGCTTGTAATTACCATTACAAAAGTTCAAAGCATTTAGTTTAATCATTTACAATCCACTTAACCAAGTTGAAATAAACAACCCAACCTACTCCTAATTTGAATCATACAAAGCTTAATTAATCAACTCATAGCTCAACTACCAAGTTTATTCACTTGGCATAGAACAATCAAGATCACAACCATATACTTTACCAAGCCATACAATTATGAAATAGAAAGAGAGCTTAAAGGGATTCCATTGGAGTTTAGAAGCTCAAACCATTACCCAACTCAAGGAAATCACCAACACTTTAGCTACTTAAGGAAGAAGAGGAAGATGAAGCTTGATGGAAAGAGAAAGAATCATCCATGGAGAATTAAGATGCAGCACCGAACAACCTCCTTCTTCAATTCTTCTTTACATTCGATCAAGCATCTTCTTTCAGACACACAGCCGCCTTTTGCTCCCCATCCTTTGTGTTGTGTGTCTCCTCTCCTTTTTATTTTCGTAGCCGCTCCCTCCCTATTTCATCAGCCGCCAAACCCTTTTATTTCATTTGGTGCTTGGTCTCTATTCTCGTGGTCCCCCTTCTCTTTGTTCATCGCCACACTTTTTTTATTATTCCCTTCAATTCCCTTTCGGCCCAACTTTCTTTTTTTTTTCTATTCGTTGGTCAACTTTTCATTTCCTTCAATTCCTATTTTCTTCCATTCATCAACTCGGACCAGCTAGCTTCTTCAATTAATTCCGGTCCAGCTCTCATATCTTTCATTCACAATTCAGTCAGCAATTTCAACTGCTCTCACTTTCTTCTCAATTTCAATTTTCGGTTCAGCAGCTCTCTTTAATTTGGTCAGCTCTTTTATTCCATTCAATCCTCACCCAATTCGATCCAACCCTCCTTGTTATTCTTCATTCAATTCATTTCGGCCCATTCTCTCTTTTTCCAATCCAGTTGCTGCCTCCTTTCAATTCAGCCCACTTGCCTTCTCATTTCATATGGTCCCCCCCTTCCAATTTCTTCAATTGTCTTTAGGTTAAAATGAGTTGTGCCTTGTCATCACCTACAAAATTATATTCACAAAGGTAATATCTTTTGCTCACAATTAAAGAATAATGTGAATAATAAATATTAATTAAAAATATAATAATTTAACCACTTTAATTCCCAAATTATTCTTTCACTAAAATCTCACATTAACACTTGATTATGCATACAATATTCAATTAAATCCTACAAAAGCCTAAGATTAATTAATAAAAATATATAAATATTGAGCTTTATCAATTCCCCCACACTTAAGCTTTTACACTTATGAGCAAAACCTTAAACTCAACATAGGCGAAGAGGGATGAAATTTGGAAGGATATGCAAGATCAAGCTTCAAGAATTACACTTAGTCAAATAATAAGGTATCCTCCAATTGAAATTCAATGAACATACCAAAAATTGAAGTAGTTAAAGAGCAATGCAAAGTTTAATTATAATGAGCTTAATTGGAAACCTTAACTAGGACAAGTGTTTGCACTCTTCTCTCATATAAGGTAGTTTTTCACTCGCATCCACTTTAACCACACTCTACCATAGACTTGTAGTATTTCTAGGCTCTCCACTACTTGCAACAATGGCATAAATAAATCAAAAGGACTTTGTAGGGTTGTAATGTTGAGTAGGCCAAATGATGGAAAATATAACAAACATTATGCTTGCACCAAATAATTTGCTAGATCTCTTAGCACTATAAAACTAAACTTAATTCATATATTTTGCCTCGGGATGGAAATAGGCCAGGCCCCTAACAGGGGCCTACGACCTAGCCTACATAAAGCCTAGCCTAGCCTATTTAGTAAATAGGTCAGGCTCAGGCTCATGCATATTGCTAGGCCTATTTAGATAAACAGGTCAGGCCTATTTTTATAAGGCCTAGCCTATAAGCCTACAGGCCTGGCCTATTTAATTTTTTTTAAAAAAAAATTATACTATTATATAAGTATATATAATATCATCTAAATAATTTTATAAATTTACTAACTTAATCTTAATTCTAAGTTTCATATTTTATCGTCATTATACTTAACTCTTGTTTTCGCATAAATCATTCACCTCTACATCTCTTCTCTTCAATCGCTCGAGATAGCAATACTAACTCACTTTCTCTCCCGTATTTTGTGCCCTCCACTAAAGCATAAAAATTGTTATGTGTTTATTTTTGTGTCAAATGAAATATTATAATCTTAACAAGGAGAGTTTGTCCCAATTTACGTGCAAAGAGTAAAATAGGTAAAAGTCTAGTTTTACATGTTATTTGTTATGCTTAGTCGATTTTAAAAAATATATCTCATTAGTCAACAAACGATTAGTTTTTCTTATTCCTATTTGCTTGGACAAGTGTTGTCACTAGACATTATTTTCATTTCCTTACTAAGCCTTAATATTACAATAAGAATAGATGTTAGCCTTTTAAGACATAATGTAGGATTGTATATAAGCATGAAGGGTTAGATATGAATTTGGCGCATAGGCTTTAAAGGCTATTTAAATTCCTACATTTTAAGTAGGATTTTAAACAGGCTTCAGGCCTTGTTAGGCCTTCTGAAGGCCCAAGCTCAGGCCTAAAAAATAGCCTACATACAGGCTCAGGCCCAGGCTCAGGCTTTGAATCTTTGTTACAGGCCCAGGCCTATTTAGGCATAGCCTAGCCTAGCCTATTTCCACCCCTAATTTTGCCATTGTGACTCTTTCTTTGAATTTTTCTTCTTTTTTTTCACACTTTTTCTCTTCTTTTTCTTCTTTTCTATTTTCTTTCTTTTGACTATTCACATGGCAAGTTTTTTTTTCTCTTTTCTAATATATAATAGTACTCTTTTTTTTTTCTTTTTCAATCGTGCTAGGAAGAACTTGATAAAGGATGCAAACATGACATTTGTATAATGAAATAGAAACAAAAGTGAAGGGCTCAAAGGGGTAAACAAAGGTAAATGATGAATGGTTTGTGTTTGGGTAAATGGGTGATGAAATGAATGCCAATGCCATCTCTATCCATACCATTGCAAAATGTAGCCTTAAGCAAGAAACAAAACAAGTTCTAGAGAGCAATAATCTAAGTAGATGAATCACACAATGAAATGAACAATTAGGCCAAAAAAACACCTTCCAACTAGGCTTTTTGTTCCCTAACAAACTCATCAAAATTAAACCATGCATCATTAAAACACTTGAATTTTGTGGCAATTCACTAATTCAAAGCAAGTTTCAACCATGAATCTAACTAAGAGTAATTGAGATACTTGATCATGACTAAAGGCTTCAAAAATCTCAGTGAATTGGATCAAAAACAATAGAGACACAAGCAGGAGACAGAGGCATATGATATCACAGTGAAATTCATCATGAGAATAAACACACTCCCCCACACTCAATCCTTACATTGCCCTCAACGTAATGCACAAAAACAAAGAACCTAGACGCACTTATCTCTTGGGTGAAGTGAATGTTGTGAAGTCCAATTCAAGATTGAAGCACAACACATCATCGTCACAAGGAGAGAGAGAAGGACAAGACATAAGTGGAAATAGTTCTTAGAAATTAGGCATAAGGATATGGAGAAAATGGTAGTGTAAGATAAGACAAAGAACAAGAGTATGATTCAAAATGGAGTTTATTCAATTGAAAATGCAAAACAAATAGACTACCTTTTACTATTGAGAAGTCTCTCCCCCACACTTGTTCAATAGCACATATCATCAAATAAAACAAGGAACAAGGTAAGGAAAGAGACTACCATGTAATCATGGTGGCTTGTAGCTAGATAGGAAAATCAAAAGGAAGCTTAGTATTTTGCCCCTCAACAGTATAGGCCCAAGTAGGAGTGGAGTTTCCCAAATGTAAAGATAATAAAAATGAGGGCAACCACCAAGAGAATTAGCCTGTAAAAAATTAACCAAAACAACGGCAGTACCTACTCTAAGATGCCACATGAATCAAAATGCTTAAATCCATGGAAAGCATTAGGACCAATAAAATGACATAATGGTGTATGCAATGTGAGAAGACTAGAGTCGGGTGCATTCGATAACAAGTGCTTCTCACAACCAATAAAGTCAACTAGTGGCATACAGCAAGCAACACTAGGTATCAAAGAATCAATTTGCATTTCAGTAGTGGTAGTGACATAATCAAGCACTACTCTACCATCTATAGCATAATCCAAGTCAATAGAATCACTAACAACATCAAATCCTAATAAATCAGAAGCTCGCCGGCGACCGTGAAGGTGAACGTTGCCACTGGCGGGGAAGAAGAAAGGCGAAGGTGATGGTCAAGCTCCCTCTCCTCTGTTGGCGGCTCTCCTCTCCTCCTCCTGATGCTCACTGGTTCTGTTCTATATCCAGCTGCATCTCTCGCATCTTTTCTCGGGTCTGTCTCCAGTCGGGTCCACCAGCTGCAGAAGCCCAATCAAAGTAGCCCAAGTCCCTGGTCAAAACGCAAGTTTTGACCAGGTACTTCAGTGAAAGAACAAAAACTTCTCTGGAGGGACTGATATGAAAGTGTTTGAAATATTTTAAAGCTCCACTGTAATTTCATGAACATGTGGGTCCGTTTATGTGATTTTCACTGACTCCCATTCTTCACAAATTTGTTATTCTCAGCAATTTTTGGGTCGTTTATGTAATCTTCTCCAATCCTCCAAATATTGATTCTAACCCCCCAAAATCACCAAATTCTTCCAATACCCCTGTAATGCAATAATAAACATAATGTAGCATCAAAAGTTAAAAGGATCATTTGAATGAATAATTA
Source organism: Inga laurina (assembly GCA_963855925.1). NCBI lineage: Eukaryota > Viridiplantae > Streptophyta > Magnoliopsida > Fabales > Fabaceae > Inga > Inga laurina. The sequence continues at coordinate 34,679,384 of OY979706.1, forward strand.
AACAATTTATAACTATTTTACCCCTATTTACAATTAATTCAAAACAAATGTCCCTAATTAAAAATAGTGTTTAATCATGCAATTATGTCCCCTAAAATCCATTAAAAATCCCAATTTAATTACTAAAAATCATAGAAAAATATGGTTCAATCAAAGTACATGCTTGTCATCATAAAATATGTGCACATTGAACTCTTACAAACAAAGATTGACCTTAGGATTAGTGATCAATTGTGATTTAACATCTTGATCTTCACTCTTGTGTGAAGTAGAAAGTGCAAAATCCAATATAGAATTGGAATGCATCAACTCACTTTCACAAGTAAGAGAGGGAGAAGAAGAGAAAGATAAAGGAGTTTGATTCTCAACATCATGCATGGCATGCATATCACTAAGTTCTAGAGGATGATCATCTCTACTTCTATGCATTTCAACAAATTTAGGATATTTCTCATCAATGCAGTCCATACATATTGTATTTTCATCACAAGAACATGTGATTTTAGCACTAGCATCATCATTATCATTACTCAAAGTATCATGCAAAGGAGTAGAATCATTACAAGGCATAGGATCATCCAAGCTACCACTACTAGAATCAATGGGTTGAGCAATTACATGTTCAAGCATTAGAGGGATTTCAATAATTATTTCCTCATCCACCTCATTATCACTCAAATCATGAATTACTTCATCAATCAAAGTAGTAAGAGAGTCAACTTTTACAAGGATAGGATTGTTACCAAATGGTAAGTAAGACTCTTCATTGCTCATTTGTACTTACTTCACTTATTGTGCTTGGATGGATGCATTTGATGGAATCATTGAAGGTTGAGAACTCTCCACATGTGAAGTAGCATAAAGCTCTTGATTTTGGGTTCCTTGTTCCTCATTTTATAGGTTTTGAGGCCAATGGGTTCCAACTTCACCTCCCGTCTTTACCCATAACATGTGATCATAGTATGCTTTGAAGAATTCATCAATATCTTTCAATTGCTCTTCTCTCTCCTTATAGCTATCAATTGTTCCTTGATACATAAGTAATTGAAGGTATTGCTCTTGGAGTGTCTCATACTTTTTTGTTAAGGCGCTTGTTAGGGAGTCCATGTTGGGAGGTAAGAAAATGGTATCCAATCCACTAGGAAATGGAGGGGGAGGTTCAAGGTAGGATGGTGGGGAAGGTTCACAAAGTGGTGGGTAAAATGATTGTAATGAAGATTGAAATGAGGGTTTGTATGGTGAGTAAGAAGGTAGATGGTGTAAAGGAGGTGGTTTATAGGGTAGTCCTTGTGGTGAAGGGATGGGGTCAAAATCTAGGTTGTAGGGTGGGGAATAAAAGTCATGTTGAGGTCTATATGGGGGTTGTGGTGGAAAAGATTGTTGGAGATAGGGTTCATGATATAGGTTGTGGAAGGATGAATCATATTCTTGACTATTGGAACCTCTCTCTAGACTCTCCAACTGGGCTTGAACAAGCTCTAATTGATGTTGTATGGCTTCAAAGCTTTGTGAAAGAGGATCTTCCATTCTAGTCATGCACAGTAAAGAGACTCACATAGACACACAAATTACAATAAAGTAATTGGTCAAATGGTCAATTGAAGAAGTGTTGTATTCAGCAAAAATTAGCAGCTTACAGTAAACCAAGTTGGCTAATCTTTGACAACCAAAAGAGTTAACCAAAACCAACAAAATTCAAGTGTCTAAAGAGTAAGACCAGTTTTAGCAATAACAAGACAATTTCAATACAATGTGACAAGAGGCAAATAGGAATTGCAAGGTAAGACTTCACCTTTTAGGAGAATAAGTTGGTATAGCAATGAAGTAGTACCTCAAATCACAAGTATATAAGTAGAGTCACTGGAAGCACAACTTACAGAATGTGATAGCTACCTGGAATCTCAAGTTTCAACCAATAGCTTTTCAAGGATGAAGAATGCAAAGTTGCTCACCACAAAATAATAATGAACCACATAATGGCCACTAAGAACATGATAGCAAAGCAAACAAAATGCAAATTTCTTTTTGTTTTTTTTCTAAATGCAAATGGAATGCAATACAACTATGATTCATGAAAAATTACTTAAACCACTACCTAACATTTCAACAACTAACAACTAACTAAAACAAACTCAAAAACACACTAGCAACCAAGAAAAATCAAAGAAAACCCAAAAAAATAAACCTAACAAAAAACCTAGAAAAATACCAAAAAAGAAAGAAAATTCAGAAAAGTATAGCAAACCTTTGAATTTGGCTAAAATCCAGCAGACCTAATAGCTCTATCTATTAGTCTTACTTAAAATGTTGAAAAACTTTAAACTGTCAAATTTCAGAATTTTCTGGGCACAAATATTTCAGTTCCAGCAAGACAGTGCTAATCGAAAATCAGAATTTTGCCAAAATTCAAATGAGTGCTACACACTTCCTGCCAAACTAAGACACACTATGACAACAAAAAAGAAAACTTAACTACTTAAAATCTTGGCAATCATCCTCCCCGGCAATGGCGCCAATTTGATGAACCCATGTCGTGTGTGTTCATAAAATAAAACTAGGTTTGAAAATGTAGCGTAGTAGCTCAACCTAGGTCGTTCTTGTGAGGAGATTAATTTCCAAGTTTCTAAGTAGTAAAGTGATAAAAAACTTTAAGTTGTGAGAAATCATTTTGAGAATTTGATTTTTAAACTAATGAAGTAATCTAAGCTAAAGTAATATTTTTGTATTTTTCAGTTTTTAAAACAAAGTAGCAAAAGAAATTGGAATTAACACTAACAACAAGATAAATTCAATTAACTAATATAATGTTGAAGTGGGATTCCCTTGAGTTGAGGTTTTAGTCTTCCTTGCTTGCTAATGATATGGATTCCATAATATGAGTCAAAAGGATGGAACTAAGCTACCACTAGCTCCATACTTGCAATAATCATTTAATTCATTTTACCGAAGCAATTAAATGAATACCACCAAATAATTTAGATTCAAGGAAATGAATAATCAACTTCCAATTCTAGCTTGTAATTACCATTACAAAAGTTCAAAGCATTTAGTTTAGTCATTGTTACAATCCACTTAACCAAGTTGGAATAAACAACCCAACCTATTCCTAATTTGAATCATACAAAGCTTAATTAATCAACTCCTAGCTCAACTACCAAGTTTATTCACTTGGCATAGAACAATCTAGATCACAACCATATACTTTACCAAGCCATACAATTATGAAATAGAAAGAGAGCTTAAAGGGATTCCATTAGAGTTTAGAAGCTCAAACCATTATCCAACTCAAAGAAATCACCAACACTTTAGCTACTCATGGAAGAAGAGGAAGATGAAGCTTGATGGAAAGAGAAAGAATAATCCATGGAGAATTAAGATGCAGCACCGAACAACCTCCTTCTTCAATTCTTCTTTACATTCGGTCAAGCATCTTCTTTCAGACACACAGCCGCCTCTTGCTCCCCATCCTTTGTGTTGTTGTCTCCTCTCCTTTTTATTTCCGTAGCTGCTCCCTCCCAATTTCATCAGCCGCCAAACCCTTTTATTTCATTTGGTGCTTGGTCTCCCTTCTCTTTGTTCACCACCACACTTTTTTTATTCTTCCCTTCAATTCCCTTTCGGCCCAGCTTTCTTTCTTTTTCCTATTTGTTGGTCAACTCTTCATTTCCTTCAATTCCTATTTTCTTCCATTCATTAACTCGGACCAGCTTGCTTCTTCAATTAATTCCGGTCCAATTCTCATATCTTTCATTCACAATTCAGTCAACAATTTTGGCTGCTCTCACTTTCTTCTCAATTCCAATTTTCGGTTCAATAGCTTTCTTTAATTTGGTCAGCTCTTTTATTCCATTCAATCCTCACCCAATTCGGTCCAGCCCTCCTTGTTATTCTTCATTCAATTCATTTCGGCCCACTCTCTCTTTTTCCAATCCAGCTGCTGCCTCCTTTCAATTCAGTCCACTTTCCTTCTCATTTCATATGGTCCCCCATCCATCCAATTTCTTCAATTGTCTTTAGGTTAAAATGAGTTGTGCCTTGTCATCACCTACAAAATTATATTCACAAAGGTAATATCTTTTGCTCACAATTAAAGAATAATGGGAATAATAAATATTAATTAAAAATATAACAATTTAACCACTTTAATTCCAAAATTATTCTTTCTCTAAAATCTCACATTAACACTTGATTATGCCTAAAATATTCAATTAAGTCCCATAAAAGCCTAAGATTAATTAATAAAAATATATAAATATTAAGGTCTATCACTAACACCCTGAGTTATAAATGGGATTGAATCAGTAACCTCTCACTTATAGAAAACATCCATATTATTAGGTTACAAGCATTTAGTTGCGTACCTTAATTTTAGTTTATTGTTATTGCTACTTTCAAAATTTACCACTCACCACTTACCCATAGTTCCAACTTGCAAGTAAAAGTGTGAAATTTTACATAAAATTAACTTATAAGTTAAATAATAAATTATTAAGATAAATGTATTTTTTTTCATTTAATTTTTTAACTAAAAAATTACATTAGAAAAACTTTAAACATCTAATTAAATAATATTATAAATTGTGAACAATATTTATTAACTACGAAAAATTTATTTGGGCTATAGGGAGAATCTCATTCACAGTACCCATAACCAACATATGAAGGAATGTGAAATTCGTTTGCAAGCGTGATGAAACAAATTGTGAATCATTTTAGAAATGCAAAAATAAAATACTCCTAATGAGTGAAAAACAAATATCATCTCTTATACTTGATGTAAGATCTAGTTTATTAAATAAGATTATCTCCAATAAGAAGATAAACTAAATCTTATATTACATTCAATTCTCTTTTTACTTATAGGTATCTTCCTATTGAAAACAATTATACTCGAGACAGAATCAGACATTAAATGTGAGCACATTTCTCAGTGTGGATTTGAACTTCATCACAATGTAAGGAATTATCTCCTTTCTTTAGACCCAACCTCCATTAACTGAAACAAAAAATATATTAAAAGACAATGGGATATGTAACAAGTAGAGTTTAACTTTTCAAAATCCATACATATAGTTGTCAATTATAGAACTTTTACTTATTATTTTGTAACTGTACCTTAATCACCATGATGTTGTCGTCAACCTCTCCTTCAGCTCAATGAAGCTCTTTTCACTTCGATCATCCCACTTAAACAGTTGATCCTTCCGCGTGAGATTGGTCATCGGCAAGGCGATCTAGGAGAAATTCTAAATGAATCTCCGGTAATAACCAGCAAGACCCAAAAAACTGCATATCTCAGCAACAGTTTCTGGCCTCTTCCAGTCTAGTTCTACTTCCACTTTACTGGGATCCATTGAGACCCCTTCTTGCGAGATGACATGGCCCAAAAATTTTACTTCCAAAAGCCAAAACTTGCACTTGCTTAATTTGGCATAAAGTTGCTTTTCACGCAAGATCTCCAACACTATTCTCAAATGATGCCCGTGCTCTTCGTTACTCTTGGAGTATATCAGAATGTTGTCGATAAACACCACTACAAATTGGTCTAGGTACTGTCAAAAGACACGATTCATGTAATCCATTAATATAGCAGGTGCATTGGTTAGGCCAAAGGGAATTACCAGAAACTCATAATGCCTATACCTTGTCCTGAAAGCAATCTTTGGTACATCTTTTGCTTTCACTTGCAGCTGATGATAACCTGACCTTAAATCAATCTTTGAAAACACACAAGAACCAAACAGTTACTCTAGAAGGTCATCAATTCTCGAAAGTGGATACTTGTTCTTGACTGTTATCTTGTTCAATTCTCTATAATCTACACACAGCCTTAGACTCCAGTATTTCTTCTTCACGAACAATACCGGAGCTCCCTACAATGAAACACTGGGTTGATTGAACCCTTTTCAAGTAACTCTTCAATAGGTTTTTTGAGCTTCGCCATCTCATTTGGGACTATTCTGTATGGGGCCTTTGATATAGAACTAACTTTAGGCATAATTTCAATTGAAAACTCTACTTCTCTTTCCAGAGGCAATTTGCTCAGATGGTCCGAAAACACTTCAGGGGACTCTCTTACGATGGGTATACTTTCCATAGTTTCTTTTGTCTCTCCCTGCACGGAAAAGAATACCATATACCCTTGGCACCCCTTTTTAAGGCATTTCTCAGCTTTAGCCAGTGAGAAGAAGTTCAAATGAGCACCCATATTGTCATTCTTCTGCAGAGTAGGGTAAACTATTCTCTTGTTCCTATAATCCAGCAACACATTATTCACTATCAACCAATCAAAACCTAATATAACTTCTAATTGATAGAGCAGCAAACAAATTAAGTTGACCATAGACTCATGCCCCTCAATGGTTATCACATAATTCAAGCAAGCATCAGCAGTCCAAGCCTTAACACCCATCGGCATCGCACAACCAAATCAAATGGTAGTTTATGAATATGCAATCCTAGGAACTTCACACAGTCATAAGCAATGAAGGAATGACTTGCACTCAAATCAAGTAAAGCTTGTAGTAAACTACCATTGAGAAGGATTTTACCTTGAATCAGGTCGGGGGACTTCCTTACTTCTTCATGTGTCATAGAAAACACCCTGCCCTAATTCCTAGGCCTTTGCTCTGTCGGCGGCTATTTGCATTCACTAGCAATGTGTCATGGCTGCTTGTAGTTATAGCAGATTACTTGTCCTGAACAAGTTTTACCAGTATGTGCCCTACCACAACAAGAACATGTCCATATCGTTTGGGGTTTCTGGTGCTTGTGATCTTCAAGTTGATAGGGCTTCTTACAGATGCCCTTAACTGAGGACCCTTGACCCTTCTGCTTTTGGAAAGAATTTCCCTTACTGGGCTTATTACGACTGCTATCACCCTTACCTGGGTCCAAATCCCTTAGATTGTTCTCTGTGATTCGACACTCCTATACAGTTTTGTTGAATTCGGTGAACTGTTGAGTGGCTAACCTTTTTCTTAACTCACTCTTAGAGCCTCGAATCAACATATTGGAGGTCCACTCCTCATCATCCATGTGTCACAGATAAGAGGAGTATCTGGCCAATTGGATGAATTGAGACAAGAAATCATCAAACATTTCTTCTCCACCTTGATTTATCGACAGGAACTCGGATTCCTTCTCTAGCCTCACTGACTTAGTAAAGTATTTGTTATTGAATTTTTCCTGGAACAACTCCCAGGTCAAAGGCACATTCTAGGTCCGCAATCTCATGGCAATGTTCTGCTACCACCTGTCCATATCTCCCTTTAGCTTGTAGATGGCTAGTGGCGCCCTCACCTCAGTTGAGCATTCTAACACATCAAAGATCTTCTCTAACTGGACTAACCAGTCTTTAGTCACTTGGGGATCAAATCTTCCCCTAAACACTGGAGGTAGATTCTTACAGAATTTGGAGACCCAAAACTATAGATCTCTATCATTCTGGGATGGTACCCAATGTGATTCTTGATTTAGTTTAGTATGTGGTGGTGACTCTGGAGGTTGAGTCGACCCTTATGCTGTTTCTTCATAATGTGTCTCTTCTTGAGTCGATTGGGTTTTATCTTCATTCTGTTTAGCTTTCACCTCTAGGAGCTCATCCTTAACTCGTGTATCATATCCCGCTCCTCTATTAGTATGCCATCATCATTGTCTGGGATAGGGTAGATTGTGGTTTATCTCTTCCACCTCTAATTCTACACATCGAATCTTCGAGCTAACCATGGTTTCTTTTCACTCTACAAAAGATTCACTATGTCAATGTCACTTTAATTCTATACACATATTCCTTAAAACTCACATATCAGTAAATAGCAGGAACATATATGTGTATACACAAACAATCATAGGTTAACTACCATCATTAAGATGAGGAAATATTACAACTATCCCAAAAAAACCTACCCTTGCCAGGAACTTTGGCTCAGATACCAAAAATGTAACCCCTACCCTAAAGTTATGAATATATTTCAAAAATGTATTATAAAGTTACCCTGGAGAACAAAGCATAATTTAAAACTCATTAAAGGTCCTAACTTCAAGACAGGATTTGGTCCTGTGATAAAGTAGGTTTTTGAAAACTTTTCAAAACCTATTTAATACAGTCTTACTTTCACTTTTTGAATCTATTTGGCCTGTTCGGTTCTATTCCATTCATAAACATTGGAGTGTTTAACAAAATTTCCAGATGAATTTTTGGGTTATATTCAAACTAGTAGGGTCTACAGGGCATAATCACATGTTTTAGTTCCTATACCAGGGATTACAAACCCATATACAAGTTTATGGTAGATTCGACTACCACTACTATCATACCCTTATCTGATTTTCCATATTATCAGAGTGCTTGCATGCTATTAGGTGAGCAACACAAGAATAGCGTAAAAATACCGATATATAGTACATGATTACATTGAGGAATTCCCTTTACGATTAAGTAATATATACAATTTCTCAAAATATTCAAAAGTAAAGACTATATATAACCACTATCTTCATCACGCAAAATGTGCCCTTTAGTTCCCCTTGTCTACAGCCTTGCCTTTTGAGTCACTGGCACCCATTGAGACATTTTATTTATAAAAAAGGGTAAGATTTCAAGGAATCTCAGTAGAAATATACTATCAACATATAAAATGCGAGAATTAAATATGCAATGCACCGTACCAAGTAAAATGAAAATTCACATCAATCCATGTGTGTACATAAATTTCAAGGCCAACCATCCAGTTGGAACCCCTATGTGTACCTCAGCCAAGTCACCGTCTACAGCTAGGCAATACCAGTGTACTTGGCTGGGCATCGAATCACAACCAAGTAATGTGCCTCTCGCACGAGTTCAAATCACAAAATATAGTAATACACATCATACAAATAGTCACATAGTATATGAGAGATAGTAGTCCCTACCTAAACCCTTTTCTAGTCTTGAACGGTCCGCTTCATGAAATATGCCAACTTTAAGCTTCCAACGCATTCCTGAAATATTAAATGGACAAGAATTAGGTTTATAACTTATTAATGTACCATTTTAGACACTTCCATAGTGTTTATTGTGGTTATATTAGCCTATGGTGGAAATTTACCAAAATGTCCCCAAAACCCGGCCCGGCCCTGCCATACTCGGTCCGACTGTACTTTTCCTGAAATTTTGACATGGACCATTCTGACATATTTTCACCCAAGGAAATCATTTATGGACTCAGAATTATCAAATTCACTGCCAAAAGATGAAATTGCCCCTGGTAGCCCCATTTTAGGGGTTTCTGGGGCGTTTTCGTAATTATGCTTTCTTGGGCTTTTCCGAAAAAGTGACCAACTGTAACCCCACCTAATTTTCCCTCCTGAGCACAATGAAACCATCAAACCATTGAAAATCCAACTCTAGCCCCTAGATATAAGTCTGGCCAAAATATGGTTATCCTCCACGAAAAATCGGGGTTTTCAATTCTAACTCCGTAAATGTGTTCTTTTCTACCTCTAATAACTTTACTAGATATTAAATTAGGTTACCTCAACCATTTAATCCAAATTTTGGCAGCATAACACTTCCAATGTCACTTTTCCAAAGTTTACAAACAAAGACAATCCAGTGAGATTTCACTAATTAAATTGTCTACAACAGCCAGAATAAGCAATATATGAAGGTTTGGAAGTTACCTTTCACTTCCTCTTAGCTTTTCTTAAGGTGGCTAAAACCCTAGCTTGTTACACACCCAAAGATAAGCTTCAAAAACCTTAAGGAACATAGAAAATAAGCTTAAGAGCGGAGTTATACGCGTTAGAAACTAAATTATCAGAGAAATCAGCTTACCTTGTGAGTTCTCTTCTCTTTCTCTCTCTAAAATCTTTAAACTCTCCTCTCTCTAATTTCATATCTGTTATTGCGTCATATGCAGGGCTGAAGAAGGAGGAAATGTCTAATAATCCTTGCTTATGTCATCTTTATACATGCTTGTCATAATTCCCATTTTCGGATTTTCTAGCATAATTTTTGCCCAAAATTTGAAAAATCATAACTAATTTTGTAGACATTGTATCAGAATGATTCCAAAGGCTATAGAATCCTTATTGAGTTTAGTTTCAAGAAAAAATATAACCTTTTGCCAACTAGAAGCACACAATTCCTAGATTTCAATCTTTGCATGATGTTCTAGAAAAAAAAATTAATTTTGGTAGGTAAACTTCAAAAACCCATAACTCTTTGTATATAACTTCAAATGATTCATATGACCTATCAATTTAAAGCTTACGATGTCTACTTTCCCCTTTAAAAGTTTCATAATTTGTGAACATCATTTGATTAATGAAATGCATTGCACAACAATACTGCCTCACTGGAAGCAATGAAACGGCAAGCATTTGCAACCTTAACAAATTCCACTTTTGTATACAAATTTCCCATACCCTTTAATTCACTATTTTATTTCCTTTAATACCTCAAAGATATAAAAAATGTTATGGAATAGATTTGGGACACTTGCTAAACCAGGGCTTCGCAGTCCACTTAATTTAGGCTTCTTCCCAGCCTCTAATCCTGAAATTCAAGATATTATAACTACTACATTGATCTTATATTTACATCATATACAACATATATAATCATCCCAAAAGTTGTTCCACTTGTCCTTTGATCCGCTTGTCCTAGTTGTAGGTTAGTAATTGGAAAGAGTGTGATTCATATGAATCTCAATAGTAACATTTCACTTATATGATATATAATTAACAAAGCATGTAAGCAATTATCACAAAGCAGTAATCACCATAGCATACAAAGTAGCATCTACATTCTTGGCATTCATCATATTTGTCACATTCATGACATTAATGATGTAACCCCTTCATATCAAGGCCGAGATTTATGTTCAAAAATACATAATTATGTTGAATTAGATACCACAGGGTTAATTAAGACTTGTTAAAAATTTCATTTCCTAAATAGGGTTTGCAAAATATTTTCTAAAACCTGTTCAACATGGTCTCATATTCACATTTTAAATACTCAATTCGCCTGTATAGTTCGATTCCATTCATAAATATTAGAGTGCAACATAAATTCCCAACACACTCGAGTTCCATTAATCAGCTAAGGGTTTACAGGACACAAACGCCCATAATCAGTTTCCCATTCTAGGGATTACACAAACTATTCACAATATATACACTTAATTCCCAACAAAATATCCCATAATTAGCAGCAAGGTAGCCAACTATCTAAAATTAAACTCTTAGCCCGGAGCTCTAACCACCCTTCGTCACCTGCTTCTCTTTAGAACCACTTGCCCTGTCTGAAAATTATTTTATGGAAAGAATAAGATTCTAAAGAATCCCAGTTGTAACAATTCACTCATAGTATGCACAACTACAAAGCGTGTAAGCAAATCACAACACCATAATAGAACAACATCATTTACAACGATATTCACAACAGCAGGGGTAGGTGTGATGTGCATCACCCGCTACGACTGCTCATATTGTAGTGCTCATGCTACAATGCACAATGGCATATCGCATATCAATATATTTCACCATAGTAGGATTTCATATGAAACATTCCACAACAACATAACCACACCAAATAGGGTTCCATATGACACATTTTACAACGACATAGACATACCAGCATGTTTCTCAACAGTAGGTAGTTCACAATACCATAACTCAATAATGATAATTACAACGGCAGTTATAATGGTAGGGGTTGGTGTGACGTGCATCACTCCCTACGACTGCTCAAGCTACAATGCACAACGACATATCTCACATCCACAAATTAACAATGGAAACTACAACGACAATTACAATGGTAGTTACAACGGCAAGAGTAGGTGTGACGTGCATCACCCCTTACGATTACTCACGTTAAATTGCTCACGTTGCAACGCACAATGACATATCTCACATCCACATATTTCACAACAGTAGGGTTTTGTACAACATATTTCACAACGACAATTCAATGATAAGTAATGCATACAATTTGTCATACATAACATAAGAGAAAGGTCACTACCTTAGTCTTTCCGCGTTTGCTCTAGCACTGGTCTCTCGCGAGCAGGGCAAATATCAAATCCTAGAACCATAATTAAGGACGAAGAGTTACTCTCTAATCTAAAACTAAATTCCAAAACACTTAGAGTTAGTTATCATTTAAGATCTTTAGGTGGCTACTAGAAACCCAAACATATGCCTAAAGGGTTGGGAAGTACTATCTCAAAGACCATCTTCTGATAGTAAAGAATTCTGATATTTGGGTGTTGGCTGTGGCCAAGAACTTTTGGCTATGGCCAAAATAAGGTGAGAAAGTTTTGGGTTGCGGCCAAGAACTTTTAGCTGTGGCCAAAATCATATTAGAGAGTTTTTGGCACCGGCCAAGAGTCTTCTGGCTGTTCTGGCTGTGACCAAAAGTCGGTCAGAAGCTTTTGGGCTGCGGCTAAGGACTTTTGGCTGCAGCCAAGAAACTTTAAGTTTCTGGGTTGAACTTCCAAAAATCATAATTAATTCTAGGAAAATGGAAATGGAATGATTCCAAAGCCAATGGAAAGCTATTTAAGTCCTCTTTATAGGAAAAATATGAATCATTGCTGTCTATAACCACAAAAATATATAATTCAACATTTACCCATTTAAAATGTCCATGCAATCTGACTGTGTGCACAAGGTTTTCACTAGCTAAAACTTGTAACTTTTAAACCTAGATTTCCAATGGTTCAAAATTCACATCCAACACTACTCCCACACAATTTTCCACAAGGAAACCAATGGAAACATCAAAACAACCAAATTCTCATTCCTTTAAAATGTTCTATTCTTGGCAAAGATTCACACAAAACCCAAAATTGCCAAACTTTACATTTAATCTTTAATTCAATTCTATCTATCCAAGACACACCACAATGCACCATTTCCATGACCACATTATGACAAACTCATTAAGGCCCTAATTTTTGAAAAATAGGTCAAAAATCCCAGAAATTTAAGGCTCAACCAAATTCCACAAGACTTATATAGAAAGATTCATCTTACTCACCTCTACAAGTTTCCCAAACTTTGTTCTTATTTCACTAACTTCCAACTTTTCTCAAGCATAAAAAGCGCTTCCTCTTGAGAATCTAAAACCATAGGATGAAAGCTCTTAATAAGAGGAACAACTTTAAAGAAGGAGATTTTGGCATTCAATGTCATGATCTTACCTAAATCTTAAGCTTTCCTTTTCTCTTTCTTCCTTCAAAAATGGTGAAATAAGAGAGCTTGGAGAGAGAGAGAGAGAGAGAGTTTTGAGATGATAATGATGAAGAAGAATGGCAGGATTTATGCTCCCATGCCTATACACATTCGCACAAAGAGAGAGGAAGAGAGAGAAATGAATATAAATGATTTGTTTGACTTTCCAACAATTCCCTCTTCATCCAATGGTGTCACTTGTCTCAATCTCATGACTTCTCATAAAGTAAGTAACTAATTAGTTACTCTAACCACTCCATTAGCCATTTAGTAACCTTTCTCATTTCTTTTAGTTAGTAATTAATTTCTTCATTAATCATTGTATAATTAACTCAATAATTTTCCATTCTTCAAATTTTCCCCTGATTATAGCACATTCACAAGAATTGCCATATAACACATAAGTAAATTCTTTTCCTTCTTCCATGCGCCATTTACCCTTATTTTAGCTCCAAAAACTACTTTGTCACATAATTATGCTAAAATACAAGGTGTTGGGCATTTCCAATAATTAATTCGGGTCTTAAATAAATTGTAATTCAAAAATCATTCTCAATAATCATCATTATCCCTTAATCAAAATTTGGGGCATTACAATTCTCCCCCTGTACAATAAATTTTATCCTCGAAATTTGTTACACTATTTGGGACATAAATCTCGGACGCCTCTTCATGACGACTTTCGTTTCTCAAATTATTTCTTGTTGGGACAGTCCCTTTTAGACCACTTGTACAAATGGTACACTACGGGTTTGATTCTCACAAGAATCTTAAACAAACCAATACATCATGGCTCATTTTTTTTTCTCTTAATCACTTTACCAATACCCAGAGATACTCTCACGAGCATGTGATCTCCATTTTCAAACTCTAGAGGTTTTCACCTATTGGATCATAATTTGAATAGGCTGCACTCGTTCATCCCAGCTTTAAGCCTCTTCAATCTTAGTCATTAACTCACTCTCCCCCCTTGGGGTACACTATACTTAACATATACAATTTTTTTTAGAGATTTAGATCTCAAAAATCCTCCATTATCACTGTAGCAATTCGCATCGCCTTCCGGCTAGACACATCTGCGATGGCATTAACTTTACCCAAATGATAGTTGATCTCTAGGTTACTTGGGACACTAAGGGCCTGTTTGGTACGAGGAACATTTTAGGAAGGAACAGAAAGGAAGGGAAGTAAATTGAAAGGAAGGGAAGATTGGGAGGGAACTTAAAAGAGTGAGCTATTTGGTAGACATAGGAATGAAACATAGGTTGAGGGAAAATAAAGTGTTTGGTAGGAAGAAAACAAATTGGGTTAAGTGGGAAGTGGGGGGGTAAAAGACCATAATACCCCGGGCAAAAAGTAATAAAATAAGCTTCAAAATGTGACGAAAATGTCATCCATGAGAAACAGAGGCTCGGTCGAAGTGGGTGTGTGTGTTGGGGGAGAAGGGAAATCTAAGGTGGTGTGGATGGCATCTGTGACGACGAGGAGCAGGAGGGGAGCTGGAGATGAGACCGAAGACACAGATGGGAGAGGTTATGGATACAGCAGGACATTGTATAAAGACACAGGTTAGTGGGGAAAGGATGACAGAGGTGAAAAAATGCTGTGTGCGTGTGTTGGTAATTTGGGTTAGTGTCATAACTTTTTGTTTGGAGTCAGGAAAGATTGAACGTGTGTAGACAAGTGAAGAAGAGAAGATGCTGGTCGAATTGTAAAGGAGAAAAGTAGGGCATAACATGGCTAAATAAGCGTGGTTGGGAGCAGATCTAATGCATTTAGAGTGGAGGATGGAGGAGAGGTTGCCAGGGTGTAGGTTGAAGGCCAAGACTGATATCCGGAGGCGAATTACGAGCCAAGACTGAAAATGTGACCTGAGGAACATTGCAACTTGTCTTGTTTAATTTTGTCTGTCTATTCATATGTAGGACTGGTTAAGCTTGCTAACCATATGGGTAATCATATATAGGACTTTTTATGTAATGATGTAAGATGATCTATAACATATATAATTATCTCTTCAATGTAGAAGTATTGCTTTATGTATGTTCCATGGCTACTTGTGAACAATGTTTTTTTCATTATGTATTTGTGAACTTCGGCATAAGATCAAACATCAGTTAATAATAGTGCTATATTTTGAACTACTGTCCATCATGCTAATAAACTTGTCTGTCAAAGGAACAACATATAAAGGCTGACATGGACAAGATGACCCACAACTTTATTTCTTTTCCTCCTCATTTGGCGGCTTATCTTCATACTTCAGCTGGGGTTGATTATTGACATGAAGGATTAGGACAGCAACAGTAATGTAAACAAGTTTTTGAATATTTGCAATCAACTTTTGTGGGAAAGAAAATTATAAGCAGCTTTTGTATATCAGTCTTGGCTGCTAATTGCTTATAATGCATTCAATATGCTGGTGTTGAAATTGAAGCAGTAGTTGTAAAACTACTACCAAACAATTTTTTGACATTTGTTGATGTCATTGCTTCTAACATTTTTTTTAAAATTGTGTTTCCCATAAAGGACAACTATGTTCAATTGGCCCAAAAAAAAAATTTAAACAGCAACAACAAAATGGTTGCGGCAGTACATGGAGAAAACAAGATGTTTCTTTTTCTGACTTGGTTGCACATTTATCACTTCTATTAAGCACTGGCAGATATAATTAGAGATACAAAAGTTTGAACTAAACATATAAGTTCAAACACAACATAATGACATCAGTTGTTTCAAAATGACAGTAGTTAAAATTCAAACTAAACAAATAAGTTCGAACTCGGTTAATCTGTGATAACATAATGGAACAACAAAAAAACGCATGCACACAGATGTCCTGGCAGTAGCATAACAAAATAGAAAGATAAAGAATAAGCAATGCAGCCCTAATTCTTCTTCTTCCTCTTAGCTGGGGACCTTTTGGATTGGGACCTGGGTTGGGATGGTGACCGCGAACAGGGAGGTTGACAGGGATGAACTTGGGGCCACCATATGTTTGAGGCTGAGGAGGAGAGGATGCGACAGTTGTGAACAAATGGGGCATATTCTCAGCAGTAAGGCCAGACATGAAAGCCTGTGCTGGTATGAAACGTAATGGCTGAGGGTCAAGTATTAGTCTTAAGGGCGCATGACGAGGGTTGGCAGCTTCAGGCAGAGGCACGATTGACAGTGGGGTTACTGGATCAGCATCATGTGTGTTAAATAGCTTGCTTGGTTCAGGCACGTTGGGGTCAGGAGGGACACCAGTTGTGGGGGACTCTGTAGACAAGTTAGCAGTGCCACAAAATGAACCACCTTCTTCATGAGCTTCACCTTGGTTTGGAGATGGAACATTGTCGTGTGCAGGGGAATGGGATTCATTTCCAGGATGGGTAAAAGGCCTTGCTTCCTCATGATGTGAAGCCTTGTATACGGAAAACTCCTTAAACTTAGTAGAGTAGAGGTGAATGAATTCGCGTAGGTCCCTGACATCTAGTACAAGCTCAGACACGCGTGAGTCCATGTGAGCAATGGTTGAATCCATGTGTCGAATTTGTGCACCAAATTCCTCATGCTTGTCCTTAACATAACTATGCAACTTGACCACATGTTCCTCAAACAGATCTTTAATAGAGCTTTGTAACTTCACTACATGTTGCTCATGTTGGCCAATCCTTGCATCCAACTGTGCTTCCAACTTCATCATTGTTTGGGCAACAATGTTTTCCATAGCTTCTGTGAACGCTTCAGGCTGATATAAAGGAGTTGATCTCTGAGTATGGGAAGAAGTAGCTGCTACATTATCTGGAGGGGTACTAGCAGCAGCATTGTTTATGTCATGTGCTGTCTTTGTCCTTGCTTCATTATCTATGGGTATTTGCATTCAGTTCAAGGCTTGCTCACCAAACTCCTCAGTCCAAATAGGTGCTTCCCCTTCCTGTAAATACCAAACTTTGTTATTTTGTAGTATTAGAGATATAAGGGAGGGATATGGCAGTTCTTAATTCTTCTTTCCTAGAGTAGTAGCCCTTAACATTTTATCCACAATCCTCTTGCCTATATGAAAAGGCAAGCCCTTGATCAAACATGTGAGGATTGTTTATCTTCAAGGGTAAGTGAAGTGTAGTGCTTGCCTTTGTTAACAAATTTCCTACTATATAAGTAATGTAATACCCGAAACCTATGAGGCAGCTGCTTTGGTCTACACAGAAGAGTATCACCAAGTTTGTTCCCTTCAAGTAGTGTTGCATTAATTTGTGCCTTGATAAATCAATGTCTGTGGACTGTGGGCAGGTGACATCTAACCAGGCTAGAATGTTTTCTTCAGTGATTGCTATGGTCTGGCCTCTAACACAAGTAGACACTACCCCCTTTCTAGATATTTTCAAGTTGGTGTAGAAAACCTTCACCACTGATTCAGAATAAGGCAATGACAATTCTAAAAGGCCTTTGAAAGGCTGTAATATTGTTCCCAATCGAAACCTAAATTCAGAGTCAAAATTGTCCAATTTTATCCTACTCATTTTGCAGCATGTGCGGCTAACTAACCTGATATCGTATTCTTCCAGGGATGACTTGTTGTAGTCCTCCTTTGCCTCAAGTGTAACATTGCTCCTCTGTTTCAACCGGAGCTTCTTCATCAACTTGCCTTTCACGACATCAAGCACAACATTGTCGTCGTCTTCAGTATCTGCAGCCGGTGAAGCCTCTTCATCTGAGCCATAGATAGATGGTTCTTTTTCAGAGGAGGACGACCCCCTACTCTCAACCACAACCTTTTTCCCTTGCCTCGTTCCCTCTGTCTTACGCCGTTTATCAGAGTCAGAGGACTCTGCCGACGAATCCTCCTCCGCCTTCTCTTCCAACTACTGCTTCCTCTGACCTCTCACTTTTCCCTTACATTATAATTTCTCTTCCCGTTGTCTCTTCTTCGCTTCCTTTGCATCATTATCGTGTTTCCACTTTGCCGCTGCCTCATAGTCGTCATTCAAGTTGCCTTCTTGGGTTTTGTACTTTGAACGCCCAAATCGATTACAGTGGCGTAGTTGTGCCTTGTGCCTTCTAAAATTATCAACATCTTCCATTGTGATACCCATTTCCTGCAGTCGAGCGTCTGCCTTCTTGGTCTTAGCCATTACAACTCGCAATCAGAGCAATGCTAGACAGGGAGAAGCAGAGAGTGATGGAGAAACAGAGATTTGTGTACACTGGGCAAAGGTTGGTGTGGTCATTAAATAGAGAATACGAACCGTCTTTGGAACGGTTGACCTAAAATTAAAATCACTACTCCACTCAGATTGACACGCATGGCATCTTTAAATTTTTTAATTAATTCTGCTATAACCTTTTCACTTGGACGCTATCAGTAGTTCAAACCATATACCTAAGTTCGAACTTATATATCAACTGTGTTAGATAGGTTCAAATTACCCTTGGAGAAGTTCAAACTTAATTGTCAAATTCGAACTTCATTTACAATTTATACAAACAATTCGAACCAACTTATCAGATAGTAAATGGAAACTAGTGCATGTTGAAGTTCTAATTTTGCATTACATTTGACAATTTAGCATACACAACCAGATATCACGCATGGTCGGAAGGGACATACATCATGTCAGGTTGAAATTGGTAATGACTTCTGTATGTTCGAAATTACATGAAGAATGCGAACTTGATATCTATGTAAATCAAGAAATTCGAACGAACTTATCAGGTACTACATCAGCAACACCTGCTATGCGAACCTGCAATTTGCTAATTTCAGCTTCAAGCACTTACATACAGCAAGACAATAGGCATGTGCAACAACATAATTTTTTAGACTGACAACAAAGTTGGGAACATTATATTTCATCCAAAAAAAGTGACAAGCTGTCACACATCAGACTTTGTGTAGCATAATTACATATCAAACATTTACATACCTTCATTATACAAACTTTGTGCCATGTTTACAATTCCTTGATTTAACATGGTCCAAAGTTTGCAGACCATTGTATGCCCTAAAACATATACACACTTGTGCATATGCACTATATTACACCAAAAGAGACAGCCGATTGTGTTCCTGCACTTTGTTACACCAAAATATACTCTGCAGTCACTACAAACATACTAGTCCACAAAAGGAATGGCTGCATAACCTAACTACTTTTCCAGTAAGCTGTGGATCCATGATGCTTTGCACACTATTGGTATTTTTCCAAATGCATTCAGTAGTTGCTCAGAACCCATAATCTTGATATAAGCTGTATTTTTTTCTGACTGTGACAAGCCTTCAAGCTGAACAATTTCTATGAACAGATCAACACCTTTTGCATCTAGTTGTGCTTGTCTTTCCTGACCTAACAGTTGGTTGCCTAGTTTCTCAAACACATGAACGATGGTTTTGTCCAACGATGTCACTGTTTCGCACAAAACTTCAGCAATAACCTTTGAGTTGTTAACTTTGCGCTTCTTCCTTGGACAGGAAGAGGTATCATTGATGTGGGTAGTGTTTAGAGGAGTTTCTCCCATGGTTTGTGACAAGTCTACTTAAGCCTCAACAATCTGAGGCGAATCTGGAAGGTCATCAACTTCAACATTGACTTCCTCTTCCATAGCAGCAGGTGATATTCCTTCTTCCCCAACTGCCCTGTCCCTAGCCCACACGAAGCACAAATTTTTGAAGTTTGGGAAAGACTTGTTCTTAAATTGTCCTGACCTGGGGTGAACCTGAAAGTGCAAAATTTGTAAGCACATGTACCTTATCCCTACACCTATGTCTCTTGAACTCAGTTGAATGCAATTAACTCCTCACCAATTTCACATACCTTTAAATACTCATCTCAGACTTCTTTTTCAGTAGTCACAATTTTTTTATCAGGATCCCAACCAAAGCCTGAAGTGTTGGTGCCATAAACCATATCGTAAGCGGCCTGCCATAGACGTTTCAATGTCTTGATCTTGGAGATAATGTGAGGGCATGCTTTGATCCCACATCCAGGGAGCTTCTCTTCCATCATTGACTGCAGAGCATTAGCAAATCCAGGCTTGAAACCATTGTCTGCCATGAACTTTTGCTCCATCCTCAGAGTTACAAGGCAGTTTACCAGGACCTTGTCCTCCTCGGACAACCACATTTTAATCTTTAACTTGTTTGACTCTTCAGTCTGGTCTATCTATCAAGACTCAGGTATAAAATAAAAGGTTGTTAACATAAATTAAATCCAACAAAAAGCATACACACATCAGGCAACAATTTGCATTTAAATTAAATTCAAATGCACATAACACAAACTTTGTCCATACACACAAATATAGGCAAGGCAATGTTAATCATTTTTGAAACATAATTCTACAACATCATCAAATGTCATCCGTATAAGCCATAAAGGAAGCAAACATCTCATTTGCCAGCTCTTCCTTAAAGTTTGTCCACATATCACTACTTTCCATAATCATCATGGGCGTGTTGTCAATTATTGGTGGTGGTGGTTCGAAGGTCTCAAGCTACTCATCCAATGGATCTTGAATTCTTTCCCGACGAATTAGATTATGTAACAGACAGCATGACACAATGTATCTATTTTGAATCTTCACCGTATAAAAAGAAGCACTCCTCAGAATTGCCCAACACAACTTTAGTATCCCAAAGCACCTTTCAATGACATTTCAGGCGGACGAATGCCGCTTGTTGAAGCACTCATGTGGAGTTTGGGGTTGGTGTCCCTACCTCCACTCATTCAAGTGGTACCTTTGCCCTCTATAAGGCGCCAAAAAACCTTGACAATTCGTGTACCCCGCATCAACCAAGTAGTACTTTCCTGCCCAAGCCAAAAAATAATTTAATATGAGCTATGCTCCTAACTTGCGCATTACATGCCCGAATCACACAAACTTACACTAAAAATGGAAAATATAAGTCCATACCTTATGGTACTCGTAGCCATGTCGTGTCCTGATAGCATCCCTCAACACCCTCCCATCCGCAGCTGACCCTTCCCAACCTGGCAATACAAAGATGAATTGTGAATTCGATGAGCATACACCTAAGACATTGGTTGTCACCTCTCCTTTTCTATTTCGGTACCTTCCCTTATGCTCTACCGGGACTTTCACACGAATGTGAGTACCATCTAATACACCTAGGCACTCCTGCAAACACAATAAGGAATGTCAGCCCTATACATTACACTTTTGCTTACAAAGTAAGTGCACTTTATGACACAACCACAAAAGTTTTATACCTTGAACCACTTCCAGCGATGATCATTTGAGTCTTTCGGAATGGCCTCTGCTCTTTTCAAAAGTAATGATTGTAGTCTAATTGTTGCATTCAAAACAATTTTAAAGTATCTACTAATTGTTTCACCCAACCTACCAAACTCAAACTGAATGACCCTGTTCTTGACATGATGCCCCAATATGTGCAGGAACAATACAACTTGCTCATCAACTAACATATGTTTTGTTGGTCTTAATCCACCAATTGTGTCTAACATGTGACACAATTTATCAAAAGTTGCCTGATACATCCTAATTTGGTTAAAGCAAGTGGTGTCACTACTGTATATCATTACTCTCAAATTTGCTCGCTTTGCATGAAAATATAATCTAAAAGACCTATCTTGTATGTGCCTCGGTCTACCTCCTCCCAGAGCAACAATCATGGTTAAAAGCAACCTCCTAACTGAAAGAAGCAAAGCTAGGTACCCAACCAACAGGGCAAACATTTGATCTGATTGTGGCTCCATACCTAAACAATTTTTCCCACACTAATTCATTTTATAATATAATCTATCAACTCCTCTTTCCAAACCACACAAACACATTTAAACAAATCACATTTTAAATTAAGAGCCAATGCACATAATTACACCCATACTTTTCAAACATTAAAAACACAACCCACTTATCTTATGCATCAACCAGCTAACCCATTCCATCTTTCTATTTTTCACTGCTTCCATCTACCTATGTTCATTTGACATTACCTACACCCACCAAAACTTTCAACTTCACTCACTGTTAAGCATTCATGTAATAAATTACATCTACTTAAAATTAAAACCCAATTGCAAGACAAAAATAGAGCACACTATCACATAGCAAGCAAACACGCACATTTCAGCTTTGGACTATGCTATTCATTCACGTCTGTTCAGCAGAGAAGATCCACATCACAAACATACCAATTTATAACATACACATAGCCTTTAGCTTTTTTCGCATCTCCCATGTCAGGTTCAACGCAAAAAGAGCAGAGAGAATAAATATTGCCCACTTCACGTAATGGACCACAACATAATCAGACGAATATTACCTTGATTTCGAGTTCACCTTCACACCCCTTCGCCTCTTCCATTTTCCAGACACGGCTTCGACACACCAATCTGGTTTCGCGCCTCCTACGTCCGTGTTTTAGGTATTTTTAATGTTTTGCAGGGGCTTTTTTGTCCGAAAATTTATGCTTCCCGGGAACAATTTCAAGTTGATCCCACTTTTGGTGGGAACCCATTTTCCTATATTTAAAGGAAGATTGAAGTTGGTGGGAATATGGGTTGAAGTAACTTTGGCGAGCCAAACGTGTTTTTTCCTATGGAACCTGGCCATCTTCCCTTTCCCTCCTCTATTATCCGCATAACAAACAGGCCCTAATAGTTGTCGTACTGTTCTATTGTTACCCTATATAGGCAATAGCACCATAACTTTGACTTACATATCAACATAGCACAATTGTCCCAAGGCCATAATTGCCACTATACACAATCGCTGCAAAACACAATCACTGCACCAACACAATCATTACAGGAACATAATCACCACACAAACTCAATCATTGCAAGCCTCAAATCATGAGTGGCTAGTTCATTTCATAAGACCTCAGCAGTTTGGAGGCATATGCCACTACTCTACTCAATCTAGTCACCCCTTCCGGGAATAACTTAAAGCACCATAGATTCACTACACACAAACGACAACTTCTGCTATATTCACATATACCTCAGCTTCTACTGTTTTAACAAGTACCTCAGCTTTAGCTGTTTTCACAAATGCCTCAGCTTTCGCTATTTGCAAAAATACCTTAGCTTTCATCATTTGCAATAATACCTTAGCTTACGCTGTATCTACTTTCACATCATTACCCCTCACTTGTACACCCACCAGTGACTCTGCTAGTGGTAACTAGAACTTTTAGGCATTAAACACAACATCACTTTACAGTATCAACCTTCACAACGTTACCCTCACCCGTACATCTACCAGTAACTCTGGTAATCGGGACTTTTGGGCATCAATAACAATATTGATTCACTTTAGAATCTCAATCTCTTCTATCCGAAGCACCCTACTGTAACGGCCCACCTGGAGTCTCAGTCTCTTCTATCTAGGTGGCCAGCTAGAAGTCTCAATCTCCCTACTCCACCCTCATCCTCTTTCACCCGCCGTCATCACAGCTATTGCTAGGTACCGGAGGACTATTGGTATGGTCACACCCCACCCTCATCCTCTTTTACCATTGGGGATGCATACAGGCGTCACCCGAACTGTTGTTAGCTACTGGAGGACTATTGGCATGGTCACACCGCACCCTCATCCTCTTTTACCGTCGAGGATGCATATAGCCCTCACCCGAATCATTGTTAGCTACCAGAGGACTATTGGCATGGTCACACCCCACCCTCATCCTCTTTCACCACCGAGGATGCACACAGCCCTTACACGAACTATTGTTAGCTACCGGAGGACTATTGGCATGGTCACACACATAACAAACTCATTATCACACCTTATCCTCATCCTCTTTCATCGCCGAGGATGCACACATTTCTCACCCGAACTGTTGTTAGATACCGGAGGACTATTGGCATAGTCACACATACAACAAACTCATTGTCACACCCCATTCTCATCCTTTTTCACCGCCAGGGATACACACAGCTCTCACCTGAATTGTTGTTAGCTACCGGAGGACTATTGGAATAGCAATGCAACTCAACCAAATATATACATCATTCATTCCACTCAACAATTGATCCTTTTACGTGAACTAGGTCATCGACAACACTCTCCAGAAGAATTCTGAATGAATTTCTGGCAATAACCCATAAGATCTAGAAAACTCAATAATAGTTTCTGGCCTTTGCCAACCTAACATTACTTTCACTATACTAGGATCCTCCAAGACCCCTTATCACACGATAACAAGGCCCCGAAGTTCTACTTTCAAAAGTCATAATCAACACATCATTGAGAGCCTACGTTCCCATAACTCTACTCTATAATTCAATGTCACAAAAGTTATACTCCACGGTTCATTGCCAAGGTGGTTGCACACTAGGGTTCATCATCACGATGGCTTCACATTAAGGTTCATCGTCACGATGGCTTCATACTAGGGTTCATCATCATAGTGGCTCCATACTACGGTACTATACTTGATGCTTCACTCAGTCAACTGACTGGTCAGCCCCTTCAATCAGAATTCTTCATAAGTAGCCCTTTTCGATCAGATTTCACCATAGGTAGCCTTCTCTGATCTTAACTCTCCGTAGGTAGCCCTCTCCAATTTGAATCCTCCATAGATAGCTCTTTCCAGTTGGTCTTGTCTAAATGGAAGTATCTTTGAAATGAGAATCCAAAAGCCACTCGTACATTCTATTCTCTGTCTCAATCTTGAGACCATATCTCCTTGTTACTCATTGTTCTATCGAGAACTATTTGCATTACACACAACAGCTTTCACAGCTATAATTCAAAAATCATTCTCAATAATAGTATTAGCCCTTAATCAAAATTTAGGGCATTACACATGACAGCTTTCATAGCTATATACGTCAGCTTTCACAGTTGTATACACATTGGTGACATTCGTCACATTCATGATAGCTTTCACAACTATATACACATTTGTCACATTCACGACAACATCACGTTCACAATAGCTTCCACAGCTGTATCCACATTCATCATAATTCAATGATAAGCACAAACCTATAAAGCATTATACATGATACGAGAGAGAGTCACTACATTGTTCTTTCCATTCATGCTCGGGCACAGGTTTCTCACTCTCAGGGTGGATGTCAAATCCTATAAATCAGAATTAAGGATGACGAGTTATTCCCTATTTTAATTCTTAAATAACTACAAAACATTTGGGGTTAGTTATCATTTAGTTCTCTTAGGTGGCTATGATAAGCTCAAACAAAAGAGCAAAAGGGTTAAGGGGAGATAGATTAGAAACCACCTTTCAAAAGTTTAAAATGCTGAAATTGGGGGTTGGCCATAGCCAAAAATCCCCTAACTGCAGCCAAGAAATGGTTAGAAACATATTGGTTGTGGCCAAGAACCTTTGCCCGTGGCTAACAACAGGTCAGAAGCTTTTAGGCCATAGCAAAGAAACTTCTTGTTTCTTGGCTAAACTTCCAAAAATCATAATGAAATCTATAAAAATTGAAATGGAGTGATTCCAAGTCCTCCTTAAAGCTTTTTAAGTCCTCTATACAAGAAAAATATGAACCACTACCATCTACCACCACAAAAATATAGACTTCAACGAATTTCCATACTGTTCTAGAATACTTCCAGTTTCAATCTCAAACTTTGGAAATGCATAACTTTCAGCACATAAATCAGAATGACACCCGTTCTATGTCATTTTAAAGCTTAGCATGTCCACTCAAAACTTCCATGTAAAATAGCTGCCCTGCACAGAGTTTTTATTAACAAAACTTCCAATTTTTCAACCTAAGTTTCCAATAGTTTAAAATTCACAACCAAGACTACTCCTACATAGTTTTTCACATAGAATCCAATGGAAACATTAAAGTAATCAAATTCTCATTCCTTTCACAAGTTTTGTTTTGGGCAGAATTAAACACATATTTTCAAAATTTCCAAACTTTCCATTTAGATCTCACATCAATTCCATTATCCAAACCACAACACAAGACACCATTATCATCGATAAAACACCATGTACTCTAAAACCCTATATACATGAAAATTAGGGCAAATTCCACAAGGCAAAGTTTTCAACCAAATATCACAATATACACATCAAAAAGTTGCTTTGGCTCACCTTTATCACTTCTATTAGATAGTTCTTTGATTCCCCAACCTCTAGTTTTCCTTGAATACACAAAATACCTTCTCTTGAGAATCTAAAACCATACAAATAAAGCTTATATCAAGAGGAACAAGGTTAAAGAAGAGGTTTTGAGCATTAGAGGTCATCTTTACGGTTAAAACACAAGAAGAACTCATTTTACCTTGATTCTATTTCTCTTTCCTCCTCTTGCTATGGCTGACTTAGATAGCTCAAAGAGAGAGAAAATGATGTGATAAATGCTTCACTTCAACTCTTCCTAGTCCATATTGTAATGACCCAATTTGAGATTAAGGGCTAATGACTTCAAAATCGCTTGTAATTAGTGTAATTAAACACTTTTGGAGAAATATGATGTGAGTTTGATGTAAATGTATGTGGTGATGATTTAGTAATCATAGTGAAAACTAGGGGCAAAATAGTAAAATTGGAAATTTACCGACCAATTGGTTAGTTACTAAAGAGGAAACTCATTAGTGATTGAGAATAAATGGTTGAGATTTATTGTGTATGGGTCAGAATTATGTGCTTTGATTCTATGTGAGCTCATGGAAGAGTGAGCAAGATGGTGACAAGTGGCTTAATGTGGACCATGGGATTTGGGTAAATGTTTCAAACTCATCTTTCTCTTTCCTCTCTCCCTCAAATCGGATGGGGACTTTGGGAAGGGAAAAATCTACGTGCCTCTATCATCATCATCATCATCTCATCATCTTTCTCTCCTCATTCTCCATTTCCGGTGATTTCAAGAAGGAAAGAGAAAGAGAAAGCTTGATTTTTAGTGAGTAATGGTTCTCATATGCTCAAATACTCTTCATTAATCTTGTTTATAGGTTAAGAGATTCATCTTAATGGTTTCAAAATTTTGAAAGGTGGTGATATGGGTGTTGGAACAAATTTGAAAGTTGGAGAATCAAGGTTTAGTTCTAGCAATTTGAAGAGGTAAAGATTTGGTGCTTTTTGGTATATTTATTGTGATTTTTGGTTAATTTTTGTAAATCTTGGAATTTTCCCTGGTTTTATGCCAATTTTTGAATGCATGAATTACATGGAGAATGATGTTGGAATTGGTTTATTGTGAAGTTATTTGAGTATTGGATATGGTTTTGAATTTTAGAAGTGAGTTGAATGGAATTGGGTATTGTGTGTGTTATAAAGACCCAAGAGTAAGATTGTGGTTAGGATGGGTTTTTGAGTGTTTTGAGGTTACCAATGGATTCCTTATGGGATTTTAAGTGGAAATGAGCTTTGTGTTGAGTTTGGGAACCATTGGGATCCGTTTTGGTAAATTTGGGAATTTCTGTCAGTTGCTGTGATCTAGCAATATGATAAAATCACTCAAGTGAGGGGCGTATCACTCGAGTACTGTAGTATAATTTCCCTTTTCCTTCTACATTTCACCTGTTTTTCTGATATTAAGCAAGAGTGCACTTCTTAACCTGTGAGTGATATTGGTGATCACTCGAGTGAGCATGGGTTCACTCGAGTAAAGGTGTGAGTTCATGTTAAGGGCTGCGTCTCGGGTTGTCACTCACAGGCCAATTTTCAACAGTGTACTTTGACACTTGCAAGTGTAGTCTTCTTACCTGAGTGCCAAGGGTTGTGCTCGAGTGAGCCTCCTCCTTTAAAGTTCTATGTGCTCTCGGGCAAGCACTTTCTATGTTACACTTTTGGGGACTCGAGTGAATTTGGAGTCATTACCCGAGTGAAAAACCTCATGCTCGAGCATTGTGAGCACTTTCTGGTTGTGTTTGTTGCTCTCTATCAAACACTCGCAGGTGAGAGCCATTCTCACTCGAGGGAAAGTCTATCATCACTCGAGTGAGTCAGCCAAAAATCAATGTTTTGTTTCTGAAAAGGGGTCTTCAGGGTAGTTTCTCTTAACCGTTTTGGCATTGTGTAGGCCTCTATTAGCCACCTAGAGAGTTTGAATGATAACCAACTTAAAGTATTATGGGAATAAGTATTTGGAAAAGAGATTGATTGGTTGTCCCTAATTTGATGATAGGATTTGACATCTGTGGTACTCGTGAGCCTACTGTGCCAAAGAACGTTAGGAAATAACAAGGTGGTGACTCTTTCTCTTATACTGTGTGTAAATCGTTGTATGTATGTCTATCATGCATTGTATTGCTGCTACTGCTTTGTGATGCTTTGTACCTTATGCTACTGCTGCTTTGTTATACTTTGTGCCTTGTGATGCTGTTGCATAGTGTTTACCGCGAAAGTAGGCATAGTGATTACAGCGAAAGTTAGAATAGTATTTACCGTAAAAGTGAGCATAGAGATTACAGCGAAAGTTGTCGCATTGTGATTACAGCTGTGAGTGCTATCGTTTGTGGCGGGAGCCATGAATCATTGTGTTGCTGCTGAACATGATCTTACATGCTATATGTTTACATACTTTATGAGTGATTTGTTACTACTGGATTCTTTTGAATCTCATCCCTTCCTTTGACTAATCATCAGACAGGGAAAGTGGCTCCAAAAAGAAGCGAGCAACTAGGAGCGGTTAGGACCTTGTAAAGATGTTTTTGCATTTTGGACTGTTAGTTATCTATTTTAGCTTGGGATTATTATATATAATTTTGGGATGTAAAAATTATTTTGGACATGTAATCCCTTATAATGAGAAACTTTACACCCATTTTATATGTACAGGTAACCCGGGGTTGCCAGGATTTTAGTTGGGCAGTCTAATATTTATGAATGTGATTTAATTGCACAGGTAATTATATTCGAATGTGACTATGAAACCAGACTAATTATATTTTTGAACTGCTTTTCTAGACACCCCTTCTTGAAGATGAGAGATTATAAATGCTGTTTTTGTCTTATTGGTCTCTATTTCACTTAAATTTTATAACCCGGATATAATTACAGTAAGGGGGTTACACCTGCCACAGACGTTTCAAGGTCGTCATCCTAGAGGTAATGTGATGGCATTCTTTAATCCCATATCCATGCAGCTTCTCTTCCATTATTACTTATAGAGCATTAGCAATTCCATGCTTGAAACCATTATCAGCCATGAACTTTTGCTCCATCCTCAGAGTTACAAGGCATTCAACCACGACCTTGTCCTCCTCTGACAACCACATTTTAAGCTTTAACTTATTTCCCTTTTCACTCTGGTCCATCTATTAAGACTCAGGCATGAAAGAAAAGGTTGTTAAAATAAATTAAGTCCAACAATAAACTAACATATGCACACCGGCTAGGAAGTTGCACTTAAATTAAATTGAAATTCACATATAATACAAACTTTGTCCATACACACAAACATAAGCAAGGCAATGTTCATAATTTTTCAAACAATATTCTACAACATCATCAATCATCCCTATGAGCCAAATAGGCAGCAAACATCTCATTTGTCAGCTCTTCCCTAAAGTTTGTCCACATATCACTACTTTCCATAATCATCATGGGGGTGTTGCCAATTGTTGGTGATGGTGGTTCAAAGGAGTCAAGCTATTCATCCAGCGGATCTTGAATTCTTTCCCAATGAATTAGATTATATAACAAACAGCATGCCACAATGTATCTATTTTGAATCTTTATCGGATAAAAAGAAGCACTCCTAAGTATTTCCCAACGCAACTTTAGTATCCCGAAGCACCTTTCAGTGACATACGGAGTTTAGGGTTTGGGGTTGGTTTCCCTGCCTGAACTCATCCAAGTGGTACCTTTGCCCTCTATAAGGAGCCAAAAAACCTTGGAAATTTTGTATACCCTGCATCAGCCAAGTAGTACTTTCCTGCCCAAGCCAATAAAAACATTTATATGAGGAATGCTCATAACTTGCGCATTACATGTCTGAATCATATAAACTTACACTAAAAATACACTTTGGCAAGACATACCTTATGGTACTCTTAGCCAATGTCGTGTCATTATAGCATCCCTTAACACCCTCCTATCAGCAGCTGAGCCTTCCTAACCAGGTAATATAAAGATGAACTGTGCATCCATTGAGCATACACCTAGCATATTGGTTGTCACCTCTCCTTTTCTATTTTAGTACCTACCCTTATGCTCTGCCAGGACTTATACATGTATGTGAGTACCATCTAATGCACCTAGGCACCCCTACAAACACAATCAGGATTTACAGCCATTCATATATTCAATTCACTTTTGCATATAAAGTAAATACATTTTATGACACAACTATAAAGGTTTTATACCTTGAACTACTTCCATCGATGATCATTTGAGTCCTCCAAAATAGACTCTTCTTTTTTCAAATACAATGATTGTAGTCTAATTGTTGCATTCAACACAATTTGAAAGATTTACTAATTGTTTCACCCGACCTACCAAACACAAACTGAATGACCCTATTCTTGACATGATGCCCTAATATGTGCAAAAACATTGCTACTTGTGTATCAACTAACATATATTTGTTGGTCTTAATCCACCAATTGTGTCTAACTTGTGACACAATTTATCAAAAGTCGCCCAACACGTCCTAATTTAGTTGAAGTAAGTGGTGTCACTACTGTATACCATTGCCCACAAATTTACTTACTTTGCATGAAAATCTAATCTAAAAGACCTATTTGGTATGTGCCTTGGTCTACCTCCTCCCAAAGCAACTATCATAGTTAAAAGCAACCTCCTAACTGCAAGAAGCAAAGCTAGGCACCCAACCAATATGGCAAACATTTGATCTAATTGTGTCTCCATACCTACACAATTTTTCCCATATTGATTTATTTTACAGTATAATCTACCAACTCCTCTTTTCAAACCATACTAAGACATTTAAACAAATCAAGTTTTAAATTAAGAGCCAATGCACATAATTACATGCACACTTTTCACACATCAAACACTACCCACTTAGCTTATGTATAAATCATTTAACCCATTCTATCTTTCTACTGACATTGTTTATCTTTCACTGCTTCTATCTACCTATGTTCATTCAACATTACCCACAGCCAACAAAACTTTTAACTTCATTCACAGTTAAGTATTCATGAAATAAATTACATCTACTTAAAATTAAAACCCAAATGCAAGACACCAAACAGAGCACACTGTCATATAGCAAGCAACCAAACACATTTCAGCTTTCAACTCTACTTTTCTTTCACATCTATTCAGCAAATAAGACCCACATCACAAACAACCAATTTATAACGTCATACTAAATTAACCCACATACACACAGCCTTTAGCATTTCGCGCATCTCTCTGGTTGTTCAACATAAAGCGCAGACAGCAAAAATATTGCCCACTTCACGCCATAAATCACAACATAATTAGACAAACATTACCTTGACTCGGAGTTTTATTTTATGTGCCGTTCACCTCTTCCCTTTTCTAGAAAAGCTTTCGACACACCAATCTGGTTCACCAAAGCCTTTCACGCATTCTGCCTCCGTCTTTTAGCTATTTAATATGTTTTCAGGGCATTTTTGTCCCAGATTTTATGGATCCTGGGAACATTTTGATGGTTATCCCACTTTTGGTAGGAACCCACTTTCCCATATTTAAAGGAAGATTGAACTTGGCAAGAATGTGAGTTGTCGTCACTTTGGGCAGCCAAATGCGTTTTTAGGTATGGAACTTTGCCATCTTCCCTTTCCCTCCTCAACTTTCCACGTAACAAACAAGCCCTAATGGATCCAAGAAGGAGGCTACATGCAAAAACCAAGAGCTCCAATTAGAACTTTGCCATATAGCCTTTTGAAAGTTTTGGTCTCCAATAAGGGAGAACCAAAGGTAATGCAGAGTGGTCTCTTGTCTGACATTGGCTTCATCTTCTCTAATAGCCATAAAGTGAAAAGAGAAGCAATTGATCCTTTAACAAACAATCACTGGTTTTTTCAAATCCATATACATTATTTGGAAAAACACACCTAAATATCAAGACCAACACCATGGCCAGTAACAAGCATGTTTGGGATGACTTTTAAGGAGCTTATATGTGCTTTTCGCTTAAATTGAGATAAAACTCCTCTCACGTACTATTTTCGTATACCGTAAATCACGATTAAAAAGCTGTTTTTGAATGTTCCAATCACTATTTCAAGCAAACAAGCATATTAATATCACTTGCCTTGCTTAAGTTCAGCACTTTATTTTCCATTATACTAAATTTACATAGAGCTGTCAGTCAGTGCTAAAAAACTAAACCATTCAAGATGTTTTTTGCGCCCTTATTTTTTTTAGATTCCTATCTCTGAACCACAGAAATATCAATAATAATTGAGTCATCATGTAAACATCAATTATAAAATAACTAACATATTTATCTTCTTATCATGCATCAATCCATAATATTTTACTAAAACAATTTCATTGCCAACTTAAACAGACTGACCTTTTTAAGCCAAATTTTCTTTCACTCCTATGTAATACAAGCCCAACCATTTACTCAAGTGGGTTTAAATGAGCTTGACCCATTTTGATGGGTCTAGATGTGCGTGCTATTAAAGGGAATAAAGGATAAATATTTACCTCAGATTTGAGCTGATCAAGCTGGGTCCGACATTGATTGAAGAGGAAAAAAGAAGAGTGATTGAGAGAGAAGTTGGGGTTTGTTTTGGAACAAATAAATTTGAAGGGGTTGTCATCAATGTTTGAAAACGAAAGCAAATCAGGTTGAATATAGGCACTCAAATTGTGACATCCGACATTTGTCTAAATTGTGTGGTAAATGCTGAGGGACACAAATCAATTGCAAATCTGATTTGTTTCCCACACAAGGATTGGAAGTAATTTTGGGGATTGACTGGTTGATAGCGAAAGTGTGTTGTTAGATTGTAAACAGAAGAGAGTCATATATCTGGATCCGAAACCGCAAGCTGACACAGAAATCACTCTTAACCTTATCTCAACAGCTAAGGTTGAGAGATATCTATAAAAAGGTTGTCAGGGGTATATGGTATTTTGCTCTATGCAATCAGAGGCCAGTGTAGCCTTAGAAAGTATCCTTGTAGTCAGTAAGTTTCCTAATATTTTTTAGGAGAATGTCAGTGGATTACCTCCAGATAGGGAAGTGGAGTTATTGATTGATTTGAGGCCTGGAGCAGGTCCAATTTCTAAACTCCCATACCGTATAGCTCTAAGAAAGATAGCGGAGCTAAAGAAGTATATCAATGAACTAATTAAGAAAGGGTCCATACAACCTAGCGTATCACTCTGGGGTGCTCCAGTGCTCTTCATAAAGAAGAAAGATGGAAGTCTGCGTCTCTATATCGATTATCAAGAATTGAACAAGGTGACCGTTAAGAACAAGTATCTGCTCCCTCGAATTGATGATTTGATCGATCAGTTGTCTAGTTCCTGTGTATTCTTAAAAATCGATTTGTAATCAGGATGCCATCAATTAACGGTAAAAGTAGAGGATATATCAAAGACTGCTTTTAGAACCAGATATGGGCATTACGAGTTCCTAGTGATGCCATTTGAACTGACCAATGCAACTGTTGTGTACATGGACTACATGAATCGAATCTTCCGTCCGTACTTGGACTAGTTTATTGTAGTCTTTATTGATGATATATTATACTCATGGAGTAAGGCTGAACACGAACAACATTTGAGAACTGTGTTAAATGTATTACGGGATAAGCAACTCTATGCCAAGATGAGCAAGTGTGAGTTCTGGCTTGCAGAGGTAGGATTTATGGGCCACATTGTCTCACAACAAGGGATCTTTGTTGATCCTAGTAAGGTGGAAGTAGTACTAAATTGGAAGAGACCAGAAACGGTATCTAAAGTCCACAATTTTCTGGGTATAGCTGGTTATTAATGAAGGTTTATACATAATTTCTCCAGAATTGCATTACCTTGACTAAATTGATGTGAAAAGCTCAACATTTTGTGTGGGATGAGAATTGTGAGAAGAGCTTCATAGAGTTGAAGCAGAGATTAACTACATCACAAGTGTTAACTATCCCAGATCTATCATTTTCATATGTTGAGTATACAGATGCCAGTGGGCATGGATTGGGATGCGTATTAATGCAGTATGGCCGAGTAGTGGCGTATGTATCGCATCAGCTGAAACCTCATGAATTGAACTATCCCACCTATGATCTTGAGTTAGCAGTAATTGTGTTTGCTTTGAAGATCTGGAGACATTATCTCTATGGTGAGACTGTAGAGTTGTACTGCAACCATAAGAGTTTGAAATACTTAGTACAGATGGATGGAGTTGCTGAAAGATTACAATTTAGAAATCAAGTATCATCCTAGTAAGGCTAATGTCATCGCTGATACATTAAGCTGAAAATCAGTGTAGGTGGCAGCCATGATGATTTATAAGTAGAAAATGATCAAGGATTTCAGAAACTTAAATCTGTCTAGTTAGATTCTATTAGGCAGTAGGGTAAGTCAAGTGTACAATGATTTAAGGGTGGCAATTGAAGAGGCCCAACTACATGATGAGGAAGCACTATCTATCAAAGGCATGATTGATAAGGGTGAGACTTAGGATTACGACTTATCACTTAGAGGATTAATCAGGTACAAAAAGCGGATTTATGTTCCACCGCAATCAGAACTGAAACGACAAATCCTAGAGGAGGCACATAAGAGTAAGTACACTCTACTTCCAGGAGCTACAAAGATGTACTATGACATGAGGGCTCAATACTATTGGCCAGGGATGAAAAGAAAAGTGACTAAGTTCGTTGTTCGTTGTTTGACATGTCAAAACGTGAAAGTTGAACATCAACGACTATCGAGGCTTTTGAAGAATCTTGAGATACTTGAGTAGAAGTAGGAAAGCGTTACTATGGATTTTGTGACAAGATTTCCTAAGGTCAAAAACCATGATGCTATATGGGTGGTAGTTAACAGATTCACAAAGATAGCTCACTTCCTATCGATTAGTATCCACTATTCTCCTGACAGACTAGCGAAAATCTACATTAAGGAGATTGTGAGATTACATGGTACTCTAAAGAATATTATATTCGATCGAGATCCACGGTTTACTTCCAAGTTTTGGAAGGTGGTACATAAAGCTTTGGGTACCAAGCTCCATTTCAGCATGGCATATCATCCTCAAACTGATGGACAGACATAATGAACAATCCAAACCCTTGAGAACATGCTAAGGGCGTACATGCTTGATTATAAAGGTAGCTGGGACAAATTCCTTTCGTTGGCAAAGTTTTCCTACAACAATAGTTATCATTAGAGCATCCAGATGGCTCCGTATGAGGCACTATATAGGAGGAAGTGTCGGTGGCCAATATGCTTGACTGAGTTGTCTGAGAGGGAATTGCTAGGGCCAGTTCTTGTTGATCAAACAACGAAGCAGATAAAGTTGATTAAGTAAAGATTGTTAGTTGCTTAGAGCCGACAGAAAAGTTATGCAGATAAGAGGTAAAAACCTCTAGAATTTGAAGTCCATGACCATGTGTTCATGAAAGTATCACTTGTTATGGGTATTGGCAGAGTATTGAAAGCAAAGAAGTTGCAACCAAGATACATTGGTCCATTCAAAATCTTAGAAAAGATTGGGTCTGTAGCATACCGTATCACTTTGCCACAGAGTCTGAGTGGCCTACACAATGTTTTTCATGTTTCCTAAATGAAGAAGTATCAACCTGATCCAGAACACATAATAGAGTATGAAGAAGTGGAAATATGTGAAGATTTGACGTATGAAGTCATGCCTGACCAAATCATCGATCGATAGGAAAAACAATTGAATTTAACACTAAATTTGGTGATTTTGAGCCCAAAAATGGATTCCTTGGGTGAAAATACGTCAGGATAGCCCTAGTCAAAATTTTGGGAAAATGTGTTATCAGGCCGAGTACGACAGGGTCGGGCCGGGGTCCCAGGGGCATTTTGGTAAAATTTCACCATAGACTAATATAACCACAAGAATCACTATGGAAGAGTCTAAAATAATACTTGGATAGGTTATGACCTATTTCTTATACATTTAATATTTTAAGACCGAGTTCGAAGTTGAAAGTGACGCGTTTTACGAGGCACATAAAAAAGGGTTTAAAAGAACTTTGAGGTAGGAACATTATCCTTCATATGTCATGCCATAGTTATATGCTTGTGTGGATGCCAATGTTTGTAAGTACACTTTATTAATCAACATGGTTTGCCTAGAGAAGGGCATTTAGTGCCGAGGTGCACTTAAACTAGGAGTTGGCAAAAGCCCAATCAGTATAGATTGTGCGGCTGGAGCCTACTCATGTATACATGACGATGATGTGTTTATATTGTTCACTAATTAGTGCATACTTTGGTGCATGTCATATTTACTTTTCGCATTTTCTATGAACGATAGTATGTTTCTACGGGGATTCTTCAGAATCTCAGCCTATTTTTAAAATAAATATCTCAGCGAATGCTAGTGGGACAAAAGCCAAAGGTATAGATACGGAAAAGTGACTTGCATGTGTCTCTAATCAAGGTTGAAGACAGTGGTTATAATTAGTTTATGCTCTAGATATTTTGGGATATCCTGTATTTATTAAAACTCCCATTGTATTTTATATGTAGTTGACGAACGACGTTGGGATTGTAAACGAATACTTTTATTAGTATAATTGTATTTTTCTATATGCCCATGGAATCCTGTCTTTATTACTCTTCAATTATCAAAATGGAAATAGGTGTTGACATTGGGCCAATGTTCTAATAAGGCAATGAGGCCTAGAACAATATACTGAAGATCCTGATGGACAGTCAATACAATAATGGGTGGGATAACCCATAGGAACAAAATGGGTTGAGTGTTGACAAGCAGTTCATCCACACATAATAGTAATGTGTGGTGCATGCTTTATAAGTATGTATAATCTAGGGATGAGTTACACCGTAAGATAGAATTAATCCCCAAGTTGTAGATGTCCAAATTTTGAGGACGAAATTTATTGAATGGGAGGAGAAATATAATATCCCGAATTTAAGGATTGGAGGCTTGGGAATAGCCTAAATTAAGCGAACTTCTAATCCCTGATTTAGCAGGTGTCTCAAACCTATTCTCTAACATTTCTTATATCTTTGAGGTATTAAAAGGAATAAAATGGTGAATTAAAGAGTATGGGAAATTTGTTGAAGTTGCAAGTGCATGTCGTTTCATTGCTTCCAGTGAGGAGTGTTGTTGTGCAATGCATTTCGTTGGCAAAATGATGTTCAAAAGTTATGAAATTTTACGGGATAAAATTAGACATCCTAAACTTTAATTTGATAGGTCATATGACTCAATTGGGGCTGATTGACATCCTAAATTAGACATCCAGAATTTCTAATAAATCTAAAAATAAAGAAATAATGTGATGACAAGTTTTGAAATTATGAGGTACATGAAAAATTTATTTAGGCTGATTGAAAGACCTCCTAGATGTCATTTATCATGGGCTAAGGAAGGGAAATATGATTTACTGCTATTGGGCTTAAGGCATAATGATTTATGTACATAAAGTCCAATTTTTGGAAACAACCCCAAAAAGAGAGAGAGAAGTGTAGATTTTTAGAGAGAGGGAGGGAGGAAGAAATCTCACAAGATAAGTTGATTCCTC
Organism: Inga laurina; assembly: GCA_963855925.1. NCBI lineage: Eukaryota > Viridiplantae > Streptophyta > Magnoliopsida > Fabales > Fabaceae > Inga > Inga laurina. The sequence goes on from OY979706.1 coordinate 34,717,211, forward strand.
CAACGATTTAGCTTCTAACGCGTATAACTCCATTCCTAAGCTTTTCTTTCATGTTCTTTAAGGTTTGTGAAGCTTAAATCGTGGTGTGAGGAGTTGGGGTTTTTTCAGCCATCTTGGAAAAGCCAAAGGGAGCTTGAGGTAACTTCAGAAACTTCAATCTTTGATTGTTCTGGCTGCTATGGTCAATTTAATCGGCAAAATTTTGCCAAATTGTCTTTGTTTGTGAAAGTGGAAAATGGGTTGTTGGAAGTGTTATGTTGCCAAAATTGGTATTAAATGGTAGTTGTAACCTAATTAAATAGCTAATAAAGTGGTTATGAGTAGAAAGAAACATGTCTGTGGAGTCGGATTTCGAAAAACCCAATTTTTCCCGGAGAACTTGAGGATTTTGGTCAAAGCTAGATATGGGCTTTTGAGTTGGATTTTCAATAATTTGATTATTCCATTGAGTTCAAGAAGAAAAATTAGATGGGGTTATAGTTGGTCACTTTTGCAAAGAAGCCCGAAAAAACATAATTACAAAAACGCCTTTGAAACCCTAAAATAGATGCTGCCAAGGGCATTCTTGTCTTTTGGAAGTAAATTTGGTAATTCCAAGTTCTGAAATGGATTCCTTAGGTGAAAATATATAAGAATAGCCCTAGTCTAAATTTCAAAAAAAGTATGGGCGAACCGAGTACAGCAAGGCCGGGCCAGGTCCCCAAAGGTATTTTGGTAAATTTTCACCATAAGCTAATATAACCACCAGGGGTGAGCAAAGAACTTGCAACCTGCCTATCCGCCCATGGCTTGGAGGCTTTTGGCCCATCTAAGCCCGCTCAGAATAGGGCCCATTACGGGTACAGGCTGCCCGTACCCCATTTATATTAAACGGGCGGGTAACAGGTGAACCCATAGGGCACCCGTACCGCCTGTTACCCTTTTATTTATTAATTTTTTTATATGATGCTATTCAAGATTTTAAGTATTCGTGTGTGTCACTGACAGAAATCACTGAATGAAAAAATGAAAACTTGAACCCTAATTCCCTTCTTCATACTTTATCTCACCGCAACCCGCAAGGCCAAGACTCTCAAGTCTTGAATCATCTTTCTTCAATCCTTCCTTTATCTCCGCAAGTCACCACTACTAGCCTGTGATAGCCCTTCACCCTTCGATCCAGTCGAGCCTCATCGGCCACCGCAAGAGTCCTTCGCCACTTGCCCCTTATAGAGTTGCATGCTCGCAGCGAGAGTCGGTCTCCCTTCGATCTAATCACGACATGATCCACAACCAGCGTAGACCTTCACCTCTCCTCACCGTGGCAGATCTTCAACCAATGACAGCCGACAAGGAGGTATGTTGATTGTTGAGTTCTTGACTCATCCCTCTGCTCTAATTTGTATATCCTTTGTTGATGACTTGCTTTTTCGGTCACTATTAAATATTAGTCCACTGCTTTAGTTTTTACACATTTGCATCAAAATGGCGATTTGTATAACTCCTATAAGGAAGAGATATAAATTTGAAATATTGTTTGATCTGCATAATTAAAGCCTTAGATTAGTGGGAAAATCCTTGTTCTGCTATTTTGTCTATTCCTATATTATATATTTATGTGATTCTTCTGGAGTTTTCTACATCATGTGAATTAACCATATGCAAATGCAATGTATGAAATTTGAAAAATAGATACCCAATCAACCTACAGATCATTATGAGTTTGTGACAAAAGTATATTCTATTGATTCATATCCTATTCATGTGTTGGTGTTTTGTCTTGGAAACAAGAATTCCTTGTGTTAAATTTTCTGATTATACTTGTTTTTGTTGAGGAGAAGCCATTTGAACAATTCCTGCAAATTAAATCGATAAGTTAATGTTTTAGTGCCTCTTTATTTGTCAAGATTATTATTTGATGAATGTCAAGATTATATTGTAACTGAATGCTTATCTTTTAATGCCACATTTGATGCTTTGCTTTTATTATTTGATGAATGTCATTTGCTCACATTTGATTGCCATACTATGATTTTACTCAATTTAGAAGGGCTGAGATGTCATCCACCTTAGTCTAGGAAATTTAACATGGCACATATTCCACCACAAAATGTGCAAGTGTAAGCTGAAACTGTTGCAGGGGAAACTACAGTCACAACAGCTCAGCAAACCGCTCATAATGCTGAGAATCAAACCAATATAAGGGAGAAGAAGCTGAAACATGACCTAGAAGAAAAAGGAGACTCATCTAACATTTGGAAGCATTTTACAAGGCTGCCATTGGCATAAACTAAAGGAAAACATAAAGCAAAGTGCAACTATTATGGAGCTTTGTATGCAAGTTATCCTTCAAATGATGGCACTAAACAATTAGGGCGCCATTTAGACAAGTGTCCAAGCAATCCTAACAAAGCTAGTAAGGGTCAAATTTTATTTGGGGCTACGATAAATCAAACATTGACTCATCACTTGTTTAGTTAAGAGCGAGGCAGAAAGGCGGTTGCTAAGTATATCATAAAAGATGAGGTGCCTTTCCAAACTGTGGAGGAGGAGGAGGGTTTTATAGAACTTTTGCAAGAGTTTCAACCCAAGTTTCAAATGCCATCAAGATGGACGGCTGCTAGAGATTGGCACAATATATATCAAGAACAAGTAGATATCCTGAGAAAGTATTTCAAGACTTCTAAAGTCTGTGTGTCCTTCACCACAGATTGTTAGACATCTATACAGAATAACAACTACATGTGTTTGATGGCTCATTAGATTGATGAGGATTGGACTTTATAGAAACACATTCTGAATTTTTGTAAGATTACAGATCATAAAGGGAAGTCAATTGCAAAGCAAATTGAGGATTTCTTGTTTCAGTGGGGCATTGATAGTGTTTACAATCACAGTTGACAATGCTTCTACCAATGATTCTGCAATTGCAAACTTAAAAAAGTGTTTCAGAAGTTTGGATGGTTTAGTATGTGATGGAGAGTTTTTGCAAATACGGTGTGCTGCTCACATATTAAATTTGGTTGTTTCTGAAGGTTTGAAGGAAATGAACAATTCTATTGAGCTCATCCGACATGCAGTCAAATTTGTTAAATCTTCTCCATCGAGGAAGCATAAATTCATAATACTGGCAGAAAGAGAGCGAGTCGAATCAAAAAGTCTACTTACCTTGGATTGTCCCATGAGGTAATTTATTTATAATTATTTTGAATGAGCTTTGATATGAAATATGATTGTATTTTTTATTTCTATGTTGTGATTAGGTAAATTCATAATATGATTATGTTTTTTGTTTCTATGTTATGATTAGGTGCAATTCAACATACCTTATGCTTGAGAGTCCTGTTAAGTTTGTCAAAATCTTTACTTAGATGGAAGAGGAGGATGAAGATTACAAAGAATACTTCAAGAAAAAAGTTAGAATAGGGTCCAATTGAGATGCTTATACCTTGATTGATTATTTTGAAGGTGTTGATGATGTATCCGATAATGCAAGTAGAAGAAGGACAATAGTGCCTACAATTTTGCCTCTTAATGCATATGATTGGACCACTGCAAAGGAGTTTCTTGGCTTCTTAAAGTTGTTTTACAACATGACATTGAAGCTTTCTAGATCAAATTATGTTACAAGTAACACTTGTTTCTAGCATATTGTTGCAATTCAGACAAGCCTCAATACAAATGCAAGTAGCTCATACTCTCTCTTGAATGACATGTAAACAAGAATGTTGTCAAACTTTAACAAATACTAGGGAGCAGCTAAAAAAATGAATCCATTATTTGTTGTGGCCTTGATATTGGACCCCAGATACAAATTGACATATGTCAAAGTCGCTTTTGCTGACCTTTTTCAAGAACCAACAAAGTATGAAGCTATAATGAGGAAGATTATGGGTGTATTGTATCATTTATATAACTATTATTCAGCTAGTGTTCATCTTGGTGAAACTTCTGGATCTCAACCATCAATGGAACAAGGAGATAATAGTGGTGGTAGGAATAATGTGCTATTACCAGGTTAGAAGTTGAAGTGGCCTTGTCATCTGCTGATGCTACATACCAAAAGTTTTTAGCCAAGGCAGATGTAGAGAGTAATGTAGAGAAACTATCAAAAGTGGATGAATACCTTCGAGCTGAATTGGTTGGTTATCGCGATTCAAAATTTGACATCTTGTCATGGTGGAAAGGGAATTCCTGTAAGTATAGTGTTAAGCTTGATGGCATATGATTTGTTAGCTGTCCCAGTCTCTATGGTTTCTTCAAAAGCAGCTTTTAGTATGGGGGCAGAGTATTAGATGCTTTCAGGAGCTCTTTATCCTCAAAGATGGCTGAGGCACTAATATGTGCACAAAATTGGCTATTAGTGAAACCACCAAACTTGAATGACTTTGATGTTGATAATTTTGATGAGACTGCAACTATTGTTATTGGTATCTTAATTTGCTTTCTCTATTCTTAGTATTTAATGTTTCATTTCATCTTCTTATTAAGTTAATACACAATGATCAATATGATATATTATTTGTCTTCATTCTTTTTGTAGAGGAAGATGCAAAAGCAAAAGTGTAATACCTCAAAATTTGGGATTTGAGACTTGGGAATATGCCTAAATTAAGTGGACTGCTAAGCCCCAATTTAGCAAGAGCCCAAATTTATCCCCTAATGATTCTAATATCTTTGGAGTATTAAGAAAGTAAAATGATGAATTTTGGAGAAAATAATTATGTTTTCGGTGAAATCGCCTATGAGGTAGTAAGCTTGTCATGAGAATTTGAATGCCCAAATGATGCGCAAAAATTATGGGATTGTATAGGATGAAAGTAGACATCCTAAGCTTTAATTTGATAGGTCATATGACTCAATAAGAGCTATATACAAAAAGATATGAATTTTTGAAGTCAGCAAAGAAAAACTGTGAAGTTTCTGGAACAGTATGCAAAGATTGAAATTCTAGGAATTTTGTGATTCGATCTAGTAAAATTCAATAAGGGTTCTATAGGCTTTGGAATCACTCCAATTCGATTTTTTTAGAATCAGTTATGATTTTTCAAAATTTGGGTAGAAATCTGCCAAAATTTTGTAAAAATCCGAAAATTGGGAAATTAAATTAATAAGTAACTACCATATGATATATCATCTTCCTCCTCCTCTTCAGCCCAAAACTGACGCCATTTCAGAAAAATAGAGAGAGGAAGTTGTGTTCTTTCAGAGAGAGAAGGAGAGGAGAAAACTCACGAAATAGGTCGATTTCTTCGGTGAATTCGTACCTAACGTGTATAATCCTTCTCTTAAGCTTATCTTCTATGTTGTTTGAGGTGTTTGAAGCAATATTTTTGGAGTTGGGAAGGTTAGGGTTTCAGCCAAGAAAGAAAAAGCTAGAGGGAGCTTGAGGTAACTTACAAACTCTTGTATATTGACTTATATCTAGCTGTTGCGGACAATTTAATCGGTGAAATTTTGCCGGATTTTCTTTGGTTTTAATTTGGAAATTGAGATGACCTAGGGGTTATGCTGCCGAAATTGGTACTAAATGGTAGTTGTAACCTAATGGAATAGTTAATAAAGTGGTTAGGAGTAGAAAAAACGTGTTTACGGAGCCGAAACAAAAAACCCCGATTTTCCTTGGAGTTCTTATAAGTTTAAGCCAGCTCTAGAAATGGGTTTTAGAGTTGGATTTTTAATGATTTGATGATTCTATTGAGTTCAAGAGGGAAAATTAGGTGGGGTTACAGTTGGGCAATTTTTTTGGAAAAGGCCGAGAAAGCATAACTACGAAAATGCCCCTAAAACACTAAAATAAGGGCTGCCAAGGGCAATTTCATCTTTTGGAAGTGAATTTGGTAATTTCGAGTCTAGAAATGGATTCCTTTGGCGAAAATATATCAAGATAGCCCAGGTTAGAATTTCGAGAAAAGTAGAGCCAGATTGGGTATGGAGCCCCAAGCTGTTTGCACGTAGATCGAGGCACATGTTTCAAGGCGGAAAAGGGTTAAGGTAGGGGACTTACCTTACTTGCATGTATTTGATATCTTTGTTTGTGTAATGATGTATGTGATTTCTTTACTTGATTTTGTAGAGCATATTTGAATAAATGAAGCTCTGTTTCTGTTTTCGCTGTGGCCATAGTCTTGTTGTATGAAACATTGAGCATGCAGAAATGTCATTATGGGGCATACATACAGATAAAGCTAACATGTCATACACATAACATCAATCATGCATGCATTACGGTATCTATTTCCTACTGAGATTCTCTCGAATCTCACCCTCCCCTACCAACAATTTAGACAGGAGACAACAAAAGATATGCAAACAACAATGCAGAGTACCGTATGAGGGGATTACAGTAGTGGAACGAAGACGGGAAGAAGTCTCCGTTTTACTAGGATGAGTTTAGACACCCTAGTAGCCTTGTGCGGCTACCTTAATAGTAAGTATCATGTATAAACCCCTATGGGGAATTTATGTAATCATGCATATATTATCAGTATAGTTATGTTATTCATGTGTTGCCTACCAAACCGCATATCGTTTTCTGCAAATACTCTGAAAAAGGTTGAAATTGAGATAAGGGCATGACAAAAAGCAGGCGGTGAATATGAACTGACAAAAAAATGAAGATCTTCAAACTTGCAGAGTCGCAATTGAATGCTTGATCAGTATCTTCAGACTTGTAACTTGTGAATTTGTGATCATTGATGTTTGAAATTCAAAGATTAGTATTCAGTAGTTAGTACTTTAGAAAGTAGAATATTAATATAGTCATATGGATAGTCTATGGATAATTGGACATGATTAATAGGCTCCTTTCTAGCGTTTTACAGCGAAGACAAGTCTCCTTTTTATGTTATTTATCTTTGTTCTTTGAGCTTTTTTGATATGGCATGTTTTTATGTTAAAGTTTGTCAAGTGACAATAGTGATGGGTTTCCTTGAAAAAACAAAAGACAATAGTGATGGGTTGGATTGTGGATTCTGGAGGCCCAAAAAACAAGGGGTTGTTAAACGGGTTCCCTATACCCGTTTAACCTATACCCGTTTAAGTACAAGTCAAACGGGTTGCTGTACGGGTACAGGGCTACCTGTCCCGTTAAACTTAAACGGGCGGGTCACGAGTTAACCCATGGGGCAGCCCCGCCCGCCCGTTACTCACCCCTAATAACCACTATAAACACTATGGAAGTGCCTAAAATGATACATGGATAGGTTATAACCTAATTCTTGTACATTTGATATTTTATGACCGAGTTAGGAGCCTGAAGTTGGCACGTTTTATGAGGCTAGCATATCGAGGCTTAAAAGGCTTGACGTAGGAACATTATCCTTCATACATCATGTCCTAGGTTATATGATTGTGTGGTTGCCTTGTTTGTGCTTTTATTAATCAACATCGTTTGCCTAGAGGGGGCCGTTAGTGCCGAAAGTGTACTTACACCTGGGAGTTGAGTAAGAATCCAACCAGTGTACTATTAGTGGGGTTGGAGCCCTATTCATGTATACATGATGATGGCATTTATATTGTTCATTAATTGGTACATACATGAGGCATATCATATCTACTTATTGCATTTTATATGAACGATAATATGTTTCTACTAGGATTCCTTGGAATCTCACCCCTTTTTCTAAATATAAATATCTCAGCAAGTGCTATCGGCTCAAAAAGCAAGGAACGCCGATACGGGGAACTGACGAACACATTTCTCGAGACGAAGTTTGTGGTTATATATAGTCTTTAATTTTGAATATTTTGGATGAAATGTATATATTACTAACCTTGCGGGGGAATGCCTTAATGTAATCATGTACTATATATATATATCAGTATATTTATGTTATTCTTGTGTGCCCATTGAACTGCGTGCAAGCTCTAAAAATGGTAAAAATAAGATAAGGGTATGATAAGGGAGGGGAGGGATTTTGCTCCCCTCCCCTTAATTGATAAGACTAAAAATCTAGGAGAAGAGGGGAAATTTTTTGAAATTTCCCCCTTCCTCCCCTCAAAACCTCCCCCTAGATTGGGGGGATTTGGAGGGGAGATTGAAACTAGCCATCACCATTGACAAAAGTGCCCCTAGAATTTGGTCATTAACCCTAAAGTAGCCTTTTCCATTTTTGACTAATATATATATAACGCTATATTTATAAAATATAATTTTAAATGTATATATAATTGTATTAAATGTTATTGGGAGAGTTGCTGATAAATACATTTTTGGTAAATTAATTGTTGAATGCTACCATGGAAAATCTGTTGCACATAAGGAAGATATTTTGCACACAATGGAAGATTGTTTGCATATTTATATTAAACATTTTTGCATACACGGAAGATGGTTTGCACAAAACGGAAGATCGCTTGCACGCTTGGTAGCAATCAGCAATTAATTTACCCCAAAGGTATTTTTGGGCAATTCCTAATGTTATTTATAGTTTAAGTATAAAAATGTAATTTATAATTAAACTTTATTATACATCTAATAAAGTTAGGAAAAAATCACTTATAACATATGGATAAAGTTGTCCATATGAAAATAATTTCTCTCCTCTCCCCTTCTGAACCAAACAATGTAATGTTAAAATATCTCTCCTCCCCTTCCTTCTAATCAATCCAAACAAGATAATATTAAAATTCCACCTATCCCCTCCCCTCCCCTTCGTCGAACCAAACAGACCCTTACTTGAAAAAAGTTTATAGGTATTTTTGTCCTTTAATCTTTTTTTTAAATAGGGGTATTTTGGTACTTTTACACTGGAGGTAACGGCAGTTAGTTAGTTTTAACGAAAGTGTCATTTTTGCCCCTCTTTTAAAAGTTCATTGTTACGTTTGTTTCCAAAAAAGGTTTATGGTGGTGGATATACTTTTGAAAAAAGTTTATGGGTATTTTTACCCCTTAACCCTAAAATAAAAGCTCTAGAACAACATTTATGTGAGGAAAAAAAAAACTCTATATTATTATATTTCCATATAGTACATAAACTACTCAACAATATTTTTACCCAAAAAAAAAAGTACTAAACAATGTATAATTTGTGTAGTGGCCCCATATAATAATTGGTAGATAGTTACATAGGAATTTCACTGGAAATTGTGGGGAAGATTCGACTTTCTAAGGCGTGGAGCGTCGTCACAAAGTCTTTGCATTCGTTACCTTCCGTTCTTTCCTACCTTGAAAGAAAAAAATAATTAGAGATATACAATTATCTCTTTTATCGTCAAATATAATGAAGACTTGTTGGACAGTAATCCATGTCGAAGATTCTTGTCGGAACATAAAATTAGAGGCGGAAAAAGGAAAATAAAAATTTTAAAATGAAAAAAAAAATAGAAAAAGAAAAGAAGCAGTGAGTAAAAAAGACTAAAAATGTGTTTGGAAAAGATATTTAATATGTAAGGAAAAGATAGATAGATACACATTAGCCGAAGAAAAATATTGTCTAGTTTATATAAAAGGGGGGGAAATTGTTTAATAAAATAAAATGTATTAAAATAAAGTAATTTTATTAATCAATTATAAAAAATAAAAAAAAAAAGCAACAATGCATTTCATTACATTATATTCCAAACAAAAAAGCTCTACATGGCATTATTTACACAAGAAAATCGAACATCAACAGAATACTCTTTTTTTTTTTTTTTTTGGCTTTCGACATTAACAAAATACATTACACCTTATTTAATTTGTTCGCTACTTTTACATGCAGTAATTAACGCGGAAATATGCCGAGCAAGAGATAAGTTGAACAGCCCATATAGGAACGAAGTTAATTTATTACAGACAGTACTCTATTTGTTACAATCATTGCCAATGATCTCATATCAAATCTTTTCGTTTTAATTTGTGTTGAAACAATTTTAGAAAATTATTAATGGGTCAATTACATTAATTGATTATTTAATTGGTAAATCGGTTCAGTGAATTAAATATTAAGCTCAAATAGGCCTTAATTCAAACACAATTTAGGTTTTAAATTCTCAGCTGACAGCTCCAGAGCAACTTGGAAGGGATGATCTACTAAACTTTCGGCGAAGATATGTGAGTGGTTTCATTATAATTAATTAATCAACGAGATATCGACCTTTTAAGTCAATCCACGCGTGGCCTTAAAGTCTTCGAATTTTTAATAATCTTACTTTATTTCGAGATGAAGCTGCTGGGAAGAAGCTAGCTTAGTATTGGCGAGGCTTGTTCCACTCGATGAGCCTCGAACGAAACTGATAACATGCTTATGTTATTTTATGTCATACTTAAAATATTCGGTTAAAAGAGTATGAAAGAGTTGTATGAGATACATAATTACAACCACTACATACAATATATTATTGGGTGAAGGGCTCACTCCCCGAAAATATCTATAATTTTTTTTTTAAGAATATCTCTTATATCATAAATTTTATTTTGGTGTAAAAATGTTTATAATTTTTTTAAAATGGAATAAAAATGCTATCCCCTTTAACTTTTATTAACTGCCGCTACTTTTTGTTTTGTTTGGTGGTTCTATCCAATGTTTTTAAATGATTATTTTTTTAAAAAAAAAGAAAAACTCTCTCTTTCATCCCCACCCTCTTCCTTCCTGCTCTCTCTCTCTCTCTCTCTCTTCAATCCATGCAAGCTGCAGGCAACACCAGATAAAAACTGTCAACACCCGTTTCCATTTCGATAATCGAAGAGTAAGAAAGACGGAATTCAATGGGCATACAGAAAAGTACAATTATACTGATAAAAATATTCGTTTATGATCCCAACGTCGTTCGTTTACAATTCCGATATTGTTCGTCGACGGAAACAGAAAATACAGCGGAAGTTTTAATATTTACAAATTATCCAAAATATTAAGGCATAGACTAAGGCATAACCACGTTCATCTCCTCGCCTCGAGACACATGCCACTCACTTTTCGGCGTCAACATCTTTGCCCTTTGGCCCACTGGTACTAGCTGAGGTATTTGTTTAAAAATAGGGTGAGATTCCGAAGAATCCCCGTAGAGACATAATATCGTTCATAGAAAATGAGAAAAGTAAATATGTCATGCGCCAAGGTATGCACAAATTAATGAACAATATAATCACATCATCATCATGTATACATGAGTAGGGCCCAGCCCCACAATCTACACGGTTGGACTTCTGTCAACTCCCAGTGTAAGTGCACCTCTGGCACTAACAGCCTCTCTCTAGGCAAATCATGTTATTAATAAAGTGCATTTACAAAACAATGGCATCCACACAATCACATAACTTATGGCATAGTGTATGAAGGATAATGTCCCTACCTCAAAGCTTTATAATCTTCTTTTAAATGTGTCTTGAAGAACGTGTCGTATCCGGCCTCCAAATCGGTCCTAAAATATTAAATGTACCAGAAATAGGTCATAACCTATCCAAGTATCATTTTAGACTCTTCCATAGTGTTTATTGTGGTTATATTAGTCTATGGTGAAAATTTACAAAAATGCCCCCGGGAACCCGGCCCGATGGCACGTTTTCCCAAAATTTTGACTAAGGCTATTCTGACTCATTTTTGCCTAAGGAATCCATTTCCGGGCTCGAAATCACCAAATTCACGGTCAAATTATGAAAATACCCTCGACAGCCCCTATTTAGTGATTTCAGTGGCGTTTTCGTAAATATGCTTTTTCGGCCTCTACCGAAAAAGTGCCCAACTGTAACCCCACCTATTTTTGCCCACTAAGTCCAATGGAACCATTTATTTCACGAAAATCCAACTCCTTGTACCAGTTCTGATCTGGCTGAAATATTGAAGGAAAAAATAGAAAAATGGAGCTTTGTGTTTTAGCTTCTAAACTTGTACTTTTCCACTTCTAATCCTTGATTAATTCATTTAAACACTTCATAATCATGATTTAAATGATTTTGGGCAGCATAACCCCTTAGGATTATGGTTTTCCCAATTTTACAACTTAACCAAAAATCACATAAATCAAACAACAATCACCAACAACAACTTCAACACACAAAGAAGTTGAGATTTTGGAGATTACCTCTTGATCCTTGGTGTTTCTCTCTCTAGAACATCCTCTCTCTCTTCTCCTTGAGCTAAGAATGAGTCTTCAAGATCATAGATTCATGAAGAAACATGTTTTAGAGAAGGATCTAGGGGAAATGTTACAAGGAAAGCTTAAGAATCAACTCTTACCTTAAGATTTCTTCTTCCTCTTCCCTCTAACTCTTCAAAGTTTCTCCAAACTCTCTCCCTCTCTATGTTGAACGAAAATGCATGAAGGGAAGGGAAGAGAAAGCCTTCATAAAAATGCTCTCTTGATTCCAAACCATTGATCTCATCTAAGGTTGTTATGGTGACACATGTCAACCACCATACTTGCCTCCATGCTTGCACCATACTTCTCTTTTGTGTGCACTCAACCTTGCCATGCTTCCCTTTTGTATACACTCAACCTAAATTATCATTTCCTTCTCTCTTGGTTGGCCAAAAACGTGCTCCCTCTTATGCTCCAACTAAATCAAGTGTTCCTTCCATTTACTCAAGTCAATTGGTGCAAAAGTTGGCCACCTAACCTTATGACATAAGTAAGGACTTATGACACAACAATTATCTCCATCATCTTTTATGTGGTGTTGACACTTGGTCTTATTGGATTTTGAAACTTGTCTTCTCCTCCTTCATCCCTTAATTTCTGAAATAATTAAGAGAAAAAGGAAGATTACTTTATTTCTTAAATTTTCGGAATAATGCCAATTCTGGCAGATTTTCTGCTTTAACTTTGAAAAATCATAACTAATTTTGTAGACATCGTTTCGAGGCGATTCCAAAGCCTATGGAACCCTCATTGAGTCTAGTTTCAAGGAAAAATATGGAATTTTACTGGAAATGATCATATTATTCCCAGATCTTCAATCTTTGATCGCTGCTCCAGAAACTTTCCAGATTTTCTGGATCAACTTCAAAAATTCATAATTCTTTTTACATAGCTTCAATTGAGTCATATGACCTATCAAATTAAAGCTTAGGATGTCTACTTTCACCCTATAAAATTTCATAATTTTTGGTCACCATTTGGTTTTCCAAAACTATATGACAATCTCATTGCCTTGCAGGCGATTTCATTGAAAACACTATTCAACCTTCAATTTTCAATATTTAATTCTTTTGGTCTTAAATATTCACTATTACATTGAATATATATATAATAATTACAATATATTCTTAGTGAATAAAATTTGGGATGTTACAAAAACCAGGCAAGAAGTCTAAAGTCTAAACTCTTCTTGGCCATCCAATCTGCAATCGTGTTTGACTAGCGGCTCACATGATTAATGGTGACATTTCACTCTCTTGGCAACATGGTTGTAGCTTCCGACATGATTTCCCAATCAACATGTGCTTTACTTCCATCCTCCATTAACAGGTCCACTGCATCAGATGAATCGAATTCAAGAACCATAATTCTGAACTCCAGGTCCTTGTAACCTTAAACCATTGGGAGAAGGGTGTTGATGGTTCTCATAAAAACCTGAGCATACGAAAACAAAGGAAGACGACGGTGGTGGGAGCATAGAGAAATTCACATTAATTCTATTAAAGAATAAATAATTAAATAATAAAATTTAGGGAAAAAAGTACTTAAATACTACTTGAACTTTAAAATTCTAAATTGATTTTATTGACAATAAAAAAAATGAGATTGAAAAAAAGAGTATAGTAATTGACAGATTTTTGAGAAATCATTTATTTGAAATTTTAAAATTTAAGTGGTATTTAAGTATCTTTTTTCTTAAAATTTAATTATGAGAGGCCACTCCAAAAACCAATTGATCTCCATAGTAAATATTTAATTAATCTCTAAAAATCTACCAAAAAAGAAAAACTCAATAGTCATATTTAATTGATCTCTAAAACAAAATTCATATTTGGCAATTTATTTGAGAAATGACAGGGATATGTTGGGAAAAATGTTCTATTGCCAATATTAAGTTATTAAAAAATTAAAATTTGGGGATTTGTTTGTAAAATAATAGGGAAAACACAAATGACATTAATTGGGGAAAACAATTCTATATGTATTATTTAATAAGATTTATGTCCTTTCAGTCATTTTCCATATAAACTTGCTTTTAAATAATTATCCAAACAAGTTTCAATTTAGAAAAAAACCATTTCTACTATCGTCAATTCAAACATAAATCGCACTGCATTATCTAACTTCTATCTTGACTTAAATTTTCAAAAATCAGATTAAAAAAAGTCACATTTACTACTACTAATTCAAACAGGCATATAAAGAGGTTTAGTTTGCTTTATTAAAAAAAAAAAAAAGGTGAATCACATAAATCAGGTCATTTATATTATGTCATTTTGCATCTAAAACTTTTAATTATGTTAGTCAAATAAGTTTTAGTTTGTTAAATTAATTTTTTTATAAAAGTTAATCCAAACATAAATCACTTTATATTATATGACTTTTATCCCAAGTTGAGTTTCTCATAATCTAATGAAATAAAAGCCATTTTACCCATATCCAAACGCGTTCATATACTGTTCAGTGTTGACCTAGACTTTCCATGTGGCCCTGGACGAGATGGGAATAGTACCCATAAGAATGGACCTTGTTTCCAAGTGTATGCCATTCACACTCTTGCTTATTTCCAACGAATGTGTCAAACCCTTGGGTCCTATATATGTCTTCATGTACAATGTAATACATACATATATTTAACTCGTTATTCATTTATTTTCACAAACATATGCAACGTCATATATTAATTAACACACCGATGATTTACAAAATTTATTCAAAACTGAGTAGCTAAAATCCAAAAAACCACTTAGAGAGACAAAACATAAATTGCAAGCGCGGAATGATACAATATCCTAATTTATTTGGAAGCCCTGGGTACTTAGGTTATTTTGCCTCGATTCAAAAGCCAGCGAGTTTCTCAGAGGAAATTGTAAGCACCCTCCATGTACTTCTCATAATTGGTTCGATTGCTCATGAAGTTGGCAAATTCAGGGTCACGTGGAGCTCCCTCAATTCCAATGTACTCGCCCCACCAACGCATGAAGCTACTTCCTCCCAAGAAAATCTCTGGGGAAACTGCATAATCCTTTAGTGACTCGTAAACATATTTCTCGAACTCAATTAAACTATTCATTGCCTCTAGCTTCTCTGCCACATTGGATTCTGTGGCCTTCAGTTTTTGGCATGAAATAAGGGCCTCTTCCACATGTGCCCAGAAGCAAGAATCCAATGTCAGTATAGATTCCACACTATTCGTCCTGCCTATCGACTGAGATTTTTTATCTTCTTTCAACCATTTCTCTAGTTGTTTATAACGCTCGGGTCTTCCTTTATTTATGTAATCTCTTCCTCCATTCTCGTAGTAACGAGCAATGTCTAATGGTTCGACCATTCTCCTATAAGTGGTTCCACCATAGAGCCATCGGGTTCGAAAAGTGGCACCTTCTTTCTGGGGTTGCTTCTCTGCCTCTTCCACCATGTCTTCCCAGTAAAGATTGAGTTCATTTATATACCCGGTTATGTCCATGTCAAACGTAAATGTCTGATCCTTAAACATGTCATAGTACCCTATTCCTTTCTTCTTTGACTTCTTCTTGTACCATTCCAAGTAGGCCATCCTTATTTTCATTTCATCCAACTTCTTGTTTGGGATAAAGCTTTTCTTCTGTTTTAGCACTTCCTTGTTCAAATCTTTCACCAGATTCTTCAGGTCAGTTTCCTAACACATCAATTTTGAGATACAAGTTTAATTCACTTCTACTTAAAAAGTAGTAGATTTTTGTTTTCTCAAAAGAAAAAACAGGATAAAGATTTTCTATTAGCAATTTTCTCATAAGGATTAAAAATAAAGGTTGAGGTACCTGTAGTTGCAGCAATTGTGGAAATCCCAAAGCACATAGTTGCAAAGCAAGGCTTTCCTGGAGAAGATTAGAATGAGAGATGTTTGGTCCATCAAAGTCTTTGCAAATTGCCTTGCGATGAAGATTCTCCACAATACTTCCATAATCACAATTTTGCTGTAATCCTTGATTATTCAGTTGACTTATGCGATTTAGAAGCATTCGAACAGAAACAGGGCTTTCGAAACAAGAAGAGCCATAATCAGAACACAAGAGGAATATCCCAAAGGGACTGTACGAGTTGTTGGAAACTGAGGAGGAAACTAATGGGTCCAAGAGAGAGGCTACATGCAAAAAGCAAGAGCTCCAATTAGAACTTTGCCACATAGCCTTTTGAAAATTTTGGTCTCCAATAAGTGGAGAACCAAATGTGATGCAGAGTGGTCTCTTGTCTGATGTTGGCTTCATCTTCTCTAATAGCCACAAAGTGAAAAGAGAAGCAATTGATCCTCCGACACCATGCCCAGTAACAATCACTGGTTTTTTCAAATCCGTCTGCATTATTTAAAAAAAAAAAAAAAAAACACACACCTAAATATCACTTGCCTTGCTCAAGTTCAGCACTTTATTTTCCATTATACTAGATTTACATAGAGCTGTCAATATGGGCCGGCCGCCGGGTCAGTCCTAAAGAACTAAACCTCTCAAGATGTTTTTTGCACCCTTATTTCCTTTTAAGATTCCCATCTTTCCGAACCACAGAAATATCAATAATAATTGAGTCATCATGCAAACATTTATTATAAAATAACTAAAATATTTAGCTTCTCATCCTGCATCAATCAACAATACTTTACTGAAAAAACTTCATTGCCGGCTTAAACAGACTGGCCTTTTTAAGCCAAATTTTCTTTCACCCCTGTGAAATACAAGCCTAACCCTTCACTCAAGTGGGTTTAAATGAGCTCGGCTTGTTTTGACGGCTCTAGATGTGGACGTTAGTGAAGGGAATAAAGGAGAAATACTTACCTCAGATTTGAGCTGATCAAGCTGGGTTCGATATTGATCGAAGATGGAAAATGCAGAGCGATTGAGAGAGAAGTTGGGGTATGCTTTGGAACAGATAAATTTGAAGGGGTTGTCATCAGTGTTTGAAAAGGTAAGCAAATCAGGTTGATCATGGTTTTGGGTAGTCCCAAACGTTATGACGGTCAAACCTGATTCGTTGCTAACTATTTTCCAGAACAGATTCTGATTTGAAGATTGGGCTTCTGCGTACAGATCGGAGATAAGATTGCATAAATAAGTGAGAATACCAGAGCTGGCAACAGAAGAGGCAGACTCTAATCCACCACTGAATCTGCAATAATTAAAAAGATCAAGCATTTAATTAGTCAAGAAATTAATAGTAAGAAGCTGAAGTAAACCATCAGGAAATAGAAAAGCACATACGCTATAGCTTGGTTCTGAGTCATCCTGAATCTTCGGACTGTTCAAGAGCAAGCAAAACTGTAAGTGATGATCTTCTAAGCCTGAGAAGAAGTGATGGAGTTAGTGGGGCTTATATATAACTTTTTTTTTTAATAAAAATATCAATTATATAACTAGTCAGCTGAGCCTGAAACTTACCCGAGAAGGAGGTTTTGATAAAGTTAAATCGGAAATTCATTGGAAACTCCGTGCCAAGTATACAAGTGAATCCGCTGGTCTTCGTTAAATAACGGATGTCGTTTCTCTTCACGTCTGAAATAAAATGAATCCTTCACTTCATACAACAACAAAAAAAAAAAAAAAAGTAAGGGCCGCTTGGTAATTGAGAAAGAAAGGGTGGGGGAATGAAAAAAAAGAGACTAGAGAAAAGAAAGGTTAACTCAGAAGAGACACTCGTATTTGATTGTAGAAAATAAATTCTAAATGTTTGAGCGGAGAAAAAAGTCTGATTTGTATAAAAGATATAAAATACCAGAAAAAATAAATATTAAAAATTTTCATAATATCATTCCTCTTGAAAAGTGCAAAACAATACAATAGAATATTGTTGTTTCATTTTCTTAATAATAAAATGTATTAAAATAACTAGTTTTATTTATCATTATTAGTAAATAAATAAAAAAATTTAAGAATATGTACTAGATAATTTTACTATTCAAAAATAAAAAAGTAAAATAATAATTTTTATGAGAACAATACTAAATTCATATTATATTATATATTTAAAATAAAAGCTCTAGAACAACATTTACGTGAGGGGGAAAAATCTACAACATTATATTTCCATATAATACATGAAGTACTCGACAAATTGTGTAGTGGTCCCATATAATAATTGGTAGATAGTTGCATAGGAAGTTCCTGGAAATTGTGGGGAAGATTCGACTTTCTAAGGCTTGAAGCGTGGTTACAAGGTCTTTGGATTCGTTACCTTCCGTTCTTTCCTTGACAGAAAAAAATCATTAGAGATATACAATTATCTCTTTTATGGTCAAATATAATGAAGACTTGTTGGACAGTAAGGCATGACGAGGATTCTTGTCGAAACATAAAATTAGAGGCGAAAGAAGGAAAATAAAAATTTTAAAATAAAAAAAAAAGAGAAAAAGAAAAGAAGCAGTAAGAAAAAAAAAAGTTTGGAAAAGATATTTAATATGTGAGAGGAAAAGATAGATAGATACACATTTAACCGGAGAAAAATATTGTTTAGTTTATGTAAAAGGCAGAAAAAAATTATTTAATAAAATAAAACGTATTAAAATAACGTAATTTCATTAATCAATTATAAAAAAAAGGAACAGTACATTTCATTACATTATATTCCAAACAAAAAAAGCTCTACATGGCATTATCTACACAAGAAAATCAAACGTTAACATAATACTTTTTTCTTCTTTCAACATTAACAAAATACATTGCACCTAAATTTGTTCGCTACTTTTTTTTTTGTTTTTTGATACAAATTTGTTCGCTACTTTTACTTGCAGTAATTAACGCGGAAATATACCAAGCAAGAGATAAATTGAACAGGGGGAATGGTCTCTCCATTTCTCTTATCGTCCACTTCTCTCCATTTCTATATTTACTCTTTTAGATCAACTCAAACGGTTGAGATTTAATATCCTATAAAAATATTATTATAATATTAATTAACAAAAAGTGTAAATAAATAAATTTAAATGATTAAAACTTAATCTGAATAGTTTATATCTTTGTACTTTTATTAAAGTACTTTATATATATTCTTTTTTTTATTTTTTTGTAGGATATTAAATCACAACTATTAGAGTTGATCTAATGATGTAAATAAAGAAATAGAGAGAGGTGAACCGTAAGAAAAATAGAAATACCTATCTCCCAGTTGAACAGCCCATATAGCAACGAAGTTAATTTATTACACACGGTCCTCCATTTGTTACAATTATTGCCAAAGATCTCATATCAGATCTTTTCGTTTTAATTTGTGTTGAAACAATTTTATAAAATTATTAATGGGTAAATTACATTAATTAATTATTTAATTGTTAAATCGGTTCAGTGAATTATATATTAAGCTCAAATAGGCCTTAATTCACACACAATTTAAGTTTTAAATTCTCATCTGACAGTTACAGAGCAACTTGGAAGCAATGTTTTAAAAGCCGGACCGGACGTCGAACCGGAGAGGCTAACGGGTCATAGGTCGCATGGTCGAACTGGTCGGACCGATAACATAATAATTAAATAAAAATAATATTATACGTATATATAATTATATAAATATAAAAAATATGAAATTTTAACATTACTTAAAAATAAACACATACAAAAGCTTATATGTATCATCTTTCCTAAATCCCAAGTTCTAATACAGTGAGATCATTAAAAATATCACAATAATATGTCAATAAGACTAATAAATGGTTCCCGGTTCAACCACTCCGGTTCCCGGTTCAACCCTGGTTTCCGGCCCAACAACCGGTCTGAAGCGGCCTGAAACGGTCCAAATAGTGAAACGGTTGAACCATGTTGAACGAGCCGAAAACCCTCCCGGGCACCGGTCCAACCGGTCCGACCGTCCGGTCTGGTCCGGTTTTCACAACATTGCTTGGAAGGGATGATCTACTAAACTATCGGCGAAGATATGTGAGTTGGTTTCATTATAAATAATTAATCAACGAGATATCAACCTTTTAAGTCAATACACATAGAGTTGGGAAAACGGGCGGTCTGATGCCCTGAATTTATAAGGGCTGGGTCTCAGATTTTTGCTTTAAAAATGAAAGTGGGCATAAAAAGGTCAACTCTATAGGGCTGAGGGCCTAAAAGGGCCAGCCCTTTAGGCTCTTTATGTTTTTTTTTCTTGTGATTTTTTTTTATATCTTCTATTACTTATTTTATTGACTACTCACACTTTTTAAGACATATTTAGAAGAAGTATTTTTAATTTTGTTAAGTCTTCTCATTAATCATTTGTAATTGTGGTATGTAGACAATAATTTACCTTTGATTATGATTTAATGATCGTATTTGTTTGTTGCATGATACATACCGTTTATACTCTAATTTTGACAATATTTTTGTGTTAAATTAGGAATTCCATTGTTGTAATTTAAAAAAAAACTGAAAAAAAAAAATAAAATTTGTTCAATCTTATAAAAATATTTTCAGGTCCTGTGGGCCAGCCCTGACCCTTATGCTTTCGGGCAGGGCTTTAAAAAATAGCAATTTTTCTTACCCGGGCCTAAAAGAGTCGGCTCTTTTAGGCCCTGACTGTAATATCCCAATTTTTTGATTAAGGGCAAACCATGATTATTGTGGATAATTATGAATTTAATTTGAATTATTACGTGTTTTATGACAATATTAATTAATATGTCATAATTAGTGAGAAATTGGAAGAATGGAATTATTGGGCAATTAGTTGGTGATTAATGGGAAAATTAATTGCTAACTAAGAGAAAATGAGAAGTGTAATTAAAATGACTAATGGAGGGATTAGATAAGCTAATTGGGTGCTTATTGTGTGAGAGCCAATGAGAAGAAGACATGTGGCAAGTTGGCTTGTGTGTGTGTGAGAGAGAAAAGTCAAAGGTTTTTTTTAAGCATTTCTCTCTCCTCTCTTTCCCTCTTTTACGCTGGAAAAACTGAAATGGGAAGGGAGTATGATTATTTCCCTTCTTCATCACTCTTCCCTCTCATCTCTCTCGTTCTCTCTCTTCTCCCTCTCTTCGTCAGCCATTGAAGACCAAGGGAAGGAAGAAAAGTTGGAAAAGGTAAGGGAAAATTATCTCTAATGCCAAAACTTCATTTGTTAATGTTGTTCCTTGCATCAAGAGCTTTTATTTGATGGTAATAGTTTGGCATTTGGGGCTGGATTGAGTTCTAGAGAAATTGTGAAAGTTGGAGAATCAAGAACTCCCTTTGAGAAAGTTGATAAGGTGAGTGAAACCTATTTATCTATCTATGTTTTGTGTCAAATAGATTAGTTTGTAATTTCTGGAAATTTGGCATTGAATCCAAAAAAATGAGTGCCACTATTCATTTGGTATGTTTTGACATGAGAATGGTATTTTGGGATGAGTTTAGGATAGATAGATTGATTGGTGATTGGAATTTGATGTTTAGATGAGATTGGAATTTTGATGTTTGTGTTGCCCAAAACCAAAGCATGATAAAGGAGTAGGATTTTGGTCATTTTGAGATTGTCATTGTCTTCCTTGTGGAAAATTGTGTGGGAGAAGTGTTGAATATGAATTTTGAACCATTGGGAACTTAGTGTTAAAAGTGGCAAGTTTTGGTTAGTAAGAAACTCTGTTTTGGCAGTGATCTTTCATGGACTTTTTAAAATAGCAAATGGTGTTGGAAAATTATGAAACTTTCCAGTCTTAAAGTTCACATCTCAAGCTTCAAAATCGACACATGTTTTGTGTCATTTCGAATTTTGGGCTAGGAGTTATGACTGTCCAAAGTTTGATGTTAAATCTGGGAACAATCTTGAATAGTGTGGACTTTTCTTGAAATCTGTATTTTTGTGGTGATTTTCAGTAATGACCCATATTTTTCCTATGAAGAGGACTTAAATACCTTTCATTTGGCTTTGGGATCACCTCATTTCGATTTTTCTAGAATTAGTTATGAACTTTCGAAGTTGCCTTGGCTGCAGCGCAAAAGTTTCTGTGCACATTCTGGCCGCAGCCAAGATTGGCTGCAGCTAGAAACTTTCTGTGCTGTTTCTGGTCGCAGCCAGAGTTTTTTTTGGCTGCAGCCAGCCCTTGTTTTCAACACCTTGTAATTTTGAAAAGTGGTTTCCAACCCAATGTTTCCCAATCCTTTAGGGCTTTTATTAGAGCCAATTTTAACTATTTAAAGGACATAAATGATAACCAAATCTAAGTATTGTGAAGTCAATTGAGTATTGGAATAGAGAATAACTCTTCGTCCCTAATTATAATTATAGGATACGATATTTGCCCTCCTCGGGAGAGACCTGCGACAAAGCACGCAGGGAACGAACCAGGTAGTGACTTTTCTCTCATGTTGTGTATGATGTTTTGGTATGCATAACTTATCATTGAACTGTGAAATGCATGTACCATGGTCCATTACAGCGCGAGCAGGTCAGCGTGAGCCGTGTAGGGATTGACATTGGTCATCTCTAGGTCGGCCATTGAATTGCCGTTGTAATCGACATGGAACTTTGTGAGTCCGACCCGTGGGGCGGCGTTTGTTAATCCAGCCATGGGCTGTGAGTTTTGAATCTTGCCTGTATGGCTTGTGTGATGAAATGCTTTATATGAATCCCAGCTGTGGTGGAATATATTGTGTGATTGTGTTGTGCAATGCAGCGTGAGCAATATTAAGGGATGACATGTGTCATACTAACCATTATCGTTATAATTGCCGTTGTAGTTGCTTTATGTGGATAATGATTTGATTTCATGCCTTATTATTGTACATACTAGAATGATTTGACACTACGGGGATTCTTTAGAATCTCACTCTCCCAAAAACCATGTTTTAGACAGGGCAGAAGGATCAAAGGGAAAGCGGGTGACGAAGAGAGGGTAAAGCTCATTGATACGAGTCTATTTTGGAAAAAATTTGGTTATCATTTTGTAAATCATTTGGATATATTTTGTTGGGAATTACATGTATATTTTGGATAGTAATTATGTAATCCCCTTGTATGGGAAACTACTTGGGCTTTGTGCCTTGTATAGACCTTGAATTAGTAATTGAACCCCGAGTGTGTCGGGAATTTGCATTATACTCTGATAATTGTGAATGAAATCAACCTATATAGGCCATTTAGTATGGAAATGTGAATATGAGACCGTCACAAACAGGTTTTGTAAAAGTTTTTGTAAGCCATGATTTTGGGAAGTTTGATTTTGTTTAAGTCCCAAAATTATCTAAGGTCTCTAATTCTACATCAATTACGTATTTATGAACTAAATCTCGGCCTTAAGCGTGAAGGGGGTTACACTGACCCACAAGGGCCAGCCCTATAGGGTCGGATCGACCTTAATTTCTAGCTCTAAATACACGCGTGGCCTCAAACTCTTTGAATTTTTAATAAAATAAATCTTACTTTATTTCAAGATGAAGCTTCTGGGAAGAAGCTAGCTTAGTGATTAGCGAGGCTTGTTCCACTCGATGACCCTCGAATGAAACTGATAACATGCTTATGTTATTTTTTGTCATACTTAAAATATTCGGATAAAAGAGTATGAAAGAGTTGTATGAGATACATGATTACCACTACATACAATGCAAATGTCATTTATTAACTTCGTACGTTTTCAATATGTGACTGGGACATTGTTGATTAGAAGCTTAGGCCTGTTAGTTTCTTTTTTTTTCTTTTTTCCAAAACAGTTTTATTAAATTGTTTTTTGAAACAAGTTTCATAAATAAAAAACAAAAAATCCGTTTGAATAATTGTTTTAAAAAATACATTTGAAAACCAAAAACATAAAAATTTATTTGAAATTATAACACATGTATTTGAATTGTGTGTATATCTATTCATAGGAAGATACAAACATATATAAAGAGTGAAGAGCCTAGGTATTAATTGCTTCTAAATGAGGAGATCGTAACGGTCAATCAATCCTGCTAATTATGCTAATTGATCTAATAATAATGATAGAGTAATTCTAATAATGATAGAATATTTCCTTAACACTTCTCCTCAAATTGGAGCAGATTAAGTTGGAGCATATATGTTAATCATGCCCATCTTATTACAAAGATACTCAACTCGTATCCCACTTAGAAGGTCTGCTAACTGGTCGTCCGATCATACATGTCCTGTAGATACAACATTTTCTTTGATTTTGTCCCGAATGAAGTGATAGTTGATTTCAATATGCTTCATCCGCTCATAGAACACAGAATTCGATGCTATATGAAGCACTGCTTTATTGTCACACCAAAGCTTCACAGGTAATGTTGTGGCAATGCCAATTTCCTTCATGAGCTGAAGTACCCATACAACTTGTTGTATGGATTGTGACATAACTCTGTATTTTGCCTCTACCTTGATTTAGATGCAACCCCTTGTTTTTTACTCCTCATAGATATCAGGTTGCCACCAACAAACACACAGTAATCCGTAGTGGATCGTCTCGTGGCCTTAGATCCTGCATGATCCACATCAGAGAAACACTCAACTTTAGTGTGTCCAAAATCTGAATAGAGAATGCCCTGACCTGGGGAGCCTTTCAGATAATGCAAGATATGTTTTAAGGCTTCCCGCTGTGGCACTGTTGGAGATGCCATGAATTGACTAAGTACACTAACCAAGAAAGTTATATCAGGACGAGTCATTATCAGATAATTCAGCTTTCTAACCAATCTTCTATATCTCTCAAGATATGCAAATGGCTTTAGTTTCTCTGGATCAATCTTCCTTTTCAAGTGATCAGGAAGTTCATCAAACATACTATCATTCAAGTCCAGGTATGGATTTGAAATCATGGGAATGTTACTTGGTGCAGCTTCAAGCTTTCTAGTTTCCTTCAGGAGGTCTAGAACTTACTTCTTCTGAATCAACAGAATGCCTTTCTTGTTTCTCATAACTTCAATACCCAGAAAGTACTTCAATGTTCCTAAGTCTTTCGTTTGGAAGTAGAGGTTAAACAAGACTTTAAGCTCAGAAATTCTAGAAGTGTTCTTCCCTGTAATCACAATATCGTCAATATATACAACCAGAAGAATCATACCTGCATCGGTCTTTTGATAGAACATAGAATGATCACTCTTGCTTTGGCTCAATCTGAACTTCTGAACTACGTTACAAAATCTATCAAACTATGCACGTGGACTCTGTTTCAGACCGTACAATGACTTTTTGAGATCACACACTTTCCCACACTCCCCCTGAGCAATAAAACCAGGAGGTTGCTCCGTATAAACTTTCTTAAGAAAGTCACCATTAAAAATGCATTCTTAACATCCAACTAATGCAAATGCCAACGATAGGTGGAAACTAGAGAGACAAAAAGATGAACAAAAGTGAGCTTAGCGACCGGGGAGAAAGTCTTAGACTAATCAATGCCATAAGTTTGAACATACCCTTTGACAACAAGCCGAGCTTTTAGCCGTTCCAAGTAACCATCATCCTTAGTCTTAACCACAAACACCTATTTTCACCTAATGACCTTCTTCCCATAAGGCAGATCAACAAGAGTCTAGGTGCCAACCTTTTCAAGGGCCATAATTTCTTCTTCTATCACAGCATGCCAACTAGGATGGGCTAAGCTTGGTGAAGGGTGGTGATGGACTTAAGGGTGGCCACAAGGGAAGAGGAAACATGGGACAATTGTTTGTAAGACACAAAGTTTGATATAGGATATGTGCAATCAGCATATCATTTAGGAGGACAATGGGGGCAGATACCTTTTCTGAGGGCAATAGGGAGGTCATTGGATGGGTCAATGGCAGAATCAGGCACAACTGTATTAGGGGCAAGAGTAGATGTAATACCCTGAATTCTGAGACTTGAGGCTAGAGAATAAGCCTGGATTAAGTGGACTGCTAAGCCCTAGTTTAGCAGGATCCCAAATTTGATTAAGGGATTATAACTTCAAAAGTGGGTGTGATTATTTATAAATAACCACTTTTAGACGATGTGATATGCTTTGAGATTTGAATGTGTTATGAGTAGTGCCGAAACCCTATATTTAAGTTCAATTGTGGATTAACATCTAAATTGACTTCAAATATAGGGAGGGTGCATATTATGGCTAGCAGAATGAGAAAATGTGTTTGGTGGTGATTTAGTGTGAATTACCATAATTAGGGGAAAAACGGTAAAGTTGTCGGCCAATTGATTGGTTGCCGAAGAGGAAACTTATTGGTAACTTGAAGATCAATGGTTGTGATTGATTTGTTTAGAGATCAAAGGGTGGAATCTCATGTGCATGTGTGTATGTGAGCTCATGGGAGGTATGTTGAGATGGTGACAAGTGTCACAATATAGACCATTAGATTGGTCAAATGTTCAAAAGCTCTTCCCTCTCTCCTCTCTTTCCTTCTTGGTCGGTTGGTATGCTTTTGGGGGCCAAAAATCTTACCTTCTTCATCTTCTTTCTCTATCTCCATTTTCATTGAGCTTGAGGGAGGAAAGAGAAATGGAAAAGGTGAGATTTAGCTTGGTTAATGTCCTCTTTTGCTTAAATCATCTTCTATAAAGTTGTTCATAGTGATGAGAGCTTCATTGCTATAGTTTTGGATTTGTGAAAGAAGGTGTCTTGAGAGCTTGGGGAAATTGTGAAGATGAAGAATCAAGGATTTGGCTTGGGAAAGAGGAAAAGGTGAGTATTTGTGCCCTTTTGATCTAAGTTCTGTGATTTTTGGTTGAGCCTTGTGAATTGTGGAATTTGCCCTGATTTTGGTATAATTTTGAAATGAATAAGTTGAATGAGTATTGTGGTTAAAATGGTGTATGGATGTGTAAAATGGTCTTTGGGATTGTTTGCTATCATTGGGAAGGAAATTGGTGTAATTTAGGTAATGTGTGTGAAGAGTGTGACCAAAAGGGGAAAATGTTATTATAATGTGATTTTGGTTGTTTTAAGGTTTCCAATGTGTTCCTTGTATGGAATTATGTGGGAATAGATTTGTGTTA
Organism: Inga laurina; assembly: GCA_963855925.1. NCBI lineage: Eukaryota > Viridiplantae > Streptophyta > Magnoliopsida > Fabales > Fabaceae > Inga > Inga laurina. The sequence goes on from OY979706.1 coordinate 34,744,136, forward strand.
GAAGTTGAGGACCATTGGAAACATATTGGGTAAGTTTGGGAGAATTCTGGTATCTGCTACGTTTGGGTTCTGATAGAGCCTCACTCGAGTGAACAAGGGTCTTACACGAGTACAGTGTCATATTTTCCCTTTCCCCTTCAGTTTTGGTTGCACTTGTTCATATAAGATGCAAGAGTGTACTTCCTCACCTACGAGTGATATGGGTTATCACTCGAGTGAAGGTGGTCTTACTTGAGTGATCATGTGCTTCTACACTTAGAGCCGCTTCTCGGGTGGTTACTCGCAGTTGGTTTGTTAAGAGTGTGAGCTAGTACTCACATGTATTGTGACCTCACTCGAGTACCAGAGCTAGTGCTCAATTGCACTTCTGGCTCTGGGTTTTCTGTGACTCTCAGGTGGTCACTTCTTGAGTCTCACTTGGTGGGACTCAGGTGAGTATGAGGCCATCACTCAAGTGCTATGTTGGATGCTCGAGTGCTATAGGTATTTTCTGTCTCTGCTTGTGCTTTCGGTCGAGCACTCACACGAGTGAGCCATCCTCACTCGAGTTCGAGTCATCCATCACTTGAGTACGCCATCTATCACTCGAGTGATGAAGCCAAAAATGGGGTTTTGAGGTTTTGTAAGAGATCTTTGGTCAAGTTTCTCCCAACCCTTTAGGCGTGTGTTTAGGCTATGAGTAGCCATCTAAAGGTTTTGAATGATAACCAACTTAAGTATTTGAAAGTTAAGGAATTGAAAAAGGCATTAACCCTATGTCCTTGATTTTGGTTATAGGGTTTGATGGTCGTCCTGATCGTGAGCAGCCGGAGCTGGAGCTTACGTAGAAGGACTAGGGAAGGGAACATATCTCTCCTGCATGTATTTGATATTTGTGTTAGTGTGTTGGTGCATGTCTTTGCTTTACATGATTATGTGTAATTTGAAGCTATGTTTCAATTTATGCTATGACCATCAGTATGTTGTTTAAAGCATTGAGCTTTCAAATTTGTCATTGTGTTAGCATAAGTTATATGATGCAAGCATGTCATGCATTAAACATTTATCATACATGCATATTAGTATCGTTTCCTACTGAGACTCTCTTGAATCTCACCCTCCCCTACTAACCTTTCAGACAAGGTAGTGGATCGAGGATGGAATAGGCACCAAGGGCATTGAGGACTCCTTCGGATTGCCGTTTTGGTGGTTGGTTATCATAGTTGGGATTATTATGTATTGGATGTACGTATTTGAATTTGGGATATGTATATGAGATAGTTTGAGTAATCTCCTATTTGGGTAATTGTATATAGGTGAATGTGCCCTGTAAGGCTTTGATTAATATATGGAACCCGGGATTGTCAGGATTATTACATTGCGTACTCTAATATATTTAAATGTGATTTATCTTCGTGTAGTAATTGTATTCGGAATGTGAATGTGAGACCAGGGTATGAAATGATTTCGAAAGACATTTGTGAAAACCCTATATGATAGATGGGTTAGTAAATGTTATTTGATTGTTATTGGTCTCTATTTCACTTTAATTGTGTGTTTCGAATATAATTACGGCAGGGTGTTACAGTAAGAGGGTCTGGGGTCATAGTAATAGAATTCGACGGCGAAGCATCTATTGATAGAGGCGCAGAATTGGCTAGATCAGTCTCAATGATTATTTGAGGAACCGGAACAGCAGCCTGAACTGGTGGGACATGATAAACCAAGAAATCATCCATCATATCAATGACTGAGGGAGACACAGATATGACTGAAGACTTGAAGAAAGAAGAAGACTTATAGAAGATGACATCAGTAGACACAAGATAACGACAAAGATTAAGAGAGTAATACCGATAACCTTTTTGAACGTGAGAAAAACCAAGGAATACACACTTTAAAGACTTGGGATAGAGTTTACTGACACTCGGACGAACATCCCGAACAAAACAAATGCAACCAAAGATTTTCGGATCAACGGGGAAGAGCTTAGTGGTAGGGAACAAAACAGAATAGGGAATGTCACCACTAAGAATAGCCGAAGGCATGCAATTGATAAGAAAACATGCAGTAGATACGGTATTAGCCCAAAATGGTGTAGGAATACTGGAATGAAACATAAGAGCTCGAGTAGTTTCTAAAGGGTGGCGATTCTTTCTTTCAACAACACTATTTTGAGCAAGGGTATCGACACATGAGGATTGGTGAAGAATACCATGGCTATGCGTGTAATCAGTAAAAGGGGCGGAAAAATATTCTTTCGCATTATCACTTCGAAGGATTTTGATAAGAGTATTGAACTGATTTTGAATATCAACACAGAAGTTTTGAAAATAAGTAAACAATTTATAGCAATGTTTCATTAAATAAAGCAAGTTGTTCGTTAAAAATCATCAACAAAAGTGACAAAATAATGATAACCAGTTTGAGATAAAACTGAATGAGGACTCCGAACATCAGAATGTACTAAGTTAAAGGGGTACGTAGCCTGTTTATTAACTCAAGGTGACAAATGAACAGATAGTGTTTGACAAACTAACACGACTCACAATCCAAAGCAGATACAGAAGAAAACTGAGGATATAATCTCTTTAGAGATGAAATTGACACATGACCAATACGACAATGAACTTCAAAGGGAGATGACCCACCAGAACATGCAACGGAACACGGCACCTAATCATCTAGAATGTAGTGTCCACTAGATTCATAGCCTTTACCAATAATACGCTTCATCGATAGATCTTGGATCAAACAATGGTTAGGAAATAGTGAGATGAAACAGTTCAAATGACAAGTCAGTTTACTGGGAGATAGAAGATTAAAGGTAAGATTAGGAATATCAAGAACATAAGATAATAAAATAGAGGGGGTAGGGTTAATAGTGCCTGATCCAAACACACGGACGGGGGAACCATTGGCAATGAAGATGGAAGATGGGTTAGCATAGGTGGCATACGATGAAAATAAACGATGGTTGTTATGTGGTCAGTAGCATCGGAATCAATGACCCACTTCGAGGAAGTAGTAGGAAGACCAGAGGGCAGAGTACATGTAGATAAGGCTGTGGCAGATAGCAAACCATAGGCAAATGAATCAGAGGTTTGGGCAACATGAGTAGAACCATACTGCTGATCATATTGCTGTTTAAGCTATAATTTTTGACAATTTTTCTTGATATGGCCAAGTTCCTTGCAATAATGACAGATAATACTGTTAGAAGTCATGTTTAGGGCACTGGAACCCTGTTTGGAGCTAGAATTCCTGTTGTTAAAGGGACCTCAACTAGCCAAAGCACTCGTATTACAAACAGGTGGGTCACACCATCAGTGTGAAGAACACGTGTGAACACATCTTCGAGGGATGGGAGCTCCAGACTAGACAGGATTTGAGAGCGGATGGTCTTATAAGAGGGATCAGGGCTTCGAGAAAACCAATAATGGCCTGTAGTTCTAGATTTTTAATGCAAGTCTCAGGATCTGCTTGTGGCGAAATGAGGAATTTCATTTCCTCATACAACCATTTATAATCCAAAAAGAAGTCTTTCAATGGACAACCTTGTTGTTGAGAGCGATAAAAACCTTTACAAACCTCGTGAATCCGAATGAGGTTGCCTTTACCAGAGAACATAAATGTGAGATAATTCATTATTTCCTTAACAGGAGTGCAGTGAATCACTGAAGACAAAATTCGGGGTTCAATGGAATTTCTGATTTGAAACAAGACTCTAGCATCAGCTCGTTTCCAAGCAACTGGTTTGTCTTTGTCACTAGGGAGTCATCAGTTAAATGTCCTTTCTTCTCAATACCTATAATGTATATCTTAACAGTGGAGCTCCAATCACTATAATTAGTCCAGTTTAATTGTGAGAAAGTGATCTTAGCAGACTTGGGTAACATTTCAGGAATCTTAGAGTCAGCTATTTAATCCAGAGGCGAATAACAATAATAGATAAGTCCAAACGAAAAGAAAATCTCCAAATTGGGTCACAACAAACCAAACAATACCTCGAAATAGTCCAAAAAGTGCGAAATAGTCCAAAAAACAATGCAAAATAGCCCAAAACAATGAGAACTAGTGTGGAACAGTACCAAACAGTGTGAAATAGTGTTGAACAGTTCCAAACAGTGTGTAACATTAACCAATAGTGTGAAACAGTACCAAACATTGTGAAGCAATATCGAAATAGTGCCGAATAGTGACGAAATAGTGCCAAATAGCAACGCAATGAACAGTAATGAACAGGCGCACAAAAACAAATTTTAGAGATCAATTTAGCTTTGGTACCATGTAACACATGTATCTGAATTGTGTGTATATCTTTTCACAGGAAGATATAATATATATACAAAGAGTGAGGAGCCTAGGTATTAATTACTCTTAAATGAGGGGATCGCAACGGTCAAACAATCATGCTAATTGATCTAATAATAATGATAGAATATTTCCTTAACAGAAATAATTGTTCTTGTTGCATAAACTAAGATAACAAAAAAGGGAAAAGAATTGTTTGATTTACTTATTTCTTTTTTTCTTGCCAACATTTGATTTACTTATTTCATATAATTGATATTGAAATTATTTTTTATGATCAATTTCTTACTATATTGATACAACAACCACCGTTATTATCCTACTAAGTGAGATCGGCTATATAGTTTATACGACACCATTTAACTCTATCCACTAACAAGGGCAATCATTTATAGAATGAAATTTTGTCACCAGTGGTGATGTAACATCAACCGTCAATGATAGTGACATGGTGTCAATTGATGGCCATTAAGAGTGGTAACATAACGTAGTCGCTGGCAGTATTGTGGATGCATTTAGTGGCTATTGTCAATGGTAATGTGGTGTTGATGATAGGTGGCGTCCTCAAGCAGGAAGAAAAACTTTCTCCATTATTCAAAACAAAAAATAAGAAATATATATATATAAAAGAAAACATCTAAAAATTGTTTTCCGTTTTTAGGTTTTAAAAAAAATTACTATGTTTTTTTAAAGTTTAACTAAAAATAAATTAGCGAATGAGGTGTTTTTTGTTTTTATTTTAAAAAAAAAGTGTTTTCAAAACAAGAAAACAAACAAGCCCTTGCATTCTTACTACATGTGTGTTTCTTTTTGCAAAATGCAGAAATCCTAAGGCCCGCAACTGCAGAGTGAGGTTTTCCCAGCATTCATTAGAATGATGTATGCTGGGGACATTAAAGTCTTTGTAAATTCCGTTATGATTAAGATTCTCCACTATATTTCCATAATCATAATTTTGCTATAATCCTTGATTATTTAGTTGACTTATGAGATTTAGAAGCCTCAAAATATAAATACTTCTTTTGAAACAAGAAGAACCATAATTAGAACATAATAGGAATATCCAGACACTACTACATAATCACAAATTTATATGATAGTTATTTTCAACCATATTTGATGGTTGACGGTTTAAAACCATTATATATGAAGGCGCTCTATATACTCAACGCAGACATATAACAGTTTTGAACCGTAATATATTGAGGGCATAGATAACGGTTATTTGTTAATGTTAGATCCCAAGTTTTGATGATAACAAAAAGTCAATTGTGTGTAAATCATGCTTTTATAAGTTTAAGAAAAGTTTACAAAGTTACCAAATGCATATAGGAATGTTTTCTGGTGTCTGCTGTCAAATTGAACTGGAGTGCTCGAGCATGAGCTTTGCACTCGAGCATAGATCCCTTCTGTGCTCGAGCAGGTGCGAGTGAAAGCTAGAAAGTGTTCACCCGAGAGGCATGCCACTGTTATGTTCACTGATTCACTCGAGCACATGCGAGTGAAGGTCCGCGAGTGCTTGGCCGAAAGCAAGTATTATCATTTCTTCCTTGATGCACTCGAGCAGAGACATCAATGCTCGAGCATGAGTGTTCAGTACTCGAGCAAGAGTCTGCGAGTGTTTGGCCGAGAGTCAAGAAGTTCAGAGAAGAGCAAGTGTGCTCGAGCACAACCTCATATGCTCGAGTGACACATCAGCACTTGCGAGTGATAAATTTATCCCTCTCCAAATCTGATGCGAGTGCTTGTATAAATGGTATATTTCTTGAGAATATTCTTCTCACTCAAGCAGGAGTCTGTGTGCTCGAGTGAGGGCCCACATCACCTGCGAGTGATAAATTTATCCCTCTCCAATTCTGATAAGAGTGTTGGTATTGAGAGCATATTCCTTAAGAATATGCGTCTCACTCGAGCAGGAGTGTGTGTGCTCGAGTGAGGGACCACATCACCCGCGAGTACAAAATCTCACTCTTGCTAAAATGATATGCGAGTGATGACCCGAGAAGACACTCCCAGTGGAAAATGCAAGATCACTTGAGCAGGAGGAGTTGTGCTCGAGTGAGACCCCACATCACTCGCGAGTGAGAATTCTGACTCTCTGAAATCCTATGCAAGCACAACCCGATAACTGAAGCACAAAGAGGAAAATAGGAAGATCACTCGAAGTGAGCCATTCATGGTCGAGTGATGCTCTGCCAGATCACCAAAATACCAAGTCTCACAACGTTCAATCCGAATATAGTTTATTGTTAATTATGCATATCATCATTACTTATTATCATTGTCTAACATCATTTTAAATGAATTATAAGTGTGATACAGGAGGATGAACGTTGAAATAAACATACATGAAGGAAAGTCAAACAACGGCAGACAACGTTACGACAAACACACACCTACTACATTAAAAGTTTTCAAACGTACGCATGCCATTCTACAGTTGCAAAGCCCCGCTCCTCAAATGATGATTACTCAAACGGGCAGAAACTGAACACCTATAAATACAGAGATTCAGAGATTGTCAAGAAGAACGAAGCACAAGAATTCACAAGCTTATACATAAGTCTCTGTTATTCACAAATTATTCTCTGTATACACATTGTTCTTCAGTGTTTATTTATTTACTCTGTAAGAGAGTCTTCATTCAACTCAAACTTTATGCTTATTTGATCTCAAGGTATTGGGACCTTGAGAGGGTAGATTTCCTTACGAGAGAAGCAGTTGAGAGAATTCCTTGTTAAACCTTTCACTCATAAGTCTTATAAGATACAAGCAGAAGAGAACGTTGCTGCTCATAAGACTTACAGTGGTGTAAGCAGGAGAGAACGTTGATGCTCATAAGTCTTGTATACATAAGCAAGTGAGAAGGGTCATAGGTTATTTTTCTGCACGTAAGACTTGTCGTAAGGGGGAGAGAAATTTCTTAGTGAGAGAATATTTCTGCTCGTAGTCCTTTCAAGGACAATTGTTGTTGTGTGGCGGTCTGAGAGCCCATTGAATCTTGGAAGTATAGTGAAAATCTCAGTAGGTCTTGATTTCTGAGGACTGGACGTAGGCCTGGTTGTTAGGCCGAACCAGTATAACTCTCTGTGTTCAAATCTTCTCAACTCTACTCTATCTACTACATTTTTCATATCTCCACATCAAGCAAAAAATTTATAACATCACCCAATTCACCCCCCTCTTGGGTGAAGCTTGCCTCTTTCATTTGGTATCAGAGTGAGGTCTTCTCCGAAGAGCCTAACAGCTTGAGAAGGATCTGATAAATGGCAACAATGGGTGAAAACATTCTTCCAGACGGAGCTTCAATCACTAGACCTCCTGGTTTTGCTGGAGAACATTTTTCGTTCTGGAAAGCTAAATTCAGAGTGTTCGTGATGGCTAATGAGTACGGCTTGTGGAATGTAATACAAGATGGTGACTATGTTCCAATGAAGAAAATCGAAGATAGAGCTGTTAAGAAGAGTCCAGAGGAGTTTGACGAGAATGATAAAAGGTTAGTAACATTAAATAGTAAAGCTATTTTAATGATACAGAGTGCTCTTAGTCAAAAAGAATACTTTCGTATATGTACTCTACCAACTGCCAAAGATATGTGGGATTCTCTTGAAATTGCTCACGAAGGTACATCTGGGATCAAAGAAAATAGAATCAATACTCTAATTACAGAATATGATTTATTTCGTATGAAACCTGGAGAAGGTATATCAGAATTCGAACTCAGGTATGCTCATCTTGTTAATCAATTATCTGCTCTTGGAAAGTCGTTTGATCAAAATTCCCAGGTAAGAAAGATTCTTAATATTCTTACAAAAGAATGGGAAGCGAAGGTGACAGCTATCGACGAAGCTAAAGGAGAATCTATGAGATCCGTAGCTGCTCTCTTTTGAAGTCTTTCCGAGTATGAAGGTAAGTTGAGATTCAAAAAGGAACTTGAAGAATTCGATGATAAAAAGAAAAAGGGAGTTGCACTTAAAGCTATCAAAGAAGAAGAAGAATCTTCTAAAAATGAAGATGTCCCTAATGATGATGAAATGGGAATGATCGTGAGAAAATTCAAGAGGTTCTACAGAAGAGGTCAAAAGAATTTCAAAAACTATCAAGGTGGACCAAGCAAGAAAGAAAACAAAGAACAACAGATAGTATGCTATGAATGTGGGAAACCTGGACACATCAAATCTGAATGTTTCAGAAACAAAGACAAAAAGAAGCTGAAAAAGAAAGCATATATATCATCTATATGGGGTGATAGTTCCTCAGACGAAGAAAGTGACAACTACGAAGTAGCAAATCTATGCTTGGTAGCCAAGGAAGAAGAATCAGACTCTGAGGTAAGTGATTCTGAACCTTCCTATGAAGAATTGTTATCTGAATATAATGCATTGCATACAGAGTACATCAAAGTAGCTAAAGGAATGGTTAACTATAAGAAGAAAGTAAAAGAATTAGAAAGTACAATCATATCATCATATGAAATGTGTTAAGAGAAAGATAAGAAAATAGATGATTTAACAAAAATTGTTGAAAAGTTTACTAAAGGAAGTGAAACTCTTAAGGTTATTTTAAATTATCAGAAAGTTTCATTTGATAAATCTGGAATTGGATATAATTCTGTTCATGATAAGAATAAAGGATATAAGAGGAATAGTAGAGCATATCTTAAATATTTCAGGAATTCTGTGCATACATCAAATCCATTCGCATCATGCAATTATTGTAACAGGAAAGGACATTATACTTCATCATGTTATTTCAAAAAGGGACAAGTTGTTGGAACATATAAATGGGTTTTGAAAGGGACACATACATCACATACTAACCACAAAGGACCTAAGAAAGTGTGGGTACCTAAAACTTGATCATTTTATTCTAGGTTTATCTCAAAGCATCCCGAGCGAACAAATGGTATATTGATAGTGGATGTTCGAGACACATGACTGGTGACAAAAATAAGTTCACCATGCTAGAAACTAGAGAAGGAGGAAAGGTAACATTTGGAGGTAATCAATCTGGACATATTGCTGGAATTGGTGAAGTGGGAAAATCCGATAGTGTTCAAATCAGCGGAGTGTATTATGTTGAGGGATTATGCCACAATCTTCTGAGTGTAAGTCAAAGCACTGACAAAGATAACTGGGTGATTTTTGACTCAAAAGAATGCTTGATAGTGAACAAGAAAGATCTGCCACTAAACAAAGAATCTATCAAAGCAAAGATCCAAGCTCAAAGGGACAGTAATTGTTATACTATTGATTTAAATTCAAATCCTCTTGAAAATTGTTTTCTTAGTCGATCAGAGGAAAGTTGGTTATGGCATAAGCGTCTGGCTCATGTCAATATGAATCAACTTGATAAATTGATTAGAAAAGATCTAGTTGTTGGTCTTCCCAAACTCAAATTCAAAGATAATATGGTTTGTGACGCATGTCAGAAAGGAAAACAAACTAAATCCTCTTTTAAAACAAAGTATGAGATTTCTACTTCAAAACCGTTACAATTACTTCATATGGATTTGGTAGGACCTGCAAGAGTAAAAAGTTTTGGAGGAAATTTATATACGTTAGTAATTCTTGATGATTTTACAAGATTTGCATGGACTATATTTATTGCTTCAAAAGATGAAACTTTTGCTGAATTTATTATGTTTGCCAAAATGGTTCAAAATGAGAAAGGTATTTCTATTGTTTCTATTAGGACGGACCATGGAGGAGAATTTGATAATCAACTATTTGAAAACTACTGCAACAACGAAGGAATAGATCATAACTTCTCTGCTCCTAGAACACCTCAACAAAATGGAGTAGTGGAAAGAAAGAACAGAGTTCTTACAGAAATGGCAAGAGCATTACCTAATGAAAAAGAAATGTCACAAGTGTTCTGGGCAGATGCAATGAGTATTGCTTGCTACATCTCAAACCGAGCATATATTCACAAATCACTTGGAAAGACGCCATATGAACTTTACAAAGGAAGAAAGCCAAATCTTGCTCATCTAGATATCTTCGGGTGTAAGTGTTTCATTCACAACAATTGTAAGGAAAACTTAGGTAAATTTGATTCAAAGTCTGATGAAGGTATATTTCTAGGATATTCTAATAGAAGTAAGGCTTATAGAGTTTTCAATAAAAGAACATGTACTGTTGAAGAATCTATTCATGTTGTGTTTGATGAAATTGAATCTCAGACAAAACTTATTGATGAAGAAGAAATGGATTCAATCAAGAAAAACAAATCTATTTCAAAACAAGATGATTTTGAAACAAATGATTTTCAAAATTTAGAAGATGTCGATGATCATGCTCAACCAAAAGCATGGAGACATATGAAGGATCATCCAATTGATCAAGTTATAGGAGATATTCATGAAGGTGTCAAAACCAGAAACAGAATCCTTAATGAGGTAACCTTCTCTACATTTATTTCTGAAATTGAACCTCTAATATTGAAGAAGCTTTATCTGACAATGATTGGGTGATTGCTATGCAAGAAGAACTAAATCAGTTTCAAAGAAATCAAGTTTGGGATTTGGTTCCACGACCTAAAGACCATACGGTTATAGGAACCAAATGGGTTTTCAAAAACAAACTTGATGAATCAGCAATCATTGTGAGAAACAAAGCAAGATTGGTTGCCAAAGGCTATAATCAAGAAGAAGGTATTGATTATGAGGAAACATATGCTCCAGTGGCAAGATTGGAGGCAATACGAGTACTCCTAGCCTTTGCTTGCATTAAAGGTTTTAAACTTTATCAAATGGATGTGAAAAGTACTTTTCTAAATGGTTATATTATGGAGGAAGTATATGTAGAACAACCCCCTGGTTTTGAAGATGAAACAAAACCTGACCATGTCTTCAAACTTAAGAAAGCACTATATGGTTTGAAACAAGCACCTAGAGCTTGGTATGAAAGACTAAGCAAATTTCTTCTTGATCAAAGTTTTGTCAGAGGTAAAGTTGATACAACTCTATTCATCAAACATAACAAAAATGATATTCTAATTGTTCAAATTTATGTTGATGATATTATTTTTGGTGCTACTAACGAATCTGTGTCAAGAATTCTCTAAGATTATGCAGGGAGAATTTGAAATGTCCATGATGGGAGAATTGAACTTCTTTCTTGGACTTCAAATCAAACAAAAGAAGAATGGTATATTTATATCTCAGACAAAGTATTTGAAAGAGTTGTTAAAGAAATATGGATTAGATAATGCTAACGGAGCTGATACTCCAATGAGCTCTACAACACTGTTGGATGCTGATGTAAAGGGACCTAGCTTCAACATCACTAAGTATAGAGGAATGATTGGCTCATTACTCTATCTCACAGCTAGCAGGCCAGATATTCAGTTCAGCGTGGGAATGTGTGCAAGGTATCAATCCGCTCCCAAGGTATTACATGCAGAGATAGTAAAAAGAATCTTCAATTATCTAGGAGATACTTCAGAGCTTGGTCTTTGGTATCCGAAAAGAGGGAACGAGTATTTATTGGCATATTCAGATTCAAATCACGGAGGATATAAAACTGACAGAAAGAGTACCAGTGGTCAATGTCAATTTCTGGGAGGCTCTCTAGTATCATGGTTCAGCAAGAAGTAGAACACAGTTTCATTATCCTTGACTGAAGCTGAATATATAGCTGTGGCAAGTTGCTGTTCTCAAGTGTTATGGTTGAAACAACAACTTCAAGATTTGGGAATTTATTTAAAAGAAATTCCAATATATTGTGATAACACTAGCACGATAAGCTTGGCCAAGAATCCTGTGCAACATTCAAGGACCAAGCACATAGACATTCGACATCACTTCATTCGAGATCATGTTCAAAAGAAGGATGTCAAAGTGGAATTCATACCAACTCATCTTGAACTTACGGATATTTTCACAAAGCCAATTGCAAAAGATCAATTCTTATATATTCGAAGAGAATTGGGAATGGTTGATCCCAATGAGTTGTAAGTTTTCTTGTTAAATATTTTAATTAAATGTTCCTTTTGATGATAACCATACTGACTTTGGCATCGGAGTGTTAAAAATCATTTTGCAGGTTTGTCACTCGAGCACTGAGAGTGCTGCTCGAGTGATAAGCTGTTTCACTCGAGCACAAATAGCTCTGCTCGAGCACATCACTGTTGAAAATACTCTGCTTCTTGATATGTAAAACAGAGGTTAACAGAGGAAATAAGAATACCAAGAGTCTATCTCAGAAGCAACAGTGAGATCGAACTCACTCGCGAGTGAGGAACTCTCACTCGAGCATGATATGAACATACTTGAAGTAAGGAGTGCCTGCTCGAGTAGAGAGGAAGAATTTCTTTCAAAAAGCAATCCAAATCATGGTTACTCAAATGATCTTGGAGGAGTTGAGTACAAAGATACAAAATATAGCAAGAAATCCATAATCCAGGTACGTTTTTACATGTTTTCTTAAATTTTCCAGAATATCACTCGAGCACAGATAGAACACACTCGAGCACAGTATGAACATCACTCGAGCACTAGGGTTTATGCTCGAGCACTGTCACTTATATCAGTTACGCAGAAGCTCAGAACGTCGCACTTCTTGCTCTCACTCGAGGTGTCTCATCACTCGAAGGTCACAACTCTTCACCTCCAACTGTTTCTCTTCAATCGATCACATCCACTTGCCTCAAATCACCGTTACAACTCTCCAATCTTCTATAAAAGGTGATTCTCATCCTCTGCATTTCTCATTCGGTGCCCTAATTTCTGTTTCCTCGTCTCTTCACTGACAAAAAATTATGTGAATTCTTGCTTCTCTTCACTCTCACTACAATGGCAAGAACCAAAATGCCCTTTATCTCTCAAAGATCTCACTCTCCTTCTCCTACTCATTCTGCTGCCAGTGCATCTGGTACCCCAGAACCAACACCTCCCTCTCCCAAAATCTCTTCCTCACCATCACCTCCTCCTAAACCCAAAACCAAAAAGAGGACTCCAGCTAAGAAACCTCACCCAAAGCCTCAAATCTCAAAGAAAGTCCAACCTCCTCAAAAGAAACCAAAGGGTGTAGTGTTCAAGGAACCTATTGTTACCCGGTCTCAATCCAAGGAAGTACAAGGAAAAGGGAAGAAAAAGGAAACAGAGCAACCCGAAAAATCATCTTCTTCCTCTGGTGATTCATTCAACAAACAACTCCGGGAAGCATTGGAGAAGTCCAAACTTGACAAGATAGTTGGAAAGATCGCTTCTCAAGCCGGTGTTTCAAGTTCACACCAAGTGAGGCAACCAAGTGCCTTTGCTTCAGGAGCCCCTTCTGCTTCACAAGCACCAGTGGATGATCACATCACCAGTCCTCCTGAGGGATTTATTGTTGAGGAACTAAAGGCATTGTCTCAGAAGGTATTTGATGATGAGTATATTCATAGGCATTTCTGTCCAGTTGTGTATGTGGATTTAGATTATTTGAAGAAGAACTGCCATTTGGACTTATATCCTTATCTTCAATACTATGCTCCCTGGCTGAATATCCATACTCACCCACTGTCGTAAAAACTTTTTATTGCAACATGAAGTCCCATAATATTAAGCCTAGATCTGGTGAATTAATTGAGGAAGCAGTGTCTACTACTGTGAGAGGAAAATTTATTATGATATCTGCTAAGATCATAAATGACTTGCTTGGGTATGTTGCACCTCCTCCTGAACCACCTTCTTTTTCAGCCAATGAGGTTTTCCAGATTTTGAGACCAAAAGATCCCATAGGCATTCTAAACTTTAAACCAATTGATATGCCTGATACTCATAGAGTCCTTCACTATATATATTCCCGGAGCATAGTTAATAAGTCCAAAAATTTTACCCATTTTGCTCAAAAGGATTACTATATGTTGGCCTCTTTAATTGCTGGGCAACAAAGGAATGTAGGGGAGATTATCTTCAATGAGATGAGAAGATTTCGATTTTCTTCATCAAAATCCGCAACCATACCATACCATCAGCTTGTATCCTTCATTCTAATGAAAAACAAGATTTGGTATTTGGAAGGAACAGAGAGGGTGATTATATCAAGGTTTGGTAAGACTCAATTAGCTCATATGGGTATTAATCTTCCGGTGAGTCGAACTAAAGCCACATCTAAGAGGGAAGTCACTCCATCAAGAGGTGATAAGGAGCAATCATCTGCTCAGGGTCCTATTCCTCCTCCTTCCTTCATTAATGCCTCTTTTTCCAACCATGTGACTGAGGCAATCAATCAAGCTGTATCAAGTATGAAGAAGGAGTTAGTGACTGAATATGAGAAACTTGTGGAAAAGATGGAGTCATAGGTCATCAAGTTGGTAGATAAGGCTAATACGAACTTTGAATTAATGTTCAAGACTCAGGATGAAATGTCACAGAGGATAACTAATATGGAGACTTTCTTACGATCTCATTTCCCATCTTTATCTTCAGAGGTGCCTCCTGAGACCACTCATACCTCACTTCCTCATCCTCAGACACATGTTCTCTTCACCGATCCAGATTCTAATGTTGATATCACCTATGATCGATCGCCTTCACTACCTCCCTCATCCTTTGTACCACAGCCATCTTCTCCACCAATTGACCCTCTTACTGCCATGGTTTCATTTGTTCCACCTCCTGGTACCACTTTTCCTCAGCCCCCTTCTGATGCTGACAAAACGGGGGAGAAGGATGTGTGATGATTCTGAGTTGAGCTTTTGTGTGGGTGTATTGGGTGTTTGGGTAGATTTTCTGTATGGGGTAGGATTTGATGTTATTTTGGATTATGAGTTATTGACTTAGTAAAAATTTGAATTCAAGTTTAATATTAATGACTATTTTCATGTTTCAAGTTATTCTAAGTTATTAAGTTATTTGCCTCATACTATGCTTATCTTGGTTGCTAAGTGTCCAGAGGAAGTATTGCAAGAAAACTTGAACTTGAAACTAAAACTTGATATGCATTTGGAATTTTCAATTTTAAATCAATCTTTCTTAAACTTCCATCACAAAGGTTTTGTCATCATCAAAAAGGGGGAGAATGTTAGATCCCAAGTTTTGATGATAAGAAATTATTCTCTGTATACACATTGTTCTTCAGTGTTTATTTATTTACTCTGTAAGAGAGTCTTCATTCAACTCAAACTTTATGCTTATTTGATCTCAAGGTATTGGGACCTTGAGAGGGTAGATTTCTTTACGAGAGAAGCAGTTGAGAGAATTCCTTGTTAAACTTTTCACTCATAAGTTTTATAAGATACAAGCAGAAGAGAACGTTGCTGCTCATAAGACTTACAGTGGTGTAAGCAGGAGAGAACGTTGCTGCTCATAAGTCTTGTATACATAAGCAAGTGAGAAGGGTCATAGGTTATTTTTCTGCACGTAAGACTTGTCGTAAGGGGGAGAGAAATTTCTTAGTGAGAGAATATTTCTGCTCGTAGTCCTTTCAAGGACAATTGTTGTTGTGTGGCGGTCTGAGAGCCCATTGAATCTTGGAAGTATAGTGAAAATCTCAGTAGGTCTTGATCTCTGAGGACTACTGGACGTAGGCCTGGTTGTTAGGCCGAACCAGTATAACTCTCTGTGTTCAAATCTTCTCAACTCTACTTTATCTATTACATTTTTCATATCTCCACATCAAGCGAAAAATTTATAACATCACCCAATTCACCCCCTCTTGGGTGAAGCTTGCCTCTTTCAGTTAATAACTATAATATATTGAAATTATTTGTTAGTATATATAGTTATTTTTTATTATTATTTTTATTTAGTTTTACTATTAGTATTTATTATATAAGACACAATAATCATTGATAATAATAATAAATAAAAACTTATATTTATAGTATTCAAAATTCAATACATTATAGATAAACATCATACAATTAAAAAAATTAATCACTTAAAACACTCTCAATAGAACATTATCTTATAATTTTTTGAATTCTAAAATAAAATCAATTAATAAAAACTTCACAATATTATCCAATGTCTTTGTTGTAAATTGTCCACAAATCACGTTTCAGTGCTTTAAGAGTTTTCGTCACATATCCTTTAATTGCAAAAATATGATATAAAGATGAAAATTTGAATATGTGTGTGTGTGTGTGTGTATAGAGTAGAAATAAGCAAATATAAAACCTTAAACAAATCTTGGAACATAACTATAAAAATCATAATATAATATAGTAAAAATTGGCAAATAAAAACACTTGAGCATATCTCAGAACCTTATTCAACAAGCCTGATTTCAACCTGCAGGTTGGGTTGTTAAAGTTTAGGAATGTGAGCTGCTCAACAATAAAACTTCAGCATTTTACCTCATCATTTTTTCCATGTTCTATACTTTTCTCCCGCATTTTGCTCTCTCTTTTAATCTTCAAACTAATGGCCATCACCAGATTAGATACCATAATCTCAATCGACAACCTTGAGCAACAACTAGTGACAACAAAGTTTAGAAAGTCATTACAAAAGTATTTAAAGATAAGCAAAAGTTTTTTGAACAAGTAAGAGATAATTTTTCAAAGACAATTAGTTATATCATTCGAGTGATATGGTCTTATTACATGAAGTGATCAAAGCTTAAAATCTCTTTTATACTATTATGGTGAAGTTTTTGACAAATACCCCTTTCAAAGAATGACAACCTTTTAATATCTATCACTATAATTGAAAAACAGGTTTTAGAGCAATGACAATGTTTTTATAAATGGAACATCACTCGAGTGATATTTTAAAACTTATCACTATCATACCACTCAAATGATCTCTTTTAGTGTTGCTATTCTAAAATTTTTTGAAAAACATCACTCCCTTGACCACTCAAGTAATGACTTCGAATCATTCGAGTGACCACTCGAGTGATGTGTCAAAAAGCATCACTAGCACAGTACTGCAGTGATCCTGAAAGTGATATCATATGAAAATTTTTCTAAGTATAAAAATGTGACACCCTTATTTCCATAGTTATCATATGAGTTTTCTTACAATGAATTTGAACCACTAAACCAAGTTTCCATCCTTAAACAAATACACTCTTGATAATAAAGTAAAATCCCAACTTTAATAGAGGTTTTCCTGAAATAAATTATAAACTTTCAAAGCAGTCATATAGTGGTTCGCACTTCATTATGGCTCATCAATCTTTAACCTTAGTTATCATTACCAGAGTGCTTCTCTACTCATAAACTAGTATGTTGATAGTTAACTTATGGGCCCTTGTCATACATTGACCAAACTTAGTTCATTTCCAGTGCTAGAAGAAATTACCGTTTCAATACATATAATAAATCGACTAAAACTAATCCAGGCTATCTACCTCTACTACTACTACAAGTACTAACTTTACTATGGTTATGTCATTACATTTATATATAATACATGTAGCACAATAAGGCTATCTAAATTTCCCATGTTTCAACAAATTAATAAATAGACAACCAACAGAAGACTTTAATCCTTTATCTCCATTCTTTACTTATCGGGGTTTACTTCTTTGCCCTTCAAGTCACTTGCCTTCGCTGAATGTTAATTATTGGAAAGGGTGAGATTTGCAAGAATCTTAGTAGTAACTGCAATCAATCATAACATATGCAAGTTCACAAAGCATGCTAAACAAACCATCATACAATAGCAATCATCATGAACAACATTCAACATACAACATAACATCAATCACAGGACACACTGGTCCAATACCACAGAGCTTGGTAACTCAGGTCTTATAGCCCAAGGTCACTACCCCATGCTTCACGCACATCGTGATTTACTACCTCGGGTCACTGCCCCTCACAAAACTAAATGCATATCAGGTCTTATGGTCCATGGTCACTGCCCCCATGCAAGCATGCATATCGGGTCTTACTGCCTCAGGACCCATTGGTCTAACATCAAATCCATATATTCATGAACTGAATATACCTGATGGTACAAATATACATGCAGAATAATACATAATATATGAGAGAAAGATTTACTACCTGACTACCTTTCCAGTACTTTACTTTTACCACCAACTTTTTCTCTGGGCTAGGGCAAATGTCGAATCCTATAATTTAGAATTCATGAATAGATGGGTCATTACTTATTCCAATTCTATTGGTACAATAAAGATTATATTACTCTTGACCTATTCTCTATTCTTGTTCTTTACTTAATTTTGTTGGTTATCTTTATGACTCTTTGTGCTAGGCCTAATGCATATTTAATTTAAGACATATTACATGTCTTCTATCCTTGTAATTTGGGTATTCAATGTGGTCACATTAGTCTCTAAAACATGTTCCCAATCCTCATGTGCCTATTAATCATAATTTCCTTTAAAACCTGAAAATTCTAGATTCAACATCAAATTTGCCAGCACATTTTGGGCAACTTTGAACATTCATATCTTAATATAGAAAACTCCAATTAAGGTGATTCAAATTCCTATGGGAAGCTCTTTAAGTCTTCTATAAAAGAAAAATATCAA
Source organism: Inga laurina (assembly GCA_963855925.1). Taxonomy (NCBI): domain Eukaryota; kingdom Viridiplantae; phylum Streptophyta; class Magnoliopsida; order Fabales; family Fabaceae; genus Inga; species Inga laurina. The sequence continues at coordinate 34,762,870 of OY979706.1, forward strand.
CCAATGCCAATTATGTAACAACCTTCTAAATATTACCATATAATTAATCATTTCAAACATAAATATTTAGGCTAAGCTTCTGATAAAGTAGCCTACACAATAAACAACATAATAAATGGGCTTCACTCACAGTACAAATCCTAGTATGCAGCGGTATTCAAAATATGCAATGTATGCAAAAAATTCCCTTAAATTTGGCAATATACATTAAACTATGCTCATATAACTAACCGAGGCATACAAGATTGATATCAATTCAAGTCTTGTATGCCTTCCTCGTGGTAGCAGCGCCTGAACTCTTGTCTAAAAAATAATAAATAATGACAGGGTGAGTCACTTGGACCTCATAATCACAATTCCATTTTTAACAAGTATACAAGGAATGATTATAAGATAGTTAAGCGGGCAAGATATACATTTATATAACAAAGTCTATATAGTTTTCCAAAAATATTAGTAGTTCAAGAGAATCATTCAAAATCCATAGAACTCGCTTAACCATCCTTATAACCTCTTTATAACCGCTGACAAACTCGTGGGCTACAACACATAATAGGATTAGTCTCTTTGACAAGATTACACCAAGCTCTCTAATAATGAGGTGTAGCCCGGCTAAAGGCTACAGAACTCATATCAGACCATGGGTTCCCTTTTCTTTGAATATGGAAAGGTGTCACATGTCCCTTGAGCTGACCCTTAACTCGGCAAAGGAAAATGTGATACCAAGGGCCCTGAGAATGTCAAAGGCATCCACTATGCTCACAACGGTGGCTATACCACGTGGTATAAAAGATCCAAACCTCCCTCAATCACAACTCAACACATTCAACATCACAACATCATAGAGTACAATATCAATAATTTATTCTCATATATTGTAACATCCCGAATTTCGGTCACTAAAATTTCTTATATTTAAAGGAATAAAATGGAGAATTAAAAAGCACATGAAATGATCAAACAAGGCAATTAGTGATTACACATAACATGATTATACTTGGAATATAAATTGTAAACATTTGAAATTGCTGCCAGTGAGTTTCCTATGTAGCAATCTTATTGTGTGACATTTTTAAATAGGAAAATTATGTCTAATGCCTATGATATTTTTCATTATAAAAGCATACTTTTCAGGCTTTAATTTGATAGGTTATATAGATCATTTGGAGCAGTATACAATGTGTTATGAATTTTTGAAGTTAGCTTAGTGAAACTGGCTAACTTATGTGGTAGTGTCCAAAAATGGAATTCTGGGAATTATGAGCTTTTATTTGGCTAAAGGCTCTATTTTTCATTGAAAATAAACTTAATAAGGGTCACATGGCCTTTGGAATCGCACCAATTGAATCTCCATGAATTTTCAAAGTTTTGATGAAAACTCTACCCAGTTTTCCAACAAGTGCGAAAATGGAAATAAATGTAAGGGAAAAATGGTCATTTGACCAATAAAGCAAGCAACTATTTATTTTTTCCTTTAATTGGGATAAATGTTGGATGAAGTAGGGAGTAAGAAAGGGAAAGAATTACTTGGTCCATATTAAACCAAGAAGAAATAATCTTTGGCCAAGTAAAAAATGCACATGGTTAATTAGCATTAAGTAATATTATTTCAAAAGCAATGGGAGGGATATTTTGATGAACAAATTATCCCTTTCTCTTCTTCATTTTCGTCCAAACAAGAGGAAGGAAAGAGAAAGTATATATTTGAACATAAATGATGCCTTTTGAAGGCTATTAAAGCCAAATTAAAAAGGATGATAACTTTGGTCACATATGTCATGCTAAATAGCTATTTAACATTATTATTCAAGGACCTAAAATTATGATATTTCATAATGCTCTTTCCATCTCTCTAAGCAAGCAATTATGGCCAAGCAAATTAAGAAAGAGAAAAAGATGATGGCATTAATCAAAATGGCATGTGATTAAAGCCAATAAAATATAATATTGCATGGAGGTGAAGAGTGATATTTTTAAAGGTTTTTATCCTCTATATTAGTTCTCATTTTCAGCCAAACATGAGCAAGAGAAGACACGGAGAGAGAGAGAGAGAGAATAGAGAACAAAGAAGGAGGAGGAAGAACCAAGAGGCAAGAACTTGGTAAGTGGTAGTGGTAATTGCTTGTTTTTGCCTTCAGTCTCTTATAGACTCTGTCTAATCTTCACATCCTTTTTGAAGTCATGTAAAGCAAGAAGAAAAATCAAGGGAAAGGGGGAAAGAAGATGGCAAAATTTTGAGAGAGGCAAGAGAAATCAAAGGTAAACCAAAAACCTTGCTCCTCTTGTTGATTCTTGATGGTTGTTGATGTTGTGATTGGTTTGTTGGATTGATTGTTTTGGTAATTTGGAAAGCACAAACCCTAAGGGCAAGTGCTGCCCAAGTTTGGATTAATCATGTGGGAAGTGTAATTAAGTGGTTAAACAAGTGATAAAAGGTGAAAGGAAGGTGATTAATGGAATGGAATCAAGAAACTCCAATTTTCCCAATTTATTGTGATTTTCGTCCAGCAGCTATTTTCACTATGTTTGGACTAGATTTTGTTGTTTTTGATGATCCCATTGTGTTTAGAATGAAAAATTGTGTAGGGATCATGTAAAATATGAAGTGTGAATGCTTTAGGGTGTGAAATGACAATATTGCCCCTAAAACCCTCACATAGGGGTTGTCAAGGGTAATTTAATAATTTGGTAGTGAATTTGCCAAAACCAAGGTAAAAAAATGGATTCCTTAGACGAAATTATGTAGGAATAGCTTAGGTCCTAATTTTTGGGAAAGTACAGTTGGATCGGGTATAAAAGGGCTTGGATCGGGTCCCTAAGGGTATTTTGGTAATTTTACGGTTTTAGACAAAGATAACCAACACATTGAATATAGAGTGATTTATGAATGAGTAATAACTCATTTATCCTAAATTTGGAATTTTAGGATATATCAGTAGCCCAAGCCAGATAGACATAATTGGACTAATAGACAAGAAAGGGATTTCAAGTAGTGAACTTATCTCTCCTGCATGTATTTGATATTTGTGCTTGTGTATTGATGGATGTGATTGCTTTACTTGATTATGTGAAACATATATGAATGATTGAAGCTCTGATTCTATTTATGCTATGGCCATAAGTATGTTGTTCAAAACATTGAGCACGTAGATATGTCATTGTGTTGGCATGAGTTTTATGTAAGGCAACCATTTCATGCATTAATCACTTATCTTGCATACATATTGGTATTGTTTGCTACTGAGATTCCCTCGAATCTCACCCTTTCCATAACTGTAAAAAGTTTTTAGCTGATAGAGGCGTAGAGGGCAGAATCGTAATTATCGGCAACAGAAGGTTCCAGGCAAATACAAGAGGAGTCGTTGGTTATCTGAAGACCTTTTTATTGTTGAAAGGTCCGTAATTATTATGTACAAATTCCTATAGGGAACTTCTGTATTGTAATCAAGCAATATTGTTTCAATAATATCAATATATTTATACTATTCCTGTGTGCCCTTTGAACTGCATATTGCTACTCTGGTTAATATCACAATATTAAGAGGTATGTAAGACGGGGTCTTTATATGTGTGCATATATATATATATATAATTCTATATTCAATGCTATGCATTATCAACATTAGAATCTAAAGATAAATAGTGTAAGCCAACTTAACTAAAAAGTTTACTCACAAATACATTTCACATATATACATTTTCATATGTAAAATACTATAGTATATACTTATATCATTTGAATACAAATATATAGTTATAATTACCTCAACAAGCATACAAGGTAAATTGAAAAGTGGTTACCTCAAGTTCTTAACACAACTAAACTTGAGAGAATTCAAGTTCAACAAACCAAATTCAAGTTTACTCTACTCTAAATATATAATTACATGTTAATAAAATTAATAATAATTGCTAACTAATACAAAATAGCAAGTAATAACCCTCTATAATTGGCTTACTTTAATCTTCTTAGAAGAATAACAACCGTTTATCTATTCTTCAAATTCTTTTCAAATTACCAATCCTAATTATTAAACAACAATAATTCTCTAATCACCTTAACAATCTAATAGTCATAAAATCATCAATATCAACAACCTAGACCAATTAAATCTCTTTTTTAGCTTATATGAGCATAACCTAATTATTAAACAACATATGAAACCTCCACATAATTAAATCATATCAAACTCTAACTCAAATATCAAATCATAACTTATAATTTCATATAGCTCAAAATCTAACAAACTAAACCGATTAAAATTTCAATAATACCTTCAATAATCAAAATAAATTGTTTAATCCAAATTTAATGATAAATCTAAAACGATTAAAATTAGCTATTCACTTTCTCTACACATCTATAGTCATCTAGTGTCAAAACTCAAAACTCTCCCAGAATCCTAAACCCAAAATTCTCATTGATCAGTACAATATTGCTATCAATAGAAAGAGAAAATATGTAGAACAACTTTTATGAAGAAAATTTATTGAAAAGAAGTGATTTTGAATACCTAAATTATCCCAAATTGTTAAATCCTAGGCGAGAAATATGAAGCCATTGTGCTGCTGCAACTCTTGGACACCTATAGACACCCTACCTAATGTTTGACTAAAGGGGCCTCGTGCCCCTTTAGTTAATATAATATATATATACACATTTTTTTATTTCTAAATAAATTTTTTTAGTTACAACTCATATTTTTACTAAATACTTTTTATTTCAATAATTACATAATAAATTCATTCATCATAAATAATTCTTTTTTAATTGTAATTAAATCCTAAAATAAAATTTATGAAGTTACAAATTATAGGGGCTAACTTCTAAGATCCTTGACCAAACTTGACTATCTCAAAATTCATTCCAGTTTTGATACCTAAACTTCAATAATTCATAACTTACAAATTACTAATCCAAATAACGCATTCTACAACTCATTTTAAGTCATAAGAAATGTAATATTGATTTGTAAAATTTCACAATCATTGGATAAGGTTTGATTAACTAAAATCGAATTCAAATAAACCAATTTCCCTTGAAACAAATCTTGCAGCATCTATCCTCAAACAACTTTTAACTGCAAATTTAGGGTCTTCAATCCAACCCTTCCAAAATCATTTCCACAAACTATTCCCACATAATTTTGCATGAAGAACCCATTTCCAACTTCAAATTTGAAAAAATCCAATTCTTTTCCTATGAACCATCTATAACCGAAACATTAGGGTTTTAGGCCAAAAATTCTACTGTTAATTCCAATGCTTCCAAAGTCAATCTCTCACACTTTTCCTACACAATTTTTCATTCTAAACCCATTGAAAACCTCAAAATCAGAAAAATCCCATTCCTTCCTATTGCCATGTTTTGGCCGAAACATGCCATGGAGAGAAAACAAAATGATTTGCAACTATTATCCACAAGACTTGCCAAACTTCATTTCTATCATGCTTAAACCTCTTTTAACACCATTCTTATGTTCACAAGATCATTAAAACCTTAAATCTACCTTTCAATGAAAATTAGGGCAGCATATTAACCTCATGAAAACTTAACCAAATTTTAAGATACTAAATCCAAATCAAAACTTATGCTTAACTCTATCCGGTGCTATAACTCTTTCTTGATTCTCCCAACTTCAACACCTTGTAGATAGCACCAAACTCATCCTTTTAAGGAAATAAAACCATAGAAATGTTGCTTTTGATGAAAGGAACAAGAATGGTGAAGATAGTTTGTGCTAGAAATGTGATTTCACGGACAAAATTAGCTTAAGAACACTTTCTCTTTCTTGTGTTCTTCAAATTTCAGCACCATCTTTCTTCTTTCTTTTTATCTCTATTTTCTCTTATGTTTCCTCTTATTTTTCTACCCCTTGGCCAAATTTTAGAGTATGGGGAGTATTGGGGTTTAGTTGTCACGTGTGTATACGTGTTCAACCTATGAGATGACATGTGTCCTCTTCCTTTGTCCCTTAGTGCCCCTAGCCAACACTAGTACAGAAAAGGGGTTTTAGACCGGAACATTTAGACCGGTTACATCGGATAAGGTCTTAAAAATATGACCGGTGGCATTTTTGTAATTATGATGAAATATTAAGACCAATTATATTTATAACTGGTCTTAAAAATACTTTTAAGGCTGGTTGTATTTAAAACCGGTCTTAAAAATAATTTTAAGACCGATTATAATAAAAAACGGTATTAAAATATATACAATTAAAAAAATAAATACATGTAATATATTTTCTAGACCAGTTCTAAATATAACCGGTCTAGAAAATATTATCTGAATTAAAGACAATTAAAAAAATAAAATGGTTATTATTTTTAGGACCTGCTGTACATGAAAACCGGTCTTAAATATTAAAACTTTAAGACCGGTTATTAAATAATAACCGGTTTTAAAAAGTTTCTATTTTTAAGATCGGTTATTTATTAATAACTGGTCTTAAATTAATTTTAAGACCAGTTTTAAATATTACTTTTAAGACCAAGACCGGTTGTTAATTTTAACCGGTCTTAAAACTGACCTGGATTTTAAAACACACCTAATTTTAACTCTGAAATTTGAGACTCAAATACATCAGCAAAACACCTCCATCGGTTCGCGGCAGCTCCTCCTCTCCCCTTCTCTCCTCCGTCCTTAACTTTGCCGCCATCAATGGAGATTTATGGTTGAATACGTCGCCATAAGGCTATCGTCGTTTGTTCCCTCCGATTGGTTTCGTTCTCAACCTTGTTTTTATTGTCAAGTTTGTGTTTCAGTTGCCAGGCGTTCAATTAAATTAATGGTTTCATTTTTGGGTATTTCATTGAATTGTGAGATGACTGAGCTTCCATTTTCTTTGTTCGATTCTTGCAGCAAGTTGTCAACCCACTTTTCAGAAGCTTCCATTGCCTTCTAAGAGAGACCTTACTCGAATCTTAAAGTGGCCAAAGACTATTCAAATCTAGAGAAAGAAGAGGATCCTCAAGCAAAGGTTGAAGGTACCCTTAATTATTCTGAAGAGTTTTACATAATGCATGTATGTCTGAGGTTAATGTCCTTATGCTTTTGTGGACCTGGGTTTATTTTGGTTGTGTATGAGAAGGGTTCAATTTTGGTTCTGTATTTTTGCATGTTCAATATAGTAAAACTCTGGATAAGGTAGTGTTGATATTGCTTGATATGAACTTTAGTGTTACTTCTAAGTCTGGCTCCTAATGCATTTATGTTTGTTCAACTTGTTCAAACATGCCTCTTATTTTTGCTTCTGAGTCTGCCTCCTAATGCATTTATGTTCAACTTTGTTCAACTTGTGCTGACATTGCCTCCTATTTTTGCATGTATGTTCAACTTGTGCATTGCAAATAATTATTTTTTCATGTTTGCATAACTTGGGAATTGCTTTTGAATGATGCCTTTGTATATAGTACTGTGAAGCAAAATTTCCTTAAACCATCACTAGCTATCCTTAAATAGTGTCCTTAAAGTGTTTTTAGACAATGAGTCATCCTAGTGAAGGTACTCCTGATCTAACTAATCCAAATTAAAGCGAGCCTAGCAATGCTCCTAGCCAAGAACACAGTGAGCCACGTAATCGGCCTAGACGAAAGGGTAGGAGAGCCACCCGATTGAGAGACATTCCTCTCAATCGGAATATCAGGGAAAAGATTCCGATTGAGTTTGATAGTTATTTTAAACCAATCAGGCCTAATGCAAGCCGGTATAGGAGCTTTGTCGGCCTCCTAGCACGCAATAAGCCTAGCATTTTGATAGAACAGTGGAGAAATGTGGATAAAAATGTGAAGCAACATATTTGGGAAACTATCCAGCTCACTTACGACATTCTTGAGAGTGAAGTCTTGTATGCCAAGACAATGATGTATTGTGATGAACGCTGGAGGAAGTTTAAGACAAGTCTAGCCAACAATTACGTGCATATCGAGGTGGAAGAAGGTTAACCTCATCCTAATCTGTGAAATCATTATTCTTTTATTGACGAACTAACTTGGCAAGAATTTAGATGGCTTCAGACTACTCCAGAAGCATTGGTGAGTTGACTTATTTTGCATTTAATTTGCTTATGAATTATGAATTGTCTTTATTGATTTACAATGAATTAATTTTGATTTCTTATTCGAAGGAAAAAAGGAAAAAGGCCCAAGAGAGTGGTAGAAAGAATGATTGCCCCCATACAATGTCTAGTGGGGGTTATGTGAAGGCCAAAATAGACTTGTTGGCGGCTAAACGGAAGATATTGGAAGAAGCAGCTCAATCTGATCCTTCTGTTCTTCTTTGTCTACCATCTCTAATGTGTCGTGAAGAGAAATGGTTGTTCGCACATCAAAAGAGGAGCGGGTCTTATACAAGTGAATAATCTCGTATAGTCAGTAAGAAAATTGTAAGTATTGTTGTTGACTTGTTGTTTTTAATTATTTAGTAAACAAATTTCATTACTAATATTTTCATACGTGTCTTATAGGAGGAGCTTAAGAAAACAAGTTGAGGGATAGTTTAGGTCGGATAGGAGGAATGACATCCTGACCGTAGCTACAGGAAAACCTGAGCATCCCGGCCGTGTCAGGGGATTGAAGGAGGTGTAGGCATAAGGGATTACTTTAGAGCACCCCCACATTGTTCCTCAAGTACTATGGTGACTAGGGAGGAGATGGAGCGTATATTGGGCACTGTGAGGGCGGAAGGTAGGGCTGAGGCAAAAGCATCATTTGATGCACGATTTGAAGAAAGGTTCAGCAAGATAAAGGAGGAATGGATGATCTTGACTAGCACAAGACAAGCAGATACTAGTGTTCCCCAGGCTCATTCCCTAAACCCTAAACATAGCACTAAAGGGAGTTGCATTGGTCAGTCATCAGAGGGTTCTGTAAAAGAAATTGGTAAACCTTTTAACTTGTTTGTAGAGGATACTCTGAGATAATTGGTTGCACGGTGGAGCATACACAACTTGGGATCAACTGTCCACCACCAAGAAATAAAGGATGATCAAGTCAGAGTGGTAGTTGAAGAGGCGATCATTGCAGATACACCTCTCCCTATCCCTGTTGATGACTTCAAGGTTGTGGGCAATGTCATCAACTCTTTCATCTTATGGCCAAAGAACCTTATTTCTGATCAAGCTAAGGAAACCTCGCCACCTCCACCTCCACCTTCACCTTCCTCTACTCAAGATGTTTCACGACCTCCATTGAATGTCATGCAGCAAGTGATTCTGATGGCATATGATACATCCTTTACAACAAGAGATTGGTCTACTGAGTCAGCTGTGGCAAGTCAGGGGCACAATGCTATCTTGAGAGGGATGATTTAATGTCCTTGATACCTCCTCTACAACAGCTTACGATTTTGATTGTCCAGCTCTTTTTGATGTAAGTATCTTCTCAAATTGGAAGTTAATATTTTACAAATTACACCATTAAACTTTGATTTAATGTCCCTGCTTGAATTATTGTAGGTGCATGCATCGTAGGTTAGTTGATTTTGGCAAAACCAATAAATTTGGACTCCTATGCCTAGTTCAACTCTACGATAAAGGGACCACTGCTTCTATTAGACACACATGCTTATTGCATAGGCTTAGTGAAACCTTAATTGAGTTTTTCTTGGCTTTATATTTGTATGGGTAAGAAACAAATTTATATTTCATAACATACATAATGTTTTATATTTGCTTAAAAGTTTTTCCTTTTTTCAGCGATAATTGGCAATTGGTTATTTTGTGCAAGAAGAGTTATTTTGTCATCCTCTTATGCTCCCTCCACGTCAGTAAACCAACTAGTGAATTGAAGAAGAGCTTGAACGGGTAAGTTTTCTTGCATTATTAATTACCTTTTATGTGCAAAATTTATGAAATTTGTGTAAAATAAGTAACCTTTGTGATTTTGATGATATAGGGCTATGCGGATATTCCAACACACTGCTTGTGGTAAGCCTATGCGTGAGGTAAAAGACCCTACATGGATCTTGCCAAAGGTTAGTTACATATCGGTTTGTTTTAAGAATGTATTCAATAATAAGCCATGCTTTAATTTATACTTGTTTTAATGATATCATATTATTTTTCAGACCCGTAGGCAACCACCGAGGTTCAACTTGTATGGGTTGTATATTCTGAGGCACATGTATAATATTATTACCCTAGGCACGACAGAACTTACTGAAGAGGTAAATGTATATATATTTCAAAAATTTTGTATTACTTTTATTTTTTTTAAGTGAAGTTAATGTTTTGTCTGGCTTTGGTGTTTTAGATGTTTGAACTTGCTGACCCCTTTCCAGAAGAAGATATTGAGCACATTCGCAATTGTTGTGCTAAATTCATTTATGAACTTTTACAACAGTGAGTTCTTGTAAAACTAAGGAATTTTTTTTTGTATATATTGATGAATTGACATGTTGGTTGGTTGCGAATTTTGTTGGTTGCATGATTTAACTTGTTTGTTGGTTTTAACATGATTTTTGTATATTTTGATGAATTGACTTGTTGGTTGCATGATATGACATGGTTGAATTCATTTATGCATATATATATATATATATGATGGTTTTAAGCAAAATATTATACATGAGAATATATGACATGTTACAAGTTCCTAATTCAATGAGAAGGTTAAAGCAAAAGGAAATGGTAAGTGGAAGGTTAAAACAAAAGGACATGGTAAGTGGAAGCAAACTGAACACCATATGACACTTAATAAATATGACATTGGAGGTAGCAATTCTAGGATGCGTTCTGATAATTGACCTAATCACACACAATTAAAAAATATATATATAACACTTTTAAGACCGGTTATAAAAATAACCGGTCTTAAAAGTTATTTTAAGACCGGTTACATAAATAACCGGTCTTAAAATTAAATTTTTAAGACTAGTTTTGTGCACAACCGGTGTTAAAATTAAAATTTTTAAGACCGGTTATATATGAAACTGGTCGTAAAATAACGTTTAAGATCGGTTATAATTATAACCGGTCTTAAAAATATTATGTAAATTCCCTTACAATAGAGATCTTTTAAGACGGGTGCTCATGACAACCAGTCTTAAAATTATTACTTTTAGACCGGTTATTAATACAACCGATCTTAAAAGTTTCACTTTTAAGACTGGTTACTAAACCGGTCTTAAAAGTTACATACTTTTAAGACTGGCTGTATCAGGACCGAATCCAAAACCGGTCTAAAAAGTTAATTTTAATTAATCTAAAAAGCCATTTTCCCACTAGTACGACCTAATTAGCTTTAAGGGAGGGAAGTATGTTGATCTCCTCAGGCTTCCTTGTGTGGTATCAGAAGAGGCGGCCATGTGGCCAAATAGAAGAAAAAGTAGCTACTTCAATCATGTGCTCATAAGAAGGTAGTTGAGGTGGCGGCTTCTTGTGGGACCAACCCAAAAGTTAAAGTTAGGTAAAAAGTTAAAGGACTTTGGCTTCGAGCCAAAAGCAAAATTTAGGTAAAAAGCTAAAGGCCCTTAAGTGGCATCTTGCTATGGCGCCAACCTAAAAGTAGAAAGTTAGGTGAAAAGCTACTTTATGTGGTGTATTAAAGAAAATAAAATCAATAGTTTTGTTTGCTCTGAATGATGTCAAGTGAATCAATAGTTGAGTTTGAACTCAGTTATACTCATCTTATAAATCAAATTAGTGCACTTGGGAAATTCTATGATCAGAATACTCAAGTAAGAAAGATATTGAACATCCTCTCTAAAGAATGGGAGGCCAAAGTCACAACAATAGAGGAAGTTAAAGGTGAATCAATGTGATCAGTGGCTTCTCTATTTGGAAGTCTTTCTGAATATGAGAGCGAATTAAAGTTCAAACGGGAACTAGAAGAGATAGATGACAAGAGAAAGAAAAGCATGGAACTGAACATGATAAAGGAAGAAAAGGATCAAGAAGATGAGGAAGATTTCAATGATGATGAAATGGGGCTAATGGTAAAAAGATTCAAGAAGTTCTACAAGAAAGGCCAGGGTTTCAAAAACTTTCAAAAAGGGGGAAGCAGCAACAGAAAGGAGACCAAGGAACATATCATCTGCTATGAATATGAAAAGTCAGGATATATCACGTCTGAATGCCTAGAGCTTCAGAAGAATAAAGAAAAGAGAAAAGACAAATCCTTTAACAAAAAGAAAGATTTGTATCCACAATATGGGGAGATAGTTCCTCTAACGAAGATAGAGATGAAGAAGAAGTTGCCAATATTTACCTAGTTGCCCAAGAAGAGTTAGAAAAAGAAGAGGTAACTAACTCTTGTCCTACTTACAATAAATTCTATTCCTAATACAATACTTTATATTCTAAATTTATCAAATTTGTTAAAGAATTGCTTGTTTACAAAAAGAATAACAAAATTCATGAAGAAAAACTTGAGGAATCTTCTAGGAAAACTTGTGAAAACTGTCATGTATTGCAAAAGAAAAATACTAATCTCACTAAAACTCTTGAAAAGTTCACTAAACGAAGTGAGATGCTAAATGTCATTTTGAAATCTCAGTATTTTGTAAATGATCAGTCTGGTATTGACTTTGATCCCAAATCAGACAAAAAGAAAGGAAGGAAGAAGACAAGAGGCAAATCATATTTAAACTATTTTCAACATTTTGTGTATATATCAAATCTTTTTGCATATTGACACTTTTGCAATAGAAAGGTTTACTATACTTCCTCATATTTTCATAAAAAGGAAGATAATATAGGAACCTATAGATGGGTTCCTAAAGGATCACATTTTCAGAAAGTGATTCATACTAACCCAAAAGGATATGGGTACCTAAGACTTAATTGTTTCTAATTGCATGTATGTTTCAAAGCATCCAAAACTAACAAATGGTACCTAGATAGTGGATGCACTCAACATATGACTAGTAACCAAGAAAAGTTTACTAAGTTAAAACCTAAAGAAGGTCGAAAAGTAAAATTTGGAGGAAACTAGTCCAGTAAAATAGCAGGAATAGGAAAAGTCAGAGATAATGAAGGAATTCAAGTCAAAGATATGTACTATGTTAAAGGATTGTGCCATAATCTGCTAAGCATAAACATAAGACAAAGTGTAACGTTGTCCTTTTCAAAGCATTTAGAAGAGTTTAAATAGATAATGACTTCAAACTAGAGACTAGTAATCATTTGTAAACAGTTGAGATCCTGACTTCAATACACTGTTTGAACCTACACATGAGTGGGATTTTCAAAAACTTTTTAAAATCCTTTTAGTGTGGTCTCAAGTTGGTTTGCAATTTCATTACAACTCATTAGGTCTTAATTCCATTTATTAATATCAAAGTGTTCTCTATTGAAAACCTATGGGATGTTCGTTAGCTAATGGGCCATTAGCATACAGTTGCTCGATTCTAATTGATTTATCACAGTTTGAGGTTATGGTTACCACGTTTATTATTACTGCTAGTACTAGTCTTATTATAGTTACATACACATCATATACACATTCCAAAAATAGATAACCAACAAAAACATAAATATTTGGGTCTTGTTCTTTACTCGTATGTGATTACCTTCTCTCCTTTGGAACTGCTTGCCCATGCTGTAGATTAATTATTAGAAAGGGTTGAGATTCAAAAGAATCTCAGTAGTAACAGATATCACTCATATAAAATGCAGATTTATAAAACATGCCACACAAACCATCATATTACATACATCACACATTCAACATTTAGTTCAATTCACAATATGCAGCATGAAACTACATTCACAGGACACACAAGTCCATTCCCACAGTGCTAGGTATTTAGCTGGGACTTTGCCCTTCTCAATCTAAATGCTTAATTGGCCTTACTACCCAAGGACATGCTGGTCTAATAGGCCTTACTGCCTATCTCGTGTTCACAACACAAGTGATCACAATGGTAAAAACATACATGTAAAAGATTACATAGTATGCAAGAGAAAAGTTACTACTTGATGGCCTTTCTAATGTCCAAACTTAATTATTAGTCTCTTGGTTATCCCAGGAAAATATCGAATCCCATAAGTTGGAATTCACGAGCGGATGAGTTATTACTTATCCCAATTTGTTGATAACTCAAGATACTTGAGTTGATTATCTTTAAGACTAGTGCACTATGCCATATAGGCATGCAATGTATCTATACTAGCCTCAAGTACTTAACTCTACCCTTGGATTTCAAACTTATTACAATCTACCCTAAGTATCTTAATTTCACATGATAAGCCTAAACTACCAGAATTGCCACCAAAATTTGAAAATTCATAATTTTGTCTAGGAATCTCCAATTGGGGTGTTCAAAGTCCTATGTGACACTCTTTAAGTCTATTTTAAAGGAAAAAAATACCTCATACTACCAATTATATGCACACAATTATAGAGACCTCAATCGATCCTTACTGTTACAAAAATCATTCTAGATTCAATGCCTAACTTCAATAAATCATATCTCACAATGTACTAATCCAAATGGCAATTATTATATATCAAATTAAATCTTAGGAAGTATACTATCATTATGGAAAATATGATGACTATTGGATAAGTTTTACCATTCAAAAACACATCACTAGTGGTTTTCCTCCCATAAACCTTAATCTGGGAGCACTATGCCTAAGTTCCAATTTTTAAGATTTTCATTCCAATCATCCAAAATTAATACCCAAAGGCTATTTCCATACATTTTTTTGTGTAGAATCCATTAGTGACCATAAATTCATCAAAATCACACTCCTACCTATTGCCCTACACCTAGCCAAACCAAACTCCCCAAGCCAACATTATCAACTTTGAAATTTCACTACCTAACTAGTATAGTATCATCATTAAACTTCATTTATCATCATGATTATGCTTATAAAAACATCAAACCCTAAATTCATGCCTTGAACAAAAGTAGGGTAGCATCATAACATGTCAAAAACCTAACCAAAACTCAAGATACTAGGCTCAAATTAAAGTTTAAAACTTGCTAGGGCTTGTTTTTGGTTTCTCTAGTTAGGTTTTTGTCAAAAACCTAACCTATTTTTGGCAGCTCAAAACTCCTCTCCTTGATAAAAAAAATATAGAAATATAGCTCTTAGTGAGAGGAATAATGTTTGTTAAGGTGCTTAGAGCTAGAAAGGTGATTTGAAGAGTGAAAATAGATCAAGAAGCCTTACCTTGCTTCTTTGTTATTCACTTGCTCCTTCTCTTTCCTCTTTCTTTTTCCTCTCCTTTTTCTCTTTTTGGCCTACTACTTTAATGCAAAAGAGAGAGTGAAATTTTTAATTCATTAATCCTCATCTCTTTTAAAGTCTTGGCCAAAAATTGAATTGAGTTGGGAGTGGGTGGTGAGGTGTCAAAGTCCTATGGTGTCTTGCAAAAGTAAGTGAGGTAATTAACCAAATGATGGTTTGGTTAAATTCAGATTCACTCCTTCCCTCTCTCTTCTTGTCTTGACAATTAAAGAGGAGGGAAGTTTGTTGACCAATTTCCCTCTTACGCTCTTACTTTTTGGTCAACTCTCCAAGTTGAACAAGGATGAAGACTTATTTACTTTTCTTCCTCTCTTCTTTTCTTCCTTTTTAGCTTGGTCAATGGATATAGAATTTCTTTAATTGTATTCTCTTTCTTTCCCTTGGGTCTTGACAGAATTGTTCATACACAAAAAGGGGGAAAGCATATTGGCCAAAGTCTTCTTCAAAAGTGGGTTGAAACTTTGACCAACACTTTTCATTTTTCTCTTTTAGCCCTTGGTCATCCCTATCATCTTAAGAGGAGGGACATGATTTGCTTTTTAATCTTGATGATTACTTTGCCTTTTCAAGGACAAATCTTAGCCCTTCATCTTGGTTTCCAATTCAGACCTTAAGATCAAATGGTAAATGTCACTTTTACCCTTGATTATGGAAACATTATTTAATTTGCCATTAGGTCATTTATTTAGTTCCATTTTCCTCTTCCATCATTCCCTCTCTTTATAGACCCTAGTTAAGCTTTATATCATATTTAACAAAATATAAAGGAATTGAATACTTTTCTTCAACTAATTCGAACCATAGCCATGCTTTATTCCCAGAGTAGTTTCTATCACTATTTACACTTTCTTTTTAGGTCATTTAGCCCTTGAATAGATTTTGGGATATTACACAAATCACCAATACAGACAATTTGGTAATATTTAACTTAGAGGAATGTCTGATAGTAATCAAGAAGGATTTACAACTGGAGAAGAAAAATCTCAAAGCAAAGATCAGAGTAAAAAGGAAAGGTAACTGTTATACTCTTGATACGAGTAATAATGCTTTTGAAAACTATTTTCTAAGTAACATTATGAAAGTCGGCTGTGGCATAAAAGACTGGCTCATGTCAGTATACACCAACTAGGCAAGTTACTTAAAGATGACTTAAAAATTGGCTTACGTAAATTAAATTTCAAAAATGATTTAGTCTATAATGCATGTCAAAAGTGTAAACAAAGTCATCTTTTAAATCCAAAAAGGAAATCACAACAATTAGACCACTTCAACTGCTCTATATGGCTTAGTTGGACCAGCAAGAGTTAAAAGTCATGGTGGTAACTTATATTCATTAGTCATTATTGATGATTTCTCAAAATTTATATGGACTATTTTCTTATCATCAAAGGATGAAACTTTTAGTGAATTCATTGTATGTGCCAATAAAGTACAAAATAAGAAAGGTACGTCAATTGCAGGCATAAGAATAGATCACGGAGGAGAATTTGAGAATTAAGACTTTGGAGAATACTGTGACACCAATGGCATTGATCACAATTCCTCTGCACCAAGAGCGCCACAACAAAATGGCATAGTAGAAAGAAAGAACAGAGTCCTCATAGAGATGGCCAAAGCTATGCTGAATGAAAAGAATATGTCCCAAGTTTTCTGGGTTGATGCTATGAGCACCGCGTGTTATATCTCAAATAGAGCTTTTATCATATCAAAACTTAGAAAGACACCATACAAGGTATATAAAGGAAGAAAGCCAAACATCACTCATTTGTACATCTTCGGTTGTAAGTATTTTATTCATAATAATGGTAAAGATAATCTAGGAAAATTTGATCCTAAAGCTTATAAAGGAATATTCCTAGGTTACTTTAATTGAAGCAAAGCTTATAGAGATTTTAATAAAAGAACATGCATTATTGAAGATCAATTCATATTGTATTTGATAAAAATGAATCCATTGACAGAACTTTTGACGATGATCTAGAAATAATTATTTCTCGAGAAATTAACTAGTCCACCCCTAAGCCTTTTAATCCTGAGGTTGAGAAAACTAAAAATGAAAATGTACCACTTATACAGAGTCAACCTAAAGCTTGGAAGTATAACAAGAGTCATCACCTAGACCAAGTTATAGGAGAAGTGAGTGAAGGAGTAACAACTAGAAACAAAACTTTAATGAAGTTAGTTTCTCTATATTTATTTATGAGCTTGAACCTTCAAACATTAGCAGAGATCTATTAGACAATGATTGGGTGATAGCAATGCAAGAAGAACTCAATTTGAAAGAAATCAAGTTTGGAATTTGGTATCCATGCCTCAAGATTGCCCGATCATTGGCACCAAATGGGTATTCAAAAACAAACTTGATAAATTTACAATCATTGTCAGCAACATGGCAAGATTGGTGGCCAAAGGCTATAATCAAGAAGAAAGCATTGATTATGAAGAAACATATGATCCAGTAACAAGATTGGAACCATACTAGTACTCTTAGCCTTTGCTTGCATCAAGGGATTCAAACTTGACCAAATGGATGTAAAAAGTGCATTTTTATATGGGTATATTAATGAAGAAGTATATGTGGAACAACCTCCAGGATTTGATGATGTGACTAAACCTGATCATGTTTTCAAACTAAAAAAAGCTTTATATGATTTAAAACAAACTCTAAGAGCCTGGTACGAAAGACTTAGCAAATTCCTCATTGATCAAGGTTTTGTCAAGGGAAAAGTTTATACAACATTATTTATAAAAAAAAAATGAAATGATATTTTAATTGTTTAAATATATGTTGATGATATCTTTTTTGGTGCTACTAATGATCTTTTATGCAAAGAATTTTCTAAGACAATGCAAAGGGAGTTTGAGATGTCAATGATGGGATAATTAACTTTCTTCCTTTGTTTGTAAATCAAACAAAGGTAGAACAAAAAACTGTAACCCCCTCACCGTAATTACATTTGGTTTATGAAATTCAAGTGAAATAGAGACCAATAAGTCAAAATCAACAATCATAATCCCTCACTTCACGATGGGGTGTTCAGAAAATAGTTCAAAAACATAATTAATCTGGTCTCACGTTCAAATTTGAGTATACTTACTTGAGAAATCAAATCACATTTATAAATATCAGAGTGCATAACTAAAATCCCAGCAACCCTGGGCTACATTGTATATATACACAATGGGTTTAGAGTTTCTCAAAATGGGGATTACATATCCAAAAATTATTATTTACATCTCATATACCAATGGTAATCCCAAACCAAAAATAGATAACCAACCCCCAACCAAATGTCTCTAAGAGATCCTAACCACTCCTGGTTGTCCGCTTCCCTTTTGAGCCACTCGCCCTGTCTGAAATGTTAGTCATTGGAAAGAGTGAGATTCTAAAGAATCCCAGTAGTAACAAATCACTCATACAATATATAAACACAAAGCATGTAAGTTCAAGTGCAACCAGTATGGTTTGCAAATGAAGTGACTTGTATAGGTTACAGTGAAATGAGTATACAGGATTGGGGTGTGCCCTAGTGTAGCAGGGCAAAATGGTGGCTTATGCCTCTCAACAACTAAAACTTCACAATATGAGTTACCCACTCATGATATAGAGCTAGTAGTGATTGCCTTTGAGGTGAATTATGACGATTTGAAATATGCCTTTTTGAGGATTATGGTAGAGTTAGAACCTTATAAACAATGCTGATGTGATGAGAATATTACCCGAATGTTTGAGGATTAGAATAGGGATGATGAATCTTGATTTTAGTATGCGTGTATGTTAGGTGAAATTGAGGGAACATGATTTTCTTAGCTCAGTTGATGTTGAGGTTCTAGGAGTTGAACTATAACCTAAGAATCGAATAGTTGAAATAATTCTTGAGGAATTTGAAATAGCCTGAGTGGCTTAAGGTACTAGAATATAGTACAGAAATATGTAGGTTATTTCTGAATAGTACTAGCTACTAATCTAGCATAGGGAAATATCTTGATTATAGAATATTCCCCTAGAAAAAATGATTGAGGGTTTGTTCCTTGATGGAACTAAGTGGTAGTTAGGATTAGGGTAGCCATGAGTTATGGTCTTATGACTAAGACAGATAACAGCATATATACTAGTAGCTAATGGATTCCCTGAAAAATGTGGGTAAAGTACCCCGATACGGGAAGTTGAAATTGTGACTATGCCTGGAATGGGACCGATATCAAATGTCCATACAGAATAACCTTAGATGGGACGGCAAAATTAAAGAAAGATAATATAGAATTGCTAGAGAAAAGGGACCTTATAAGATATGGGTTCTCATTATAATGGTACTTACATCCAAAGATGGCTAAGTGAAGAGGGCTACCTATAGGGAGTTCTGAATTGAAAGGGCTACCTATGGAGGGTTTTGATTAGAAAGGGCTACTTACAGAGTGTCCTGATCAAAGAGGGCTACCTATGGAGAGCTCTGATTTGAGGGGATGACCAGTTAGAGTGGACTGAGTGAAGCACTGAGTGCAGTACTGTAGCTGGAACCAACATTTTGATGAATCATATCGCAGAGCCACCGTGATGTGGAATGGTAGATTGGAGCTGCATTGAACATGAACAGTAAAGTAGAGCTAATGGGACGTCGACTCTTAAAGATGGTGTATTGTAATGAGTCACACATAGGATAAGTTTCCTAGAAAGAAGGAAAGAAGGGTTTTAAGTGACCTAGCGAGTCATTATTAGGTGGTCCAGTATTTTTTGTTGAAAGAAAGGTGAGAAAGGAAATTAAGGAAGAACAGGCTCAACAAGAAAAGTAAGCAACTTTTACTCTCGTATATTATGTAATGGTTCTGTATGTATGTGTTCAAGTATATTCGTGTTATGAATATACAGTGGGTAGTAAGACCTATTGGACTAGTGTGTCCTTAGGCAGTAAGACATGATGATAACAAGGCCCTGAGGCATTAAGACCTATTGGCCAGTATGTCCTTAAGCCATAAGACCTGAAGTGCATTCAAAGTAGGGTTATAACACCTATTGTGCAATCTAAATTTGAGATTTTGGGCATTTACTCAATGCATGAGATTTCAGGAGTGACCCGATGCATGAGATTCTGAGCATTGTCCCAAAGAAGTTGTAAAGCCTGAGAATGATGCGATAGTTAGTCCCAAGGCAATAAGACCCGTAAGTACAAGTTGCATCGGGAGTTACCTGTGGCGTCTTGAGCCAGGTGGGCTTGAGACAAAAGGCCCTTGAGTGCATCTTGTATGGGGAGTTACCATGGGCTGTAAGACCTACTGAATATCTAGTAGAAAATCGGTAGAGGCCTTAGGCTATAAGTCTCGCTGTGCCTTTGGCATAGGGGTAAACCCTTAGGCTATAAGACCTTACATGCTACTGGGATAGTTAGTGTTAGATAGTGTGTCCTGTGATTGCCCAATGGACTGTGTGTCCTATGATTGTTAAATGCCGAATGATTGATTGTTGTTTGATTATTTATTTTGCATGCTTTATGAATATTACACAAGCATATAATGGCTTGAGTAGAAACAATTGGAGACTAGAATGTAATCAGTGGAGAAAGTGGATTATATATACTAAGGTTGCAAGGCCCCGATATGCATTCAGCGTGGATGTTGGACTACGTGTCCTGAGGCCATAAGACCTATTAGACCGGTGTGTCCTTAGGCCGACAGATTGTTACACATCCAAATTATGGCTAACAGAGGCTCGAGGCTATAAGACCCAGTGTACAAGTTTGCATAAGGCGAAGGCCCAAGGTCACCAAACAGCAGTAAGGCCCAAATGTGCATTTTGTACGGGGTAGAGGCTCTGGGCCATAAGACCTGTATGCCTAGTTCTATGGTTGTTGCCGAGCATTGTGGTATTGGACTAGTGAGTCTAGAGAATGTGTTCAGATGATTGCTAAATGTTATCTGGGATCTTTGTTGATGATATGATGAATTATGTTGCACGCTCTATGAGCTTGCACCTAAAATAGATAGATTGAGTGATGAGAAGTGTTCCCCGAAGACAAAATTTATTAAACGAGGGGAGAATTGTAGTATCCCAAATTTTGGGATTAGAAACTTGAGAATAAGTCTGAATCAAACATACTACCATGCCCGAGTTTAATAAGAGTCCTAAGAATATTTAGGAAATAGAATGATTTCTAGGGACTATATCCTGGTAGACAATGATTTTCTCAGTTATATGAGGCCTATGAGGTTTTTAGTTAGTTGGAGAAATAGAACAACACATGTACTTAAGTAAATGTGGCGCCCTTGGGGGTAGAAAGGCACTTAGCGCTACCTTAATAATGACTAATGATGATACTACTTTTTGGTTGGCACCATAGGAAGGTGACATGTGTCCCTAATCATAACACTTAATTTTTCTACTTTTATGTTGGCTCACTCAGGATGCACCACGTGTCAGTTAAAGATGAGGGTCACTTTTTGACTTTGAGTTGGCACTCTGAAAGGCGCCATCCAACCTCTAAGTCTGGGGAATCCATTGATCTCTAGTCTGGATATGTATTTGACTTTCTCGAACATTGAACCTAGGAGTCAGGGAAATTTATGAAATTTCCTTCCTCAAGAACAAAGACGCCTAAGAAGAGAGAGAAAAAGATAAAGGATCATTCTTAAAGGACACATGTCACTCCAAGATATAATCCTTAGACACATGGCACCATAAGACTTAAACAAATGTGATTAAATATCCTAATACTCTCTCACACTCTATAATTTCATCCAAAGAAGTTATGATCCACCTTATGATAGGTTTGAAAAATTTTAAATTATTCAAAAAAAAAACCCATTCAACTATAAGTTTGAGTCCTGTCTAGAGGTTGGGAGATGAAATGGCTTTACTAAGGAATACGGCTTAGTGGTTCAAATTCGCTGCATAAAACTTATTAGATTGAAGGGTGTTACACATATAATGAACGATGCAAAGATTGGAAATGAAGAGGTAAAGTTTGAAGGGAAAGTAGTTAGACATTTTTATTGCAACTTAGAACCCATAGAAGATTTTTCATAGGGAGGTTCTATGATTGAGGAGGAGCTAGAAACTAAAGTGAGAGGGAAGAAATTTATCATCTTTACCTCAAGGATTAACAAGTGGCTTGGGGTTTTAAAGCCATCGAAGGATGCCCCTGTTAAACTCACACCAAATTAGATTTTCAACATCCTAAGACCTGGAGAAAGAGTATGTCCCTTGACTTTCAATCCTTGAGATATGTGTGATTTACACAGAGTACTATGGTATATTTACTCCAGAGCCATTGTCAACAAGTCCAACAACTTTACTCATTTCATTGATGGCGACTATGGACTTATGGCCTCATTGATCAGTAAAGAAAAGAGGAATCTAGGTGAGATGATTTTCTTAAAGATCAGGAGGTACACATTCTTTGCAAATTCATTATCACTAATCAGTTCTTAATCCTTTTATTTTAAAAAAGAGCATTCTCTAGCTAAAGCCCATATAATGGTGGTTAACTTATAGGCTCTTAGTGTTAGGTTGCTCGAATCTAATTCACTTATTGCATTAAGGTACTAGAGTGCATGTTGATATACCAATATACATGTTACAACTATTGTGTCTATTGTTACTACTACAACTACTGCTAGTGTTACTTTAGTTGCAAATACAAATTATACAATTCCCAAAATAATAGATAACCAACTAGAAGAGAGATTTCTGTCGTGCACTTCACCTATCCGTTATTACCTTCTTACCCATGGAACTACTCATCTTTATTGTAGATTATTTGTTAGAGAGGGTGAGATTTAAAGGAATATCAGTAGTAACACAAGTCACTCATAATATGCAAATTACTAAGCATGTAAAGTAAATCATCATGCAATAACACTCACGGAATGCAGCAAACAAAGGGCCTAACCGCTCCCTTATCATAGAACCATATCACTAGGTCATCTCAATCTGGTAGCCCAGGGTCTCTACCCCATACAAGGTGCACTCAAGGGCCTTCTACCTTAAGCCTACCTAGCCTAAGACATGCAGTCTAGGGTAACCCCATATGCTACAGCCCAAGGTAACTCCCTGTGCAACTTGTACTTATGGGTTTTATCGCCTAGGGACTAACTATCCCGTACATAAGCAGATGATAAGGATTGTATATAAAGCAACACATATGATATAAGGGATAAGGTACTACCTGGTAGCCTTTCCAAGTTTAGTTCTTGTTCCCAGTCTCTTAGGCGTCCCGGGAAAATGTCAAATCCTTTAAGTTAGAATTCATGAACGGGCAAGTTATACTTGTCCTAATTCTTTAATAACTCAAAATACTTAGGTTGGTTATCTTTAAGACTAGTGCATTATGCTATATGAGTAGTTAAGGTATCTACACTAGCCTCTAGTACTAAAATTTTCCCTTGGAACTTAAACTTATTGCAACTTACACTAAATATCTCATTTTCGCATGTTTAGCCTATTTTGACAGAATTTTCACCTAACTTTGAAAATTTATAACTTTGTCTAGGAATCTCCAATTAGGGTTGTTCAAAGTTCTATGTGACACTATTTAAGTCTATTTTAAGGAAAAAATACCCCTTACTGACAATTATATGCACACTATTCCAAATACTCCAATCAATCCTCACTGCCACAAATATCATTCCAGATTTAATTTCTCATTGTAATAGGTCATAACTCCCAATGTACTAATCCAAATGCCATGTATTATATATCAAATTAAAGCTTATCATGTATACTATTATTTTGGAAATTTTCATGGCCATTGGATACAATTTGATTAATTAGAAACAAGCCACACCCATTCTGCCTTGAATCTAGCAACATTTAACCTAAGCAACATCAAATTCCCACTTTAACATTTCCTATCCAATTCATCCAAAAGCATAACCTTAGGCTACCCCTTCACAATTTTTCATGTAGAATCCATTGGTGACCTTAAATTCACCAAAATCACACTCCTTTTTGCTGCCCTACTCCTAGATGAAACATACTACCCAAACTAACAATCAACAACTTTGCAATTTTACTACTAAACTAGCCTCATATCATCATTAAGCACAAGATATCATCATATATATGGTCATAGCAATATGAACACCTAAAATTCCTGTAGTAATTGAAACTAGGGAAGCCAAGAAATTCCATAATACTCAACCAATCCACAAGATGTTTGGTTCAAATTAAAGATTAGACTCACCTCTTCTACTTTCTAAGGATTATTCTTGGTTCCTCCAACTTTGGCACTTCTTTGATAGCTCAAAACACCTCCCCTTAAGAGAAAAAACCATAGGATTGTAGCTCTTAGTAAGAAGAACAATGTTTATGAAGGCCTCAAGAGCAAGAAAGGTAATTTAGAAGGTGAAAATAAGCTAAAACCACTCACCGAGCTTCTTGTTCTTTAATGGCTCCTTTTTCTCTGTCCTTTTCCTTTTTCCTTTGTTTTTCCTCTTTCTTGTCTGGCCCTTAAGTGTAAAGGAGAGAGTGAGATATTTGATTCATTAATCCTCTTTACCTTTTTAAGACTTGGCCAAAATTTTTTGAGGGAGTTGGGAGGAAGTGAGGTGCAAGTGATTGTAGTGTTTTGCATAAAGTTGGCTAGGTAATTAACTAAGAATGGTTTGGTTAATTTAAACTTAATTCCTTCCCTCTCTCTTCCTTGTTTTTGGGCCAAATTCTCACTCAAAAAGGAAGGAAGACTGCTGACCAATTCCTCTCCTGAAGTCATGCTTTTTGGTCAACTCTCCAAGTTCGACAAAGTTAAAGACTTGTTAACTTTTCTTCTTCTCTTCTCTTCTTCTTTTTTGGCTTGGTCAATAGATATGGTCTTCCCTCTTTCCTCCTTGCCCTTGACCAAATTACTATATAAAAGGGAGAGGAAAATGTGTTGACAAAATTCTTATAAGTACATATGTTCAAGGTTGACCAAGGTCTTCTTGCCAAAAGGGTCTGACACTTTGACCGCTCTTTTCTTTCTTCCCCTTTTGCACCTTTGGGGCCATCCCTATCTATGTAAGAGGAGAGAGTTCATTTCCTTTTCAACCTGTATGATTACTCTTGCTTTTTATGGCTAAATCTTGACCCTTCATTTTTATTTACAATTCTAACTTCAAGATCAAATGGCAATTGTCTCTTTTTCCCTTGATCATGACAATATTAATTGAATTTCCATTAGTGCTTTTATTCTCTTTGTTTTCTCTTACTAGATGTCATTTCTCATTCTTTTTAAGTCCAATTTAGACTTTATATCATTTTCAGCTTTAGATAAAGGAATTAGATACTTTCCTTTAGTCAATTGGAACTAAGTTCCTTGTAAAATTTCCGAAGCAGTTTCTAACATTATTTACACTTTTTATTTGGTATATTTAGACCTTAAATACATTTTGGGATATTACACTCCACCCCTATAAGACCTATTGCAATATTTGCTGATCCCTCACCTATCATACCTAAGCCTTAACAACCAACATCCTCTTTTCTATAGCCGATCCTACTTCTTCCACCCAGGTTGACATTACTTGGGATGAACCCACCTTACCTCAGCCAGCCAGCATACCTCCCAATCTGATCCCTTACCCACTGCTGTCCTACCTCTATAGAGCCTCTCTTTCAGCAGTCTCCCCACTTTGATAGCACAGAGAAGCTAGATGAGAAGATAGAGGTTTCTAAGCCATCCACTACTCCTTAGCCTATACCACTACCTCAGCCAACTCCCATTTATGTCCTTAATCCTTAGGATCCATTATAGGTTCCTACCCTATATCTTCCTAAACCTATTCCCTCAGACTTACCCACTTTTGCTACTTATGAGGGTGATACTCATGATGATGCCTCTTCACCTATCGTAGCTACTACTATTACTACTATAAATCCATCTTCTTAGCCACCACATGCCTCACTCATATCTAGACCTAGCTCTCCTGCTCAGTGTTCCCTTTCTGATGATGCTAAAAAGGGGGAGAAGGATTACATTATGATATTGGTGAAGACACAATGTTCTTAGCTGTTCTTAGGGATATAGTTTGGGAAATTATGGAGCTTTTATCTATGTTATGTGTGAAGTTATTATCTTTTGTGTGAAGTTATTGCCTTTTCTAATATTATGTATTAAAGTATGTTTTGAAGCATGTTCTAATGATATATGTGATCTAATTATCTTTTATCACTCGAGTAATGTACTTGGATTATCTTCTACAATTTAATTTTGATGTTGCTAAGTTCTTTTATAAAATGCTTCTTTCTGAAATTAACAAGTTGTGTCATCATCAAAAAGGGGGAGAATGTTAGATCCTATGTTTTGATGATAACAAAATCTAGAAAGTCATTACAAAGGTATTTAAAGATAAGCAAAGATTTTTGAACAAGCAAGAGATAATTTTTCTAAGGCAATCAGTTATATCACTTGAGTGAACACTCGAGTGCTATGGCCTTATTACTTGAAGTGATCAAAGCTTAAAATCTCTTCTAGATTATTATGGTGAAGTTTTTTTTACAAATACTATTTTGAAAGAATGACTACTTTTAATATTTATCACTATAATTGAAAAACAAGTTTCAGAGCAATGAAAATGTTTTTATAAATGGAATATCACTCGAGTGACTACTCAGTGATAGGTCAAAACCTTTCACTAGTGTACCACTCAAGTGGTTCATTCCAGTGATGCTGTTCTGAAAGCTTTTGAAAAACATCACTCAAGTGACCACTTGAGTGATGATTTTGAATCACTCAAGTGACCACTCAAGTGATGACTTTAAATCACTTGAATAACCACTCGAGTGATGTGTCAAAAAGCATAACTAGCACAGCACTATAATGATCTCATATGAAAATATTTGTAAGTATAAAATCACTTGAGTGACCACGTGAATGATCCCATTTCTAAGATCACTAGTAGAGTACTCGAGTGATATATCAAGTGATCCATCATAGATCACTCGAGTGATGCTACTTTTGGATCACTAGCACAACACTCGAATGATACATCCAATGATATGTTATGCTATGAAACTTCTAAATCAAGATCATTCGATGATGGTTTCCAGAAAAATAGAGCATTATCCTCTAATTTTCAAAATTACTGAATGATTATATAATTTATTGATTTTAACTCTCTTTCACTCTAATACTTCATTACATTAGTGTATAAAGCTTTTTCTAGGTGAAAAATGAAAAGATCATTCTAAGAGAAGAAAGAGTGACTTTGTGTCAGAAGCATTAAATGCAAGCAAAATTCAACTGAGACATTCTCTATGCTCTAACGACAATTTTCTTACACATAAAGAATGTTCAGAGGAAGTAATGACACTCTAATGGATAAATAGAATGCTTACAATGGTCATTTATTACATTCCAACTATAAATACGGAAGCATTCAAAGCGAAGCAACTACCGAACTGAAAAGCATTCAAGTTTGCTTTTAAGTGCTCTGTTTTCATTCATTATCATTCCCTTTGTACCCTATACTTTAGTGATTATATATTCACTCTTTGAGAGAGCTATATCAAAAACTCAATACTTCTTATTGAAACAACTTAAGGTTGTAGGACCTTAAGTTAGGTATTGGTTTATGTAACCCCCTTCACAATTAAGGCCGAGATTTACATTTATAAATATGTAATTAAGGTAGAATTAGATACCATAGACGATTTGGGAATTAAGAAAGTAAATTTCCCAAAATCGGGGTTTTCAAAAACTTTTACAAAATCTGTTCACAGTGGTTTCATATTCACATTTCAATATATAAATGGCCAGTATAGGTTGATTTCATTCATACATATCAAAGTACAGCATAAATTCCCGACACACTCGAGTTCCATTGATTAATAAAGGGTCTACAAGGTACAAGTACCCATAGCGTTTCCCATAATAAGGGGATTACACAATTACTATCCAACATATACATGTAATTCCCAACAAAATATCCAAATGATTTACATGATAACCAAATAATTAAAAACACTCCCAATACAGCGCTCTACCCGCTCTTCGTCACCCACTTTCCTTTGGATCCTTCAGCCCTGTCTAAAATTTGTTTTGGGAGAGTAAGATTCTAAAGAATCCCCATAGTAACAAATCACTCATAGTATGCACAACAATAAGGCATGAAAGCAATCATCACACACACATGGCAACTACAACGGTAGTTACAGCTGCAAGGGCAGGTATGACTCATGTCACCATTACGTTTGCTCACGCTGTAATGGACCATGACACA
Source organism: Inga laurina (assembly GCA_963855925.1). Taxonomy (NCBI): domain Eukaryota; kingdom Viridiplantae; phylum Streptophyta; class Magnoliopsida; order Fabales; family Fabaceae; genus Inga; species Inga laurina. The sequence goes on from OY979706.1 coordinate 34,791,267, forward strand.
TACAGTTCACAAAACTCAATGACAAGTTATGCATACCAAAACATCATACACAACATGAGAGAAGAGTCACTACCTTGATCCTTCCGTGTATGTCCTAGCGTCGGTCTCTCTAGAGTAGGGCAAATGTCAAATCCTATATTCATAATATGTGACGAAGTGTCAATGCTCTATTCCAATTCTCAATGACTTCTTAACACTTAATTTGGTTATCATTATTGCTCTTTTAGTACCCATGAATAACTCTATCAATAGCTCTAAAGGGTTAGAAGACTATCCTCAAATATCCCCTTTTTGAAAGCTCAAAACTAACATTTTACATTGAGACACTTGAGTGAGAATGGACTCACTCGAGTGATATTGTACGGATACTCGAGTGAAGAAGGCCTCACTCGAGTAATAGTATGGTCTATACTTGGGTACTAGAGTAAACAACAGCGAGTGAGCACCTGAGAACACAATGAACTTTTCAGAAACTATGACACTCGAGCATACTGGACCTCACTCGAGTGATAGCCAAATGCCTCACCCGAGCACTAAAGAGTGAAGTCCAGAAAGTGAGGACCCGAGAGCACAAAAGTTCTCAAGGATAAGGAGCACTCGAGCACAACCCATTACACTCTAGTGAATACCACATACCTGCGAGTGAGAAGGCACACTCTTGCACCATAACCATGAGTGGCAACCCGAGAGACAAGTCCTTGGTGTCAAATACACTCACACTCGAGTGATAGGAAGCTCACTTGAGTGATCTTCATCCCTCACTCGCAAGTGAGGCAACACTTGCCTTTGACCATAGAAGTGCAACAAGAACACAAAGAGCTAAAAGGAAGTTTGCACTCCCGCACTCGAGTGGAATTCATCACCACTCGAGTGTTTTTCATCCCACACTCGAGTGAACCCCATATCACTCGAGTGATTCTATCAGAAACCAGAAAACGCATAAGGTAGACAACACTTCCAGAATTTTTACCGAAGTGATCCAAATAAACCCAAAACCTCTACCAAAGCTACTTCCACACAAAAACATCCAAGGGATTTAATGTTATCATCAGAATTATCCAAATCCTACTCCATTATTATGCTTTGGTTTTGGGCAGCATAATCATCCAAATTCTAGAATCATACAAACATACCATTTCAATCCCAAATCAATCTATCTATCCAAAAATCATACCAATATACCATTACTATACCAAATATATGCCAAAAGCCCAATGACTCTCATTTTTGGATTAAAGGTCAAAATTTCCAAAAATTCCAAAATAGACAATTTGGCATAAAACTTAGATAGATAGATTAGTCTCACTTACCTCTTTCACTTTGCCAAAGAGGTTCTTTGATTCTCTAATCTCCAAAATTTCGTGGGAGCTCAAACTAACACTAATGGCCAAACTATACACATCAAAATGAAGCTCTTCATTCAAGAAACAACATTAATGAAGAGAACTTAAGCAATGGAGGTCATTTAGTTACCCAAATCACAAGCTTTATCTTTCTCTCTCTTAGCCAACCATGGAGGATGAATTGGAGAGAGAAAATGAGAGAGAGATGGACTGTGGAGGTGATGCAAATGATGATACTCCCTCTAGCCTTGCTGCAGCCGAAAGAGAGGAGAGAAGGAGAAAGAAAAACATTTAAAATTCCCTTGTTGACTCTCTCTCACACACACACACTCTATCATACCCACTTTTGCCATATGTCCTCTTCCTATTAGCTCTTACACAATAAGTCACCAATTAACTTATCTAATCTATGCATTGCCATTTAATCACACATTACATTTCCTCTTAGTTAGTAATTAATTTCTCCCTTAATTACTAACTCATGGTCAAAAATTCCATTCTTCCAATTTTTTCCATCAATTATGACATATTAATTAATATTGCCATAAAACACATAATAATTCCAATTAAATTCATAATTATCCACAATAATCATGATTAGCCCTTAATTTTAGTTAAAATTTTTATAATCACCCAATTCACCCCTAGATGAAATGCTTGCACTAACACTAGCAAGCTTTTATTACATAAAAAATAAAATGAAACTAAAAATGTTAATGAAAAAAATGAAAGCTTACATGAGGAAGAATCACAAGAGGAAGGAGCTATAGAGTAAAGACGATTAAAATGGTGAGGGACAAGACCTACAGTGGCAAACAAAATCTATGGAAAAAAGAGCCACCAGGGAGCTCAAAAAACGTTTTAAAAGGAGTTTGAAGAGTTGTATCAAATAATTTTTTTTCCAAATTCTTGCCTCCATATATTTGATATTTTTCAGAATCTTTCCTTTTTATAATAAAGAATCCTTAATGGTTCTCATATTGAGAACCGTATTGTATTGTCAAATAACATTTTTCAGAATCCTACTTTCTTATATTTGATATCTTTCAAAATCCTACATTTATTTACATTAAAAAAATACTTAACAGTTCTTTGAGAGGAACCGTAATGTGTTGTAACGGTTCTTTGTGAAGAACCTAATATATTGTGAATTTTTTTTAAGATCCCACCTTCTTATATATGATATCTTTCATAATCCCACCTTTATTGATTTTAAAGAATACTTAACTATCCTTTTTGAAGAACTATAATTTATTGTAACGATTCTTTGTGAAGAGCCATAATGTATTGTTAAATTTTTTTTTTTAGGATCCCGCATCCTTATATATGATATCTTTCAAAATTTCATCTTTATTTATATTAAAGAATAATTAACGGTTCTTTGTGAAGAACTACATTGTGTTGTCGAATTATATTTTTCAGGATCCCACCTCCTTATATGATATCTTTCAAAATCCTACCTTTATTTATGTTAAATAATAGTTAGGTTCTTTTTAAAGAACCATAATGTATTGTCAAATAATTGTTTTCCCTAGAATCTCACCTTCTTATATTTGACATTTTTCATAATCCCATCTTCTTATATATGATGGTCATCATTTTTAATCGATAAGTATTCATAAAGAATATATAATGGTTTTTTGTGAAAAACTGTCAAATATTATCAAATAATTTTTTTTTAGAATCTTGGCTTCTTATGTATGAAGTTTATCATTTTTCACTATCAAGTTTGTAATTGGAGCTCTTGCTTTTTGCATGTAGCCTCTCTCCTGAATGCATTGGTTTCCTCCTCAATTTCCAACAATTCATATTGTCCCTTTGCACAACTACAGAATCACATATTTTTAATGCTTAATAAATAATTGTTCATGTATGTAGAGGCAAAAGTTAATAGAGGCTTTGTACTACACATTGTAAGTATCAAAACGAATAAGATATTACTCCCTCTTTCCCTCTAATTCTCTCTTGTTGCCCTTCATCTCTCTCATCTTAATCTCTTATATTTTCTTTAGTTTCATAATATGTTATCTATATGAGTTTGATCTAGAGATAAGAGGTATAAGTTCTTTATAAGTTAATATGTTCCTGTGGTACATGGTAATTCTCTGTATTAGCTTCCCTTTACTCAATCATCCCCCCTTGCATAATTTTATTTTTCTATAAACACTACTAGAAAAAGCCTTTTAAGATCGGTTGAAATTGGCTTTTCAGACCAAGTTTAGGTTCGGTCTTGTATCGGCTAGTTTAAAAAGTCTGCTATTATTAAGACCGGACATTTGACCAGTCTTAAAAGTTACTCTTTTAGTCCAAGTGGTTAGATGACTGGTGTTAAAAAGTTTCAATTTATAATAAAAAATGCTCATTCTTTAGACCAGGTAATTTCATACTTGGTCTAAAAAGTGCTCAATTTTTTTTAAAAAAAATGTATGATTTATTTTGTTTCACAGAAGCTCTGGTAGATATTATTATTATTATTATATCTAAAAGCTGTATTATGCAATATAAATTCTATAAACAGCCCTAAAAACAAAAATGCAATCGACATAAAAAAATAAATATAACTAATAACCATGAATTTAAAGCCCTATACTATTAGATAATTAGTGAAACTTAATTCTGACATTTGTTTTTTCTAGTTTTACTTCTTTTGCTTGCATTTTCCTCACTTTCAAAGGAGTTGGACGAATTTTAAGTATTAGATTTAGTGGATGCAGTTTTAGACCAGCATCTGCATGTTGTTAATGCATGATTTATATTGTAAGAATCCCTACAATTGAATACAACAACCCAGGCTACTAGGTTATGATATTTATGCATTTTGATCCTTTTGGAACTCAAAAATGAAATGGCTCTGCCTTACCCTAGTCTCAGGTGATAAAAGAGGAGATTCTTATTTAATGAACATGAGTATAACAGAGTTAATACACAAGTATGAGAATTGGATTTTATATGTGTGAATATGATCTTATGGGGAGGTCTTGGTTGAGAAGGAAACAAAACTGAAGGCCAATAATAAGGAAGTAATAACTGACTAGGTGGAAATGCTAGTGACTAAGTGAGGATTAATAACTCTACATTGGAGGATGAAAAACATAGGGCTGGTGATATAGACTTGGAAGGACAAATTTTTTTACCTAAATGACCTAGCATGGATTGTAACAATTCACTCTTTTAATAATTGAAGTGCCTGATCATCACTAGGTTATCTAGGTCAATGAATTTTTCCTTCCAAGACTAGATTACTGTCCCCACCTTATTTATCGTCTAATTTAGATATCTTAATTATCAACCCATCACTAGTAACTCTATCTAGTTGGGCCCCTTATTATTGGTCTTTACTTTGATTTCTATCTCAACCAAGACCTCATCACACAACTAAACTCAACCATACAAAATATAATCCTCAAGTTTGTCTATAAACCATATTAGACTCAGTTTCATTAAATAAGATACTCCACCTTTATCACCTAAAACTAAGGTAGGCCATAGCCATATTATATCTAAAATCTCAAAAGAACCAAAATGCTTAAGATTAGTAAACTTTACACCTAATCCAAGGGTGGCTACATTAGACTCTAAGGATGTCCCATAATACAAACAATGCATCTACAACTCCCACACATTGTAGTCAAAATTACAATCAACACTCCCACTCAATACTCAATAATGATCTAAGCCCTTTCAAGGAGGGGGCATCCAAGGAAAAAAAACTTGAAAAGAATAAAGGCATGACAAACAAGATTCAATTAACATAGGTATATGCAAACTTTTATCCATGGAATTCGTAAAGATTGGATTTGTGAAACTAGCCATTATGAGAATAATACAATAAAATTGCATCCTTGTCATAATCACAAGTTTCACAATCCCAACCATAAAGAATTCTATGGACAAAAACTGCATATAATGACTATAACAACCACAAAGATTATACAGCTAGCAGAAAAAGTGTAAACTTTCAGGTATCACACAAAGATCATACAAGAAGGCAACAAGCACAAAAGGAATATCATATTTATACCGATTGAAGGAAAGGCTTGTATGTATCTGCAACCTCAAACTGTGTCCATTCGATCCCTTATTTTCAATTACATGAAGTTACATATTATATCAGATTCTTTTAATGCTTTTCACATATGTACAAAAACATAGGTGATAGCTACAAAAATACTCAACCTGAAGCTCTTCACAAGTTTTTTGGAGCTCGTCATACTCCTCTTTGTAATTAAAAAACAAGCAATTAGTAACAAGCATATTAAATACAAATCCATTGTAATGAATATTGAATATTGCCTTTGTGCAAATGTAATGAAGCTTATCAGCATGTGTACTACATAACTGAATTATTGCATATGTAATGTACTACATATGTTGATTCACTACATTGCATTTGGAGCAAGCAGCAAATGAAATAATACTAGCCTTTTTATATACTTTTCACACTCATGAAAATATGGTCTATTTGGCACTCATCTATCGTTTGTGCTATGTGTGATGGTGTTGATTGGCCATAATTATCACTACTTGCTTCAAATTCAATATATTATGTACAAACCATATGTTCACGAGCTACATTGAACTTGAAGCAAGAATGAATATAATGGCCTACCCACATCAGCACATATATCACATATGGGACACTTCTCAACTCATGAATATCTAATCTGTTTTGTGCTCATCCAGCCTCTGTTATATGTACGTATATCATGTGTAAATTTCTATAGCAGTCTGAACCTTGTGATATATGTGGTGGTATTAGTTGGCCTAAATTAATAACAACTAAGTGATTCGGGCATATGTCCCAATCAACACCACCACATATATCACAAGGTCACATGTTATGCAAAATTGCAAAAAATTTTCACAACCAACCAGAGAGAATATTAATCAAGCACACCTTATACATCTATTTAGCCTCTTTACAATATACACACACCTTGTATGTCCATTTTAATTGCAAGTTCAACCTTGTGATATATGTGGTGGTCGGAGGACACAAGGTATGTGTTCATTGTCAAGACGATAAAAGACATAAGAAAAAAAGTCATAAGTATTAGATTCCAATGTTTTGATGATAACAAATCTTGTTAGTAATGTTTTGTATGAGATCTTATTTAATTATGCATTACAAAGGTAAGGAAAAGAAAGAAGTGGATCTGTGAACAAATCACTTGGAGTGTTTCAGAATCACTTGAATGATTGCCAAATTTTACAGATCACTCGAGTGATATGGGATATCACTCAAGTGAATCTTAAGATTGGGCAATGTACTTCTAGTAAATCTTCAGTGCACTCGAGTTATATGCTGAAAGATAATAGATCACTTCAAGTGACAGATCACTTCAAGTGAATATTAGATTCACTTAAAGTGATATCAGATCACTTCAAGTGAATACACATTCCACTCAAGTGAAGTCCAGAATCACTTGAAGTGATAACCAAAATACCATATCACTTCAAGTGAATTGATAATGCAGTCGAGTGATGTTATAAATTTGTCAGATGTATGAAGATAGTTTTCAACATCACTTCCAGTGATGATAATTCACTTGAAGTGAAGTTTAAAATCAGTGTTGATAAATTAATTATAGTATTAACTTTCTCGTTTGAAGGTGTTACAAGTAATAAACAACAATCAAAATTCAATGTCGTCATCATTGGATCGCAACAGTAAATAACAGCGGAAGCATTTGTCAACACAATGACCATTCTACAACGGGAAAATATTTGAATGCTCTCAACGGCTCTCAAATGTTCTCTATATAATATTGAAGCATTCAAGGGAGAGATATCAACGAATGACAATGATCAATCATCTTACAAAAAACATTCTCTTGCTTTATTCTTCATTCTTTTCATACATTATACTTCAGTGATACTATATTCGCTCTGTGAGAGAGATTTTCTTTACAAACTCAATATCTGTTATTAAGATAACTTAATGTTATGGAACCTTAGTTAGGGATCAGTTTACATCGTGTAAGGGGGAGCGAGTGTCTAATGAAGGAACTTGTTGTGTATTGAGGTGCCAAGAACCCACTGAATCTTGGAACATATAGTGAAATGCTCAGAGAAGCTCTGAGGACTAGACGTAGGTTAAAGTGGTTGTGACCAAACCAGTATAACTCCTGGTGTACACTTCTGTGATATTTCTCCTATCTCTTAACTACTTTAAATTTCCTATCAATTTTTATATACGGTTCAAATTTTCTATGATCACCCAATTCACTCCCCTCTTGGGTGAAATGTTTGCACTAACATTTGGTATTAGAGCGTAGGTCTTCTTGTTCAGGTATAATAACCTAAGAAGGATCCAATGGCAAGCATGGGTAAAGGAATACTTCTCGACAGAGCTTCTATTACTTAACCATTAGGTTTCAGCGGTGAGTACTTTTCTTTCTGGAAAGTAAAGTTTAAAGTATTCGTAATGCTACTGAATACGGATTATGGGAGGTGATTGAGAATGAAAACTATAAGCCTGTAAAGATTGTAGATTCATAGAAAGTTCCCAAGACACCAGTAGAATACAATGAGAACGATAAGAAACTCATTACTCTCAATAGCAAGGCAATTCTGATAATCCACAGTACTTTGAGTCAAAACGAATATTTTAGGATTTACGCACTTTAATGGCTAAGGAAATATGGCAAGCCTTGAAAAAAGCTCATAAAGGAACTTTGGAAATAAAAGAAAATCAGATCAACACTCTGGTTACTGAATTTGACCTACTTCAAATGAAATTAGGTGAGTCAATAGCTGAAATTGAACTTAGATATACTCATCTTGTTAATCAACTTACAGCACTTGAGAAAGTCTATGATCAGCATACCTAAGTAAGAAAGATACTAAACATACTCTCTAAAGAGTGGGAGGCCAAAGTCACTGTGATAGAGGAAGCGAAAGGTGAATCAATGTGATCGGTTGCTTCTCTATTTATAAGTCTCTCTCAATATGAAAGCAAATTAAAGTTCAAACATGAACTTGAAGAGATTGGTGATAAGAAAAAGAAAAGCTCACACTAAACACAAAAGAGGAAACCTAAGAAGATGATGAAGATTTCAATGATGATGAAATGGGTCTGATAATAAAATGACTCAGGAAATTTTACAAGAAAGGCCAGGAATTCAGAAATTTCCAAAAGGGTGGAACAAGCAGTAAAGAACACATCATCTGCTATGAATGTGGAAAACCAAGACATATCAAATCAGAATGTCCAGAACTAGTTCTGAAAAATAAAGAAAGAGAAAAGGCAAGTTCTTCAATAAGAAAAAAGCTTTTGTATTCACTATATGGGGAGATAGTTCCTCTGACGAAGATAGTCATGAAGAAGAAGTAGCTAATATCTGTCTGGTTGCTCAAGAAGAAGAAGAAGAAGAGGTAACTGATTCTGATCTTACCTATGTTGAATTACTTTTTGAATATAATGCTTTATATTCTGAATTCATCAAAGTAGTTAAAGAATTAGTTGTTTTTAAAAAGAAGAACAAAAATCTTGAAGAAAACCTCAAAGATGTTTCAGAAAAAGATTGTGAAAATTATCCTTCCTTAACAGAGCTATCATGTAGTAATCATTTGGATATTTTGTTGGGAATTACATGTATATATTAGAGATATCAGATTGATTTGTTAGATTGGGAAACTGATTATGAGCATTTGTGCCCTATATACCCTTAACTGATTAATAGAACTTAAGTGTGTCAGGAATTGACCTTGTACTATGATATTTATCAATGAAATCATACTATACAAGCCATTTGTGTATTTGAAATGTGAATATGAGAATATGAGACTGCTGTTAAACAAGTTTTAGAAAAGTTTTGAAAACCTTGTTTTAGGAAAAAAGAATTTTAATAAGTCCCAAATCATCGCATGGTCTCTAATTCCATATAGTCACGTATTTATGAACGTAAATCTCAGCCTTGATGAGGAAGGGGATTACATTTGTTGGTATTAGAGCCGTAGTTCCTAGTAAGGGTAGGAATTACTAGGATAATTGCCATAGTTTGTTGCCTTAGTCATAAATGATTACTTAAGATTGTTTGTTGTATACACATGAATAATTTTGCTGTTTGTGGATATATATAAATTTTAAGGACTATGTGTATACATTTGCTATGGTACTGATCTGGTGAATCATTTGTAGAGTTAAAAGACAAAATAGTTCGCCCTAGACTCAGACCAGGGGATCTAGAGGTGGAAGAATTAAATGACAATCCACCTGATCCAATGCGAGAGATGATGAACTTGATCAAAGAACAAAGAGACATGATTGCAGAGCTAAAAGAAGAGCTCAGAGAAGAAAGGGCCAAATGTAATGAGGAAAGGGCCCAGTTTACACATAACGAGACTCAAGCTGAGACTGGTCATGAAGAGACATTTGAGGGGTTCAATCGGTCTCATGATTCCCCATCTCGCCGGTGCTAAATCAAGAGTCACAAGGGGTACCAGTCTGAGAGGGTAGAGATGTACAATTTTGGGTTTCAAAGTTTTGTAAGCATCTACCTCCGATGTTCAGAGGGAGATTTGAGCTCCAAGCTCTGAGAACTAGTTGAACCAGTTAGAGAAGATTTTTGAAGTCCTCGAGTATTCCACTAAGGTAAAGGCGAAACTGGCAATATACAAGTTAAAGGGGGATACAGATCGGTGGTGGCTGAATATCGCCATGACATTACAGAGCCAAAACATACTACTGACCTGGGAGGTGTTCCAAGAGAAGTTCAATTAGAAGTACTTCCCTAAGTCCATGAGACTTGAAAAGGAATCCGAGTTCCAAGCTATTAAGCAAGGTGATACATAGAGCTTTGATGAATACTTATCCCATTTCATTCAGCTATCTTGATACTCTTCCTATCTCCGGTGTATGGATGATTAGGAGTGGAGCTCTGATATGCTTATTCGGGGGTTGAGGCGTGAGCTGAGGAAGAAGTTAGTCACTCATTTGTTTACCAACTTTAACAAGGCGGTAGAAGAGTGACGAATAACTGAGAATAATCTAAGGGAGTTGTACCCAGCTAAGGGTAGTGGTAGCCGCAATGAGCCTAGCAAGGCAAATACTTCCCAGAAATGGAAGGGACAAGGGTCCTTATCTAAAGGCAACAACAAGAAGCCCTATTATTTTGAGGGTCGTGGTAATTAGAAACCTTTAGTGGAAATAGTATGCCTTCAGTGTAGGAAATATCATCCTGCTAGAACCTGCACTGGACTAGTGATTTGCTTCAATTGCAAAAAGAAAGGACATATTTCTACTCAATGTCTACAACAGCCAGTAGAGCAAAGGCCCAGAAATCAAGGTCAAGTGTTCGTGATGACACATGAGGAGGCCCGGAAGTCCCTTGAACTGATTCAAGGTAAAATCCTTCTCAGTGGCAATGAGTTACAAGCTTTATTTGATTTGGGTGGAAGTCATTCTTTTATTGCTTATGACTGTGTAAAGTGCCTGGGATTGCACATGCATAAACTGCAGTTTGATTTGGTAGTGTCGACACCAATGGGTGTCAAGGCTGTAACGGTCGAGGCTTGTTTGAACTGTGTGATAGTTGTTGAGGGACATGAGTCCATAGTCAATTTGATTTATTTGCTGCTCCAATAACCAGAGGTTATTTTAGGTTTTACCTGGCTGACAGTGAATAATGTGTTATTTGATTATGGTAATAAGAGGATAATTTATCATACTGTATAGAGGGAGAATGATGTGAATGACAGTTTGAATTTCCTTTCACTGGCTAAAGCTGAGAAATATCTTGAGAAGGAATGCCAGGGGTACATGGTGTTCTTTTCCATGCAAGGACATATAGAGGAAACTCTAGATAGTATACCTGTGGTAAGAGAGTTCCCTGAGGTATTTCCGGAAGATCTTAGCATATTGCCTCCTGAAAGGAAAGTGCAGTTCCTAATTGAAATAGTGCCTAGAGTTGGTTCCATATCAAAAGCCCCAAACCCTTTGGCCATAAATGAAATGGCGGAGTTTAAGAAGTGAATTGAAGAATTGCTTGAAAAAGGATTTATTCCACCCAGTGTTTTGCCGTGGGGAGCTCCAATACTGTTTATGAAAAAGAAAGATGGGAGTTTGCAGTTGTGTATCGATTACAAAGAACTTAACAAAGTCACTGTTAAGAACAAGTATCCACTCCCGAGAATCGATGACCTTTTAGATTAACTGTCTGGTTCTTGTGTATTCTCTAAAATTGATCTAAGGTCTGGTTATCATTAGCTGCGTGTGAGAGTAGAAGATGTACCAAAGACTGCTTTCAGAATGAGATATGGGCATTATGAATTTTTGGTGATACCTTTCAGGTTGACTAATATACTTGCGGTATTCATGGATTACAAGAACCGTGTCTTTCGATAGTACCTTGATCAATTTGTTGTGGTGTTTATCAATGACATCCTGATATACTCTAAAAGTAGAGAAGAGCAGGAGTATCATTTGAGAATTATGCTTGAGACATTGTGTGAAAAGTAGCTCTATGCCAAGTTGGATAAGTGTGAGTTCTGTCTTACGGAAGTAAAATTTCTAGGCCATGTTATCTCACTAAAGGGGTCTCGGTGGATCCCAGTAAGGTGGAAGCAGTACTTGACTGGAAGAGGCCAAAAACTATTTCTAAGATTCACAGTTTTTTGGGTCTTGCTGGTTACTATCAGAGGTTCATTCAGAACTTCTCTCGTATTGCCTTGCCGATAACCAAGGTCATGAGAAAAGGTCAGCCGTTTGTGTAGGATGAGCGTTGTGAAAACTGTTTTGCCAAGTGGAAGGAGAGATTGATTACGATAGCAGTGTTGATTATACTTGATCCCAGTAAGGTTTACGTCATGTATAGTGATACGAGTAAGCAGGGGTTAGGGTGTGTCCTAATACAGCAGGGACGTATAGTTGCCTATGCCTCTCGACAACTTAAGCCGCATGAGATGAATTATCCCACTCATGATCTGGAGCTTGCGGTAATTGTGTTTGCATTGAAGATTTGGCATCATTACTTGTATGGTGTGACAGTGGAATTGTACTGCGACCACAAGAGTCTCAAATATCTGTATGATCAGAAAGAATTAAATATGAGACAGCGCCGCTAGATGAAGTTGCTTAAGGATTATAACCTGGAGATCAAATATCATTTAGGTAAAGCCAATGTCGTTGTGGATGTTCTTAGTTGAAAGACGATGCTTGTTGCAGCAATGATGATTCACAAGGTGAAATTGATTGAGGATTTTCGAGACTTCAATCTCTCGAATGATATCCTGTGTACCAGTTATGGTGTGGTCTAAGGGGAGAATGACCTGAGGACTGAAATTGAAGAGGCTCAAATGCATGATAAGCGAACCCATTCTATCCGAGCTATGATCGAGCAAGGAGGGACTCAGGGTTATGATTTGTCACCTTGTGGAATAGTTCGTTACCAGAAGAGAATTTATGTTCCACTGAAGGCTGACTTGAGACAAAGAATTCTAGATGAGGCTCACAAGAGTTAGTATGCTCTTCACCTAGGTATAACCAAGATGTATCACAACTTTCAGTCTATATATTAGTGGCCAGGGTTGAAGAGTGATGTGACTAAGTATGTGGCGTGGTGTCTTACCTGTCAAAAGGTGAAGATTGAACACCAGAGACCACCAGGATTGCTTCAGAGTCTGGAAATTCCAAAATAGAAGTGGGAGAGTGTGATGATGGATCTAGTGGTGGGTCTACCCAGGATCAGGAACTATGATGCAATCTGGGTGATTGTGAATCGACTCACGAAGTTAGCGCACTTCATACCGATTAATGCTAGCTATTCTCTAGATAGGCTGGTTGAAATCTATATTAAAGAGATAGTGAGACTCCGTGGTACATCGAAGAACATTATCTCTGATAGAGATCCTCGGTTTACTTTGAGATTCTGGAGGGCTCTGTATGAAACTATAGGTACGCAATTGAGGTTTAGCACAACCTACCTCCTCAGATAGATAGTTAGTCAGAAAGGACTATTCAGACACTGGAAGATATATTGAGAGCGTGTGTCCTAAACTTCAAAGGAAAATAGGACTACTATCTTCTACTAGCCGAGTTTGCTTACAACAACAACTATCATGCGAGTATTCAGATGGCTCCATATGAAGCACTGTATTGAAGGAAGTACCAATCGCCGTTGTGTTGGATAGAGTTGTCTGAGAGGAAGTTGTATCGGCCAGATCTTATTGATCAAACTTCTGAACATATCAGAATTATCAAGAAGAGGCTCCTTACAGCACAGAATCAACAGAAGAGCTATACTGACAAAAGGAGAGGACCTCTCAAGTTTGAAGTGAGGGATCATGTTTTCTTGAAGGTATCTTTAGTCATAGGCATCGGGAGAGCAATCAAGCAGAAGAAGCTAAGTCTGAAGTATATTGGTCCATTTGAGATTTTGGCGTGAATCAAACCAGTATCATATTGGATAGCACTACCCCCAAATTTTAGTAGACTTCATGATGTGTTCCATGTCTCATAGCTCAAGAAGTACCAGCCAGACCCGGAGCATATTATTGAGTATGAAAAGGTTGAGTTACAAGATAAGTTCACTTATGCGGTAGAGCCCGGAGCATATCATTGATAGAGAAGAGCAGTGGCTCAGGCATCGTAGCTTACCATTTGTGAAGGTGGTCTAGAAGGGAATGCCTCCAAGAGAAGCAACTTGGAAAGCAGAAGTGGACATGCAGAAGCGGACATGCAGAAGCGATTTCCTGAGTTTATGCCCCAAGATGTGTAGCAAATTTTGATATGGAACTCCGGGATAGGAGTTTATTTTGGTTTTTGGTTATCAAGTAGAAATCATTTGGATATTTTGTTGGGAATTACATGTATATATTGGAGATATTGGATTGATTTGTGTAATCCCCTATATTGGGAAACTGATTATGGGCATTTGTGCCCTGTAGACCCTTAACTGATTATTAGAACCTGAGTGTGTTGTAAATTTACCTTATACTCTGATATTTATGAATGAAATCGTACTGTATAGGCCATTTATATATTTGAAATGTGAATATGAGACCATTGCTGAACAGGTTTTAGAAAAGTTTTGAAAACCATGTTTTGGGAAAAAGGAATTTTAGTAAGTCCCTAATCATCGCACGATCTCTAATTCCACATAATCACATATTTATGAACGTAAATCTTGGCCTTGATAAGGAAGGGGGTTACAGATTTGATATTGGATATGATCCAAAATTAGACAAAAAGAAAGGAAGAAAGAAAACAAGAGGTAAAACTTATATGAGTTACTTTCAACATTCTGTACATACATCAAATCCTTTTGCATGTTGTAATTATTATATTAGAAAGGGTCACTATACTTCATCATGCATTCATAAAAAGAAAGGAAAAATAGGAACCTATAAATGGGTACCTAAAGGCTTATATTCTCAAAAAATAATCTATACTAACCCCAAAGGAGCCAAAAAGATATGGGTACCTAAGATTTAAATGTATTTGATTGCATATATGTTTTAAATCATCCAAAGCCAACAAATAGTATATAGATAGTGGATGTTCTAGACATATGACTGGTGATTTTGAAAGTTTTACCACATTACAACCTAAAGAAGGTGGAAAGGTAAAAACTTAAGAACTTTGAAAACCTTTTCACATCATGGTAAAAGTAGTAAGTATTAAAGTAATGAATCATAAATCAACAGTTAGATATTTAAACAATATATGCTAGGAATATAAGAGTCTAGGGAAGAGAATATGCAAATTGTGATTGATCCTGGTTCGGTCTAGTCCCCAGGCTCCTCCTGAGATTTTTAATCCACTATCTTCCTCAAGTTTAACCGGGTACTTGAGTAACTCTCACAAAGATAAAATGATCACAATGAAAGCATACTTCTCTCTATATAAAGTAGATGATGATTAACACTGAAGAACATGATGGGAGTATGATTACAGAGCTTCAGTCAGGTAAGACTTAGAGTAATAGCATATCAACATTGTAGGATTAGGCTCTCATCATTCTTCTGAACTCTGAATGCTCTTTTATTTATAGTTGGTGAAGATTGATCACCATTTAAGCATTTCAACTTGTCCGTTAGAATCCCATTGCTTCATTTGACCATTCTTCATATATGAAAAACTCGCCATTATGTTTGGTGGATGCTCTGCTTCTATAAAGTCACCTTTTGTCTCTTCACATCATCTCTTTATTATATTCCTGGAGAAATAAATTAAACACTATTACAATAAAGTGTTAGAGTTATATAATCATTCCTATGGTTTTTTGAAGTTACAAAACGTTGTCTGTGGCATTACTCGAGTGGTCACTCAAGTGATCCTGGGTCATCACTCAAGTGATTACTCGAGTGACCCCATTTAAAATCTGGCAGAGAGTATTGGAGGCTTTTCCCAACTTTATCACTCGAGTAGTCGCTCGAGTGATCTTAAGTGATCACTTAAGTGGTCTATTCATTTTGAATCCAAATATGAAAAATGACATATCATCAAAAAGCTCTTGCCATCTACATTCCAATACAAAAAAAAAATCATCTCCAAACTCATTGTATTCGAAAATTTATGAACCAAATAGTCACTACTATAATAGACAGTGTTTGAATTCACAAGCATCAACTTCCAGAAGACATAACTCTTTGAATATAACTCCAAATATGATCTATGACCTATCCTTAGAAAGCTCTTGAAGTCTAGTGTCATATGCCACTAGTTTCATCTCAATTGAACGTGTAGTTTGAAAGTTATGTCCAAAATACTGAACCTGCTTCGAAATATGATAGTGATTTGAATGTTGTATTCCCAAGCTCATATCTCTTTCATCTGAACTCCTTTGAATGTGATCTTAGTGTGTATTTGACGCATTGGAAGTTTAGTTTCATATGAAACTAGTTTTAGCTCAATCGGACATGTGGTTAGAGAGATATGGCCAAAATATCAAAGCTCTGTCATACAGAATGAAAACAGGGCACAATAGGGTGCTTATCACTCGAGTGATGCCTTCTAAAACTTGACAGAGAGCCATTACTCAAGTTATTACCTTATGAAAGTTCTATAACTTCCATAAAAGTTATCTTAACTTTAATTGACCATGCCAACCTCCATATGATCATAGAAACCTCTTGTATCGCTTCTAAGAGCTTGAATCTTGATATTCTCATTAGATCTTACAAGTTCTTCTTTCTTTAATCTCTTTCTTCTTGTTTTTCCTCTTGATGATCATTCTTCATAACCCAACTAGATATCTTCTTTCTTTACTTGACTAATCTATAAGATATTTCACATTAAATATAGTAGTTAGTCAATGTGTCAAATAAATACATTGTACAAACTTTGTACAAATTTTTGCTCTTAATATTTGGCATCAATATTTGACATCATCAAAATTAATCACATCTAACAGAGGGGGCTGTGAAAAGGAACCGCTGGTAGCTTCCGTCAAAGGAGAAGAGAGGGATACTGACTCTTTGTTCTTGCCATTTGAAGTGCTGTTGCTTAAGAAGAAAGAGAGAGCTAGAAAGGAATTTTTGAATTTGAAATTCAAAACTAAAGCCATGTTGGTATTTATAACTGGGACTGATAGCTGGAAACATACTAAATTAAATTATATATTTAACATAAATAATATCCCAAATAATATAATAATTTACTAATAAAGTATATATATTATATCATAAAATTAACTTATCACGCCAGATACAGAAAAAAAATAGAACAAAGATATCAAAGAAGTGATTAAGATCAAGATCGATCAAGATGAAGATTAGAAATATAAATATATTTTTTGTTAATAATATATTTTTTATGCTGCCTTGTCCATATATTTAAAAAAACATTTCACATAATAAAAAGCCTCAATCTTTCTCCTCATCGCCAAAGGCAGAAGAGAAAGAAAGGGAAGTGGAAGAGGTGGGGTCATCCAAAAGATTGTACTCGACATCATTGACATCGAATACAAGGTTGATCTTGCTGTTGATAGTGTGGAGCAACGTGAAGAGTCTTATGACGCATTTGTTTATGTGATCCACCCTAGCATAGAGCGTTGAAGAAGATGATTCACTAAAGGTGGTGAAGCTAGCTGTATAGAAGGAGGAGGAACAAGAGGACAAGCATAATTAGCCCTTACACATACCATATTGATATTCTAGAGATGAGAGGAAGAGCAGTCAAATATGAAGAAATAAAAGCAATGAGGAGTTTAAATAGATAAGATGGATGAAGATTACATTTATTAAAGTGGCCTCAGATTTTGAAGAGATGCATAGTTGAGAAGTTTACCTTAGAAGCAGAAAAATCTCTAAAACATTTAAGGTCTAGTATATAAAAATGATTGTATGTAAAAGGATATTTACACCGGATGTGTTTGGTGTAAAAAGAATTTAAATTTTTAAATTTTCTTAATATTTAATATTTATCGACACCGCATTACACTACAACTGGTCTATAAAATATTATTTAGACCGTGCGGAAGTGCGACCGATGTTAAGTTGCATCAATATTTACAAAAATGCCACTGGTCATATATAAATGTGGCGGCCTTTTAGGCATTTATTCTAGTAGTGACATTTGATACATACATTATGTTGTTATTTTATACTATTTATTGTGCTTCCTTTCTCTATACATTTTAATATAAGTCAGATGTTTTATTTTTCTTTCCTTTGTTTTATATTATGTTGTTACTATTTACATAATTTCATTATGTTGTATTATGAAATATATGCTATTTTATTTTTACATTGTTACATTACATTTTTTTTTATTTTTATGTTATGCTATTTTATGTTTCTTTTATTTGTAGTTTGTTGCTTTTACATTGCGTTGTTTATATTGTCTTTACCTTTGCCAATTGATATAATCTAATGCTGTTTATATATACATAATTTATATTTACGTTTTTTTGCTTTCCTCTCATTGGATTTGTTCATATAAATATATATTGTTTATATAATTCAAAGTATTATATATGGTTATATGATATTGTAATGTATATGATTATAATTTTATCTATTGTTTATATTTATTATGCATTTAAATTTACTTAATTGTTTGTTACTATGTTTGTTTAATTTTATTGAATGGCTAGTACACTAGTACAAAAATGGAGTTTTAGACCGATTATAGCGGGTAAGGTCTAAAAGAAATACGCGGTGGCATTTTCATAATTATTGATAACTTTTGAGACCGGTTGCCTTAATATACGGTCTAAAAAATATTATCTAAACCGGTTTTCTAACAAACCAGTCTTTAAAATATAAAATAATTAAAAGAAACATCTAAGTAATATAATTTTTAGACTGGTTATACAAATAACCAGTCTACTATATTTACTGAATTACAAAATTAATATATATATCTATTACATTTAAGACCGGTTGTAAGTGACAACCGGTCTTATATATTTTACTTTTTAGACCGGTTATAAATAGAAACTGGTCTAAAAGTTTAACCAAATAAAAAAAATAAAAACATTGATTTAAGACCGGTTGGTAGAAATAACCGGTCTTAAATGTTTAACCTTTTAGACCCGTTATAAATAGGAACCGGTCTAAAAGTTTAATTAAATAAAAAAAATTAAAAACCTTGATTTAAGACTGGTTGGTATAAATAACTTATCTAAAATATGATATTTAAGGCCGGTTATCCCATTAAACCGGTCTTAAAAGTCCTCCTTAAGAATTTTTTCCCTCGGTTTGCGCCTCTATCAAAATATGAAATCTTTCCACTACAGCACTCTTCTCTCTCTTTTCATCAAGTTGCCGCCGTTTACACACACTCTGCTCAGTTTTTAGCTTTGTGGATTGGCCAGTGTCCCGTCCAGCGTCTATTGTTTTAATCCCTAATTCTCTTGAGTTTATGAAAAATTTGCATCGACTCTTACACACTCTATTCTCATTTTTTTTCCAATGTCACTTGGTGAGAGTCCAGATTCTTCTGGTGAAATTTGGGTATGCTGATTGTTGAATCCCTAATTCTCTTGGAGTTGCGAGGTTTTTCATCGGCACTTACACACTCTCTTGTCATATTTTTGCATCGTCTTTCAGCGAGAGTCCTACGTCTTCTGGTGAAATTTGGGTACGCTATTTTTTGAATCCCTAATTCGGCAGTGTTTGCATCTAAAGCACAAATTTGTAGTTGCATTCTTCTTTTCTGATATTAGTCAAAACTTATGTGCAGGAGGTGGTGTTTAGAGAAATAAGGCAGTCTCACGAAGACCCAGAAGTTTTGGCTGCTCAATCACAAGAGCAATATGATAAGGTAATGAATTGCATTATATGTTTGTGTTTGCTGGTTGCCTTTTCCATTTTGACATTGATTAAGTATCAAATATTTTTGTCCCCAGTTGAAAAAGAAGTTACAAATCCTCACATTAGGTATAGGTGGCATGGGTCTAGTATCTGCTTATGTTTCTTATTCTACTGAGGTGTCAGCTAGGTACATATGCTTTCATGCACTTAATCAGTTTTTCCCTTTGAGCTTATTCAAAATGTATCTTTCAACTATGCTTTTCCATATGCACAATTTATAATTCAATTTAATAGAGCCAACGCCATCCACACTCTATCATAATTCCATAACTCCTAGACATGTTAGCATCTACAGTAAATTGATTAAACTAAGCATATTTGTGATGCAGCGGTGTTGTTAAAACGCATGACTTGATAGTTGATCGGTGACAGCAAAATGCTCTCACCAATAAGCCAGAAGTTTGCTGGACTGAACTAAGCATATTTTAACTACTCATTCATTTCTTATTATGATAGAGAGCATTTAACCTTTTAGAGAAGCTTTTAAATGAAAAAAGATTCAAAATGGAAGGCTGAATATTTAGCTCCCCTTGTCTGGAAATTTAAAAAAGAGTTGTAAATATCTTGCCATGACATGAAATCCTGAGGTAATGCATCATTAAAAAAGTAACAAGAGCCTCTACCATTTTCACCAAAGCTGACAAGCTATTCTCATCAATGTGCATATGAACTTCCTTGCTGAAGCACTCAGTTTAAACCACGTAACCCAGCTATATTTTTGAAGTTCAAATTTTTAATAAAGGAAACATTTCTGCATTCCTACTTGAGGACCTTGAAATAATAAGCTAACCAGAGATTTCCATTAGCTTGATCATAGTGCATTGATGGTAATAATTCTTCAATTTTATCCAGCTGCAACTGAAACATTACTTGTTTCAACTGAAACTTGAAATATTATTTTTACAACTGTTTCATGAGACATGTACTATCATTTTTCTTCAATCAATCATTATTGTCTTGAATTTGGGTTTTATTAATGGTAAAGTTCAACTTTTCTATTGTTGCTGCTGAGGTTTATTTTGCATTTGGTTGTTGCTGTGTAATTTCTGGTCTTCAAAGCCTCTCTTCCAGCGTGAATTCCACCCTATCGTACCAAACTTATCTTTGCTGTGTAGTTTCTGGTCTTTAAAGCCTTTCTTCTAGTGATTGATGGGTAATTCAATTAGTCTTTGTCATTAAATAATTGAAGTGATTCCTACCAATTCATCTTTGCTATATATAATGCATTGTAATAAAAAATTTGCTATGTACGTGTTCATTATGTAGTAGTTAAACTAGGTACTTGAGTGAAATGATTGTTGCATGCTCTCATCATACTCCTGCCTTTTCCAAGGGAAAAAATAGAAAAGAGAAAAAAAGTGTTAAAATATATGGATCGTAGTTGGATGAAAGCTAAATGGACAAGTGTTGAATATGATAATAGGGTGAGGGATTTTCTAGACTTTGCTAGAAGAAATGCCGATAATCATAGTGGGATGTTCTATTGCCCATGTGTAAAAAGTTTAAATGAGAAGCGACTGATTGCTGCAGATATATATACACATTTAATTTATGAAAGATTTTGTAAGAGTTATACAGTATAGGTATGGCATGGTGAAGAATTAGAAATGCCAAGTGCATCTCAACATGGGGAGTGGCCTTTGATGATAATGACACAAATGATGCAGATGACTGAATAGAGGATATTACTAGTGATGTAGGAGAAGAGGCTTTTGAGCAATCACATGCATATGGTAATATGTGCAATGATACTGAGAAGCCGCTATACCCAGTGTGCAAAAATTCCAATTGTTGAATGCAGTATTGAAATTGGTAAGCTTGAAATCACGTCATGGATAGAGCGATAAGAGTTTTTCAGGAATGCTTGAGGCTTTTAAGGACATACTTCCAAATGATAATGTATTACCTTGTCGATACTATGATGCTAAGAAAATATTGTGTCTACAAGGGATGAAGTATAAAAAGATCCATGCATGCCCTAATGATTGCATATTTTATAGACAAGAGCATGAAGAAAAGCAGCAGTGTCCGAAATGTGAAACCCTGGGGTACAAATCAAATAAGGCCCTTGCAAAAGTGTTGTGAAATCTTCTAATCATACCAAGGTTCAAGCGCTTGTTTGCTAATGAAAATGATGTAAAACATTTGAGATGGCATGTGGATGAGAGGTTTCTGATGGAAAGCTTTGACATCTGGCTGATTCTTCTTAATGGAAGAAATTTGATGAATTATTTCCTAGCTTTTGGTGAAGAACCTAGGAACCTTAGGGTTGGGCTTAGCATAGATGGCATGAATCCTTTTGGTAGTTTAAGTAGTATACATAATTTATGACCTGTTCTTTTGGTTATTTACAACTTATCTCCTCTATTATGCATGGAATGAAAGTAATTCATGTTGTCTATATTGATTTCGGGACCAAAACAACCCAAAATGACATATATGTTTACCTAGAACCCTTGATCAAAGACTTAAAAGAGTTATGGGATGAAGGTATTGATGTTTTTTATGTGAACAAGAAGGAGATTTTTAAAATGCGAGCCATGATCTTTTGTACTATAAATGACTTCCCTGCATATGGAAACTCGTTAGGATATAGCGTTAAGGCCACAAAGCATGTCCGATTTGTGAAGAAGGCATATGCTACCATCAACTTCAACATAGAAGAAAGACCATTTATCTTGGCCATAGGAGATTTCTTAGACAGTGCCACCCATATCCTAGATTAAAGAAAGCTTTTTTTGGTGGCCTAGAGTTTGAAGATGCTCCAAAGGCATTGACGAGGGAGAAGGTCTATGAAAAAGTGAAAAATATCAATGTAACCTTTAGTAATACTACAAAGAGTAGAAATGAAAACAAATATGGAAAAAGAGGTCTGTCTTCTTCGATCTTCCATATTGGTGCAATCTTGATGTGAGGCATTGTATTGATTTCATGCATGTAGAGAAAAACATATGTGATAGTATTGTTGGGACACTACCTAACATACAAGGTAGTTTTAAGGATGGCGTGAAGGCAATATTAGATTTGCAAGAAATGGGAATACGATCAGACTTACATCCAAAACTATATGGTAAGAGAACTTTTTGTCCTCCATCTTCTCATACTTTGTCTAAGGATGAGAAAAGAAGTTTTTGTGAGTGTTCACATGGCTTCAAAGTTCCCTTAGGGTATTCTTCAAATTTTTAGAAGCTTGTGTCGATGAAAGACTTGAGATTAGTAAGGTTAAAGTCTCATAATTGTCATGTCTTAATGCAACAACTGTTAGAGCAAGCGTTTCACCCAAGAGAGGGGTGAATTGGGTGATACTAAAAATTTCGTTGCAAATATGAAAACTTGACAATGAATATAATGCAGTAAAGAGTAAGGAGAAATATCACCGAAGTATACACCAGGAGTTATACTAGTTCGGCCATGACCACTTTGACCTACATCCAGTCCTCAGAATATCTCTGAGAGTTTTACTATACTTCCAAGATTCAGTGGGTTCTTGGCACCTCAGTACATGCAAGTTCCTTCGCCTGGACACTCACTCCCCTTTACAAGTTGTAATCTAATCCCAACTCAAGGTTCCACAACCTTAAGTTATCTCAATAACAAATATTGAGTTTGAATGAAATATCTCTCTCACAGAGTGAATAAGAATCACTGAAGTACAAAATTACAAGTATATGTAAAACAGAGTAATGAACTTGATAATGCGTTCATATATATGTTCTTGTTGTTATCTCTGTTTGGATGTTCCCATATATATAGATGTGTTGGTAGCGACCGTTGGAACATTTTCTTCTCGCCCGTTAGAGCGTGCGCAGCCACTATTGACTTTTCCAGTATTTGAAAAATATCCGTTTGCGGTAGGTGGCGGTAAGTAGTGTTTGAACGTTGCATTTGACTTTCCTTATTTGGTAAGATCTCCTCATTGTTTATCTGTGGATATGCTAAGAATACTAATACAATGAAGGGTTAATCATACAGGAAACAAATCAATGAACGTTGGAATGATTTCTGAATTTCTGGACTTGTATACTCAAGTAGTTACTCGAGTACTCATTAAGTTTACTCGAGTACTTACTCGAGTATCATTGTGAAAGTAATGATAGCAAGTTAATGAATGAACATCACATAACTCGAGTAGTGCATGAAGTAAACAAATTTATAAACCTTGAAAATACCTGTTTACTCGGGTACTTACTCGGGTATGGCACACTTTACTTCATAGGTTACTCGAGTAGCAACTCGGGTAATCTCTCAAATGAACTTTAGGTTACTCGATGCTTCACTCTAGTAATGTTGGCAGGATTATAAGGTTGAGAGCACTTCAAGTTTGCTTACCTGGTTACTCGAGTACTTACTCGAGTAAACATCAATTTTCTGCATAGCTTACTCGGGTAGATACTTCAAGTGCTGTGTAAATAATTCTGCAGATTACTCGATTACTGACTCGAGTAATCTAGTTAAAAATATTTGACAAAGAATAATTGAATATCTGCATACTTGAGTAGTGCCTCGAGTGAAGTGATAATAGCATTTCAAGTTATTCGAGTATTACCTTCAAGTTTTGCTAACCATAGTGAGTTACTCGAGTAGCTCCTCGAGTAACATTGGCAAGATTGAAAATACCGAGAGCAACATATTTCTTGAAGCAGGGGACTCGAGTATAGACTCGAGTAATGTTGGCAGGCCGAGAGTAACTGGAAGTCTTTTACCTTGTTACTCGAGTACTTACTCAAGTAACATTGGTAGGCCGAGAGCAACTCCAAGTGATTTACCTGGTTACTCGAGTAGCTACTCGAGTAATGTTGGCAGGCCGAGAGCAACTGGAAGTTATATACCTTATTACTCGAGTAACCCTTTAGAAAATTTGCCAGTGATGAAGTTTCTCAGCTTTTTCTCTTCGCCTTTCTTCATTACTCCAATGCTTACTTCAAGTGATGATTTGCCATGTTATTACTTTGTTCAAACTTATTTGTTTATCAAATCTTTTTCATACCATCCTTTGTTATCATCAAAACATGAGAGATCTAACAACAACTACTCCCAGCAGCTATTTGAGACATTGTTGAATATGATCTTCAACGCATATTGACTAGACTTTGTTTCTTCCTCAATGCTATTTGTATTAAAGTCATTAAAATGAAAAGATAGGATGAATTGGAAAATGAAGGATATCTGATCTTGTGCCAGCTTGAGAAGCATTTTCTTCCTTCTTTTTTTGACATTATGTTACATCCAATTGTTCATCTAATGAGAGAGAAAAAGTTCTATGGCCCTATCTATTTATGTATGGTGGATGTACCCAATTAAAAGAACTATAAAACTCCTAAAAGGGTATGTGAAGAACCCTAACCGGCCTAAATAATCTATTATTCATAAATATGTTTCTGAAGAAGCTATAGAATTTTGTTAACATTATATGTCAAATGTAGGACATATTGGCCTTCCTAAACGTCATAATCAAGAAGGGGGTAGACGCGAGGCAACAGTAAAGAGTATAGATCCTGATGAATTGAAACAATTCCACTTGCATATATTGAATAATGTTGATGAAGTTCAATATTATATAAATTCTCTTAAGGAAATTGTACAAAAACAAAATATTCGAATAACTGAATAAAGGTTAATTAGGGAGAATAAAATAACTTTTGCACATTGGTTCAAATAAAAGGTTGATGGAGAAAAATGTGTTTCTGATACAATAAAATGGTTATCACATGGTCCTGAGGTTGATGTCATAAGTTGGACTTCATTTGTGATCAATGATTATACCTTTTACATGAAGTCATTAGATGATAAGAGCACTGTCCAGAATAGTGGTGGTGTTAGTGGCTGAATCTATACACTTCTCTAGTTCAAAAGATAAGATCCCTAAATTAGCTGTCATACCATATTATGGGGTTATTGAAGAGATTTGGGTGGTTGACTATGTTAAAATTAAATTTCCCATTTTCCAATGTAAATGAGTTGATGTCAATAATAGTGCGAAGATTGATAGGTTAGCATTTACATTAGTAGATCTGAATAGTAGAAGTTTTGGATATGAACCTTTTATTATGGTAGATCAGGCAAAATAAGCGTTCTATATTACCAATCAGGCAAATAAAATGTGGTCTGTAGCTCTCTTAGGAAAAAGGGTAATTGATATTGATGAGCAAAGTCACTCAAACTATGATCTTCTTGAGACTCCTTCTTTTTCCAAGGGTCTACTAGAATTAGTTGAAGAAGATAAAGTGGATAATGAGCACGACACAAGAAATGATCATCATAAGGGAATATGGGAGGATATCTCTTTATGAAACTACTTTGAAAGTTAGATAGCTAAAGTAATTATCATTATTATTTATATCCAAATAATGTATATAGTTATTTTATAGATCTAGCCTTCTCATGTTATAGCTTAAGGGTTTTCTTTCTTTGTTGTTGTTACAGGAAAATGATGGATCCGAACCGCCCTAGTATAGAGGATTAGCCACCTAGTGCTCAGTAGAGTGAGCTACCTAATGCTCAGCAGAGTCAACCAGCTAGTGTTAACCAGAGTGAACCTAGTAATGCTCTAAGCCAGAATCAAAGTAAGCCTAGTAACTAGTCTGTACGGAGGGGTAGACGTGGTACACGGTTAACAGACATTTCCCTCAGTCGGAGTATGGGGCAAAAGATATCGACTGAGTTTGATAAATACTAGAAACCAATCAGGCTTAATGCAAGCCAATATAGGAGTTTTATCGGCCTCCTTGCATGCAACAAGCCTAGTATCTTGATAGAGTAGTGGAAAAATGTCGATAAAAAAGTGAAGTGACATATTTGGGACACTATCCAAGTATACAATTCTCTTTTATATACAATTCTCTTTTACATGTAATGATTATCAAATATGTCACAAATTTATCACTTACTCCTTTAATGCATGCATTACAGCTTACCTACGACATTCCCCAAAGTGAGATCTTGTACAACAAGACAATGATGTATTGTTATTAGCACTGGAGCAAGTTGAAGACAAATTTGGCCAACAATTACATTCATATCGAGGTGAATAATGGTGAGCCTCATCCTACTCAGTGCAACAAGTATACATATATTGATGAAGCGACTTGGCAAGAATTTTTTAGGCTTCAGACTACTCCAGAATCATTGGTTAGTTGACTTATTTTGCATTTTATTTACTTATCAATTGTATTAATTGATTGTAACCTTTTTCTTTTGTTTAATTTCTTATTCGCAAGTAAAAAGGCAAAAAGCACAAAAGAGTGGTAGAAAGAATGATTGCCCTCATACAATGTCTCATGGGGATTATGCAAAGGTTGAGAAAGACTTGTTGGCGGCCAAACAGAAGAGATTGGAAGAAGTACCTCAATCCAATCCTTCTATTCTTCTTTCTCCACCATCTCCGATTCGTCGTGAAGAAAAATGGTTGTTTGCTCACCAAAAGAGTAGTGGATCTTATACGAGTGAACAATCTCTTATAGTAGGTAAAAAAATTATAAGTATATATCATTGTTGTTATTAATTATATTAGAAACATATTTCATTACTTATGTTTGTTATTTTGTATTATCTTACAAGAGGAACTTAGGAAAAAATAAGCCAAGGGATCTTTTAGGTTAGAGAACAGGAATAATATTTTGACTGTTGCTACTAGCAAACATGAACATCTAGGCCATGTCAGGGGAGTTGGAGGAGGGGTAGGCATAAAGGATTACTTTAAAGCCCCCTCACACCATTCCTTAAGCATCATGACTAGGGAGGAATTGGAGACTACGTTGGCCACTGTAAGAGTAGAAGCAAGGGCGAGGTTGAGGCATCATTTGATGCACTATTAGAAATCTGGTTGAGCAAGATAAAAGAGGAAATGATAGTATTTATGAGCTCAAGACAAGATACCAGTACTCCCTAGGCCCAATCGCTTGATCCTAATAAGCAAAGCACTAAAGGGGAGTTGTTGTAATGTTGGGCAGTCATCAAAGGGTCCTGCAAGAGAAATTCCTGAGCCTTGTGACATTTTTGTCAAGGATCCTCTGAGACGGTTAGTTGCACGCGAGAGTGTGCATAACCTGGGATCCACTATCCACCACCAACAAATGAAAGATGATCAAGTTAAAGTGTCAGTTGAAGAGGTGATGCTTTCAGATGCACCTGTCTCTATCCCTTCTGAGGATTTCAAGATCATCAATGATGTCTTAGGTACATTCATCTTGTAGCCAAAGAACATTGTTTCTGTTCAAGCTAAGGAAACCCCAATCAAAGCCCCACCAAGTCTAGCTCCCTTTACTCAAGAAGTTTCACAGCCTCCATTGAATATCATGCAACAAGTGATTCTGATGGCATTTGATACATCCTTTCAAACAAGAGATTGGCCAACGGATTCGGTTGTTGGTAAGTTAGGGTGACATGCTTTCTTTAAAGGGATGATTTATGTTCCTGGTAGCTCCTAGACAAAATCTTACGATTGCTATTGTCCAACTGTTCTTAATGTAGGTATCTTCTTTAATTTGAAGTAAATATTTTAAAAATTTTCCCGTTTACCTTTGATTTGTGTGCTTGCATTATTGTAGGTACACGAATCGTAGGTTGGTCTCCTTTGACAAAAGCAATAAATTTGGATCTTATGCCCAGTTCAAATCTAAGAGAAAGGGAGCACAGTTGCTATCAGACATACATACTTATTAGAAAGGCTTAATAAAACCACAACTAAGTGTTTCTTGTCTTCATATGTGCAAGGGTAAGAAACAAATTTTTATTTTATAATATATATAATGTTTTATATTTGCTTAATATTCTTCTCTTTTTCTCAGTGATCATTGGTAGTTGGCTCATCTATGTAAGAGTAGTTGCACTGTTATCTTCTTATGCTCCCTCCACTTCAAACCAGGGAATGATTTGAAAAAGACTGTGAACCTGTAAGTTTTCTTGCATTATTACCTTTTGTGTGCAAAGTTTATGGAATTTGTGTCAAATAAGTAACCTTTGTGATTTTGATGATGATAGGGCTATGCGGACATTCTTACACATTACTTGTGGTAAGCATGTTCGTGACTTGAAAGACCTTACATAGATCATGCCCAAAGTTAGTATATAGGGTTGAAGGCCATTTTTGCCCCGGAAGTATTCACTTGGGGCCAATTTTGGCCCGGAAGTTTCAAATTTGGAACAATTTTGCCCTTACGTTAGTTTACCATTTGCCAGAGTTAGTTGACCGTTAGTCGAGGCAAATTTGTTCCAAATTTGAAACTTCAGGGGCAAAATTGCACCTTAACCCAATAACCGTTACTCGAGCGCATAGAACACTACTCTTCCAGCTACTAGACCCTACCTCTGGCTAAGCCAGGGTGTGCAGGCTATTAAATTAAAAAGAGAACTCTTCTCGAGGCCTCTGCTGACGTCTCCTGACTCACTAACATTACTGTCAGCTGCCATATCCCAGTTCAGGAATTTTGACTTGAATCTCTTTCAAAGTACGCGTGCTGCACGCTATCAGACGGGCTTCCCCCATCTATTAGGATCGACTAACTCATGTGCAAGTATCATTGACATGGAACATTTCCTCTCTTCGGCCTTCAAAGTTCTCATTTGAATATTTGCTACAACTATCAGACAAGCTTCCCCCGACGGTCGGGTATAGGTCGCACACTTCAGCACTCAGGCGGAGTGGCCATCAATGTAGATCTTAGTGGTAGTAGCAAATATTCAAATAAGAACTTTGAAGGCCAAATAAGGGAAATGTTCCATGTGAATGGTATTTGCACATGAGTTAGTCGATCCTAAGAGACCGAGGAAGCCTGTACTTCGAAAAGGAATCGGGTTAAAATTCCTGAACTGGGACATGGCAGTTAGTAGTAACGTTAGTAAGTCCAGAGATGTCAACAGGAGCCTCAGGAAGAGTTCTCTTTTCTGTTTAAAAGCCTGCACACCTAGGCTCAACTGTAGGTAGGGTCCAGTAGCTAGAAGAGCAGTGTCCAATGTGCCTGAGTAACGGTCATTGGGTTAAGGTGCAATTTTACCCCGAAAGTTTCAAATTTAGAGCAAATTTGACCCTACTAACTGTCAACTAATGATCAACTAACCATGGCTAATGGTCAACTAATGTAAGGGCAAAATTGTTCCAAATTTGAAACTTCCGGGGCAAAATTGGCCCCAAGTGAATACTTTCGGGGCAAAAGTGGCCTTTAACCCTAGTATATATTGTATTTTTTAAGAATGTATTCAATAAGCCATGCTTTAATACTTGTTTTAATGATAATCTGTTTTTATTCAAAGCTGTAGACAACCACCGGGGTCTAACTTATGTGATTTTTATATTTTGAGACACATTTACAATATTATCACTCTAGGCACAACTAATTTTACTAAAGAAGTAAATGTATATTTCAGAAATTTTGTATTACTTTTAGGGTTAAGGTGCAAAAATACACATGAGTTTTTCTCAAAAGTGCACCTAACACTAAATTCATTTTTTAGGGACAAAAGTGACTATAAACTTTTAAAATGGGTACAAAAGTCATAATTTTTGTTATCTTGAGGACTTGACAGTGAGTTTTAACATTTTTTACCGAAAAGGGTGAGTTGGAACATGACGTGGATGAATAATGCTCCCCATGACATTAGGCCTTGTCGGAGCTTATACCAGGCTAGAAAGGAATACAGGAAACATATGAAGAAAAAGAAGATGATGATATGCACTAGAGCATGACGGCGGAGGCTAGAGAAAGGTGAACAAAACCTACTTAACCCACTATAATTACCCACCATGACACATTAAATATGGTCGTCGCCCCCATCTCACCTTCAGCTTCAACGACCATCTTATCACGGTGCAAACCACTAGCGCCATCGTAGATATCCACGTATCACCATGATCCTGCTCTGCGCCTACAAGAATTTTTGGATCAGGAATTTCATCACGTACGCGAACAGCTACTGGATCTTCAACACCGTTAACACCCCAGCCACCTCCAATATCTCCGCCATCTGCCCTATCGCTATTAGGATTTACCTCACCAATATTTACTATAGACATAGAATCAGAGCCGTCCTATTCAGAATCACCCATAATCGTCACTATAAGCATGCCTGCACGGCGTCTCTAGCCTGCTTCCCATCCCAAGTTATTTGCATTCAAATTCAAACTCAAAATCAAATGCAAACTCAATCGAAATCAAAATTAATGGATTCTCTAACTAACTTAAAGTTGACGAGAGTAGTTTCTAGATTTTACCATTGTGCTGAAGAAAAAGCCGACAGTGATGGAGTTCTCGATAGAGATGGTGGTAAGCTAGATGGTGCCAACATGATTGTCGAGGAACTGAATGATGGGGCTAAGGGAGTATTGAGAAAGGGAGGTGAAAATGGTTGGACCCACAAGCTACCAAAGCTTCTTAGACTCATTGAAGATTGTTTTTTAGACTGAAGACTCGTTGAAGAATTAAGGGAAGAAATTTTTGGAAGTGTTAATGGACAATTTCAGACCTTCATTGCCATGTGTTCATAGATCAAAGAAGCAAATGCTCCAACTAGCACAAAAATGGCAAAACTAACTACAGTCATCTACAACTAACGAAAAGTGTGACTTTTGCACCTATTTTGTAAGTTCAAAGTTACTTTTGCCCCACAAAAAAGCATTTGGTGTTGGGCGCACATTTAGGAAAAACTCACGTGTATTTTTGCACCTTAACCCTTACTTTTATTGTTTTTAAGTTACCAAGTTAATGTTTTTTCTTCCTTCAGTGTTACAGATGTTTGATCTTATTGATCTCTTTCATGAAGAAGATATTGATTTCATCCACAGACGTGTTGCTGAATTCAGCTATGAGCTTTTACAAAAATAGTGAGTTTTTGAATCCAATGTTACATCGTTCTCATACATATTGCTTCTGCTATATGAATTATAAAATGTTGTTGTAATTGCAAGTACATGTTGTGTGCTATTTGTAATATTCTGAATTTTGAGATTTGAGGCTTGAGAATAAGCCTAAATGAAGTGGACTGCTAAGCTTCGATTTAGCATGAGTCCCAAGAATGAGGATTTAATTACTTGGTGCATATTAAGTTTAAAATATGGAGGAATTGTAGCCAAGTGAAATATGTTTGAAAAGTCAACAATTGTGGCTTGACACAAAAGAAGTAAGAAGAAAGCATTTTGGTCAACATTTCATCTCCCTTTTCCTTGTGCATTTCGTCCAAGACAAAGAGGCAATAGAGAAATAAATGCTTGGCTTAAAATGAATCAAGAAGGGAAGCAATTCTAGCCAAGTAAAATAAAGAGTTGCAAAGTCAAAAATTGTAGGCAAGTTTAAATGGCCATTCCACATTAAATTCAAGGAGATATTATAAGAGGTTATCATATCTTTTCTCATGCTCCATTTTTGTATATCATGAGGCAAGAAAGAGAAACAATTAGATGATAAAGTAAAGGTGAAATCTTGGTCAAAAATATCATGCTAAAGCTTTTATCACTTTTCCTCTTCTTTATTTCAGCCAAGAAAATGCTAAGAGCATTTAATCAATATATTCCTTCACCTTTTGCTCATTTGGTAGTTTGGGACAAAGAAAGAAGAAGGAAGTTGGTCAAATGTTCAACTTCAATTAATTCTTCACCTTTTATACAAGAAGCAATTAGGGCCACACATTAATTATTTTCTTTTTCCCTCCTTTTCCTAGGAATTTCGGTCAAGAGAGTTAAGGGGATGAAGTTATCAATTTAAACACATATTTCTCTCTCTCTCTCTCTCTTCAAGCTCAAAGTCTGCTACTACCAAGAGGAAAGAGAAAACCAAGTTCTCTTGAAGACAAGTCGGAGGTAATAGCTTCTTCTTGGATTTTCACTTCATAAATCACATTTCTAGCTCAAATACCATTCATGAAACTTGTTCCCCTCTTCCTTAGCTTCATTTCTATGTGTTTTTTTTTTAAGAACAGGAGTTTTCAGCCATCTTGCAAGAACAAAAGTTGAGGAATCAAGAAAAGAACACAAGAAGAAGTAAGAGGTGAGTAAAAGCATCATGTTGACATATATGATGCTTGATTTGGCTAAGTTTTAGTGGGCTATTTTGACAGCCCTAATTTTAGTTTTTAGGGTTCATGAAGCTTTCATCCTATACATGTGCTTATATGTTGATTTGGAGGCAAATGAGCTAAGTTTAGTGATTAAATTATGAACTAGTTGTTGTTGTGAAAAATCCTAAAATTCTGCCCAAAATAGAACATGTGAAAGGAATTTGAATTTGGTTATTTTCATGTTTCCATTAGATTCTATGTGAAAAATTGTGTGGTGAGTAACCCTGGTTGTAAATTTTGGCCATTGGAAACATATGTTGAAAAATTGGAAGTTTTATCAAAGAAAACTCTATGAAGGGCAGTCAGGCTACATGGCAGTTTTGAATGAGTAAATGGTGTCTAAAAATTTTGAAAATTTTCATCTGATAGTGGACATGCCAAGCTTTAAATTTTTATATTATGGGGGTCATTTTGATGTGTGTGCTGGAAGTTGTGTATTTCCAAAGTTTGAGGTTGAAACTAGACTTAATTCTGGAATAGTATAGAGATGCATAGAATTCTATATTTTTATGGTTATAAATGGTAGTGGTTCATATTTTTTTTGTATAGAGGACTTAAATAGCTTTCCATCGAACTTGGAATCACCTCATTTCGATTTTTGTAGAATTAGTTATGATTTTTGGAAGTTCAGCCAAGAAACAGGATTTTTTTTCCTCGATCAGAAAGGTCTTGGCCACAGTCCAAATGTTTCTGACCTGTTTTTTGTTGTGGCCAAAGGTTCTTAACAGCAGCCAAAATGTTTCTGACAATTCTGTGGCTGTAGCCAACCCCCAATTTCATCATTTTAGACTTTTAAAAGGTGATTTCTTGTCTAGTTCTCACCAGCCCTTTAGGCTTTTGTTTAAGCTTCTCATAGCTACCTAAAAGTCTCAAATGATAACCAACCCTAAGTGTTTTGGAGTTGAGAATTGAATAGGGAATAACTTGTCATCCTTGCTTATGATTTATAGGATTTGATATCTTCCCAGAGCATAAGAAACTAGTATGGAAAGAACAAGGTAGCGACTTGTTCTCCTGCATCGTGTGTAATGCTTTGTATGTATGTGCTTATCATTGAATTGTGATGAATGGGAATGCTGCTGGTTATGCCGTTGTGAATACAGCGAAAGCTATCATAAAAAATACCATTGTGAATATAGTGAAAGCTATCGTTATTGTGAATACAATGCAAGTTGTCGTTATTGTGAATACAGTGCAAGTTGTCGTTATTGTACTACAGCCGTGAGAGCTGTCATTATTGTGCATACAGTGGTGATTGCCATCGTTACTGCACCACAATCGTGAGAACTATCGTTATTGTGCATACAGCCATGAGAGCTATCATTTGTGACGCAGGTCATACATCACTGTGATTGTTGCTGCTATTACTGCTTTGTGATAATTTCTTACATGCTTTATTTAATTATGCATCATATACGTGAAATGTTACTACTGAGATTCCTATGAATCTCATTCTTTCCAATGACTAACCTACAGCTAGAGCAAGAGGAGCAAAGGATAAACAGGTATACAAGGGTAGCTAGTGCTCACGGCTAGGAGATTAGTTTTGTGTTGGTTATCATCTTTCAGATAAATGTATATATTGTAGTTATAAGTACTATATAGTGATGGCAGATGTATTTAGTGTAGATTAATATAGTTGTATGTAATCCCCGATATGGGAAATCGAGAATGGGCAATCATGCCCTATAGACCCCTTTTGTGAATGAATGAAACCCGGGAATCCACCGAGAAATTTTTCTAAGCATTCTGATATTAATGAATGGAACAGAACCGAACAGGCCAAATAAATTCAAAATGTGGAAACAAGACCGTATTAAACAGGTTTGAAAATTTTTTGAAAACCCACTTTATCACAAGACTGAATCCTGTCTTGAAGTTGGGACCTTTAATGAGTTTTGAATTATCTGTTAGTCTCCAGTTTAACTTAATGACACATTTTCGAACCTTATTAACAGCTGTCGAGGTAGGGGGTTACACCGTCATACTATATTACTGTGTGCACTTCCATTTCAAATGCAATTACATGTTGTGTGCTGGATTACTGTGTTGTTGAGTTCAATTCTATTTCAATACAATTACATGTTGTATGCAATTATAAAGTGTTGTAGTTTTTATATCTAACTGGGTTTATATCTATTTGTCACACTTACCCCAATTTTACCCCCTCTGGGGATGCCCCGCGCTGGTCGTGCCCACCCCGCTCACGTACCTGGAGCTGCCAGGTGGCTGGGCTGGTTGGTCTCACCCTTCATGGGCTAACCCACCACCCAGGACTCACAAGAGTCCCTCGCTCCCCAAGCGAGGTTTTTCGCCTCCGTGGGGATCGATGCCACTACCTGGGGGTAAGTAGTGCCTCAATGCATCCCCACTACCACTTGAGCTACTGCATCTCAATGGTACCACCTCTCGCCAAACTCTTATACTTACCCCCAGGGTAAGGGTTCGAGACATGGGAAGGCGAGAGAAATCTCGCAAGGACAGGAGATATTCCTTGTGAGTCATAGGCCCAGCCACCCTTCGGGGTCAAACCTCCCCGACGTAGACATAGAGTGCCGATAGAGCCTCCTGGGGGTGACAATAAAAAGGTTCCTTTTATTGTCACACCCATCCCGGTTTTATCCCCCTCTGGGGATGCCCTGCACCGGTGGTGCCCACCCTGCTTACATACGTGGGGCTGCTATGTGGCTGAGCTGGCTGGTCTCACCCCTCATGGGCTAAGCCACCACCCAGGACTCACAAGAGTCCCTAGCTCCCTAAGCGAGGTTTTTCGCCTCCGTGGGGATCGAAGCCACTACCTTAGGGTAAGTAGCGCCTCAATGCATCCCCACTACCACTTGAGCTAGTATTATTTCCCTTTTTGAAGCATTTATTATTTCCCTTTTTCCTTGTGATTTTCGGCCAAAGAGGAAAATAGGAGGGAAAATTAAATACTTGGAGGATAATTATGCCATATGGAATTATCTTAGGCCAAGTAAAAAGATGAAGCCCTAAAAGCAAAATTCACATGGTAAAATCACATTAAAATATATTAAAACAAGGAGGTGGAGTGGAGATATTTTAAAACGTTCTTATCTCCTTCTTTGGTGTCAACACCCATTAACATTTCGATATGTGCAGAGTTAATAAAGACATAGCTCCACAGGCATACTGAAACAACATAATTATATTGATAAAAGTACTTGTTTGCATACATCAATAATCCCTACATGATTTGGTAATATTTATAAATTTATCCAAAATATTCCAAAATAGAGACTACATATAACCAACTAGCTCCTATCTCGAGATCTGCGCCTTAGTTGCTTGCGTCTACCACTTTACACTTGGAGCCGCTGGTTCCCGCTGGAATATCTATTGTTTATGAAAAAGGGTGAGATTCAAAAGAATCTTAGTAGTAACAAACAATCTATTATAGAAAATGCAATAATAAATATGCCAAATACCACATACAGCAATATTATAATCACACATAATTCGGTTTGGTCAGAAACATTCAAAGCCAACCACTGTTGCAACCCCTACTCATTCCGTACCTTAGCTGGGCTTAAGACCATAGACTAGGCATAATTCGGTGTACCTGTAGGCACTATAATTTGGTATACCCGTAGGTACTATATTCGGTCATGTTCAGTGTACCCGTAGGTACTATGTTTGGTCATGTTCGGTGTACCCGTAGGCACTGTGTATCATACATATTACGGAAAATGACATATAGAAAACATATAAACATTGACATAATGTATAAAAGATAGAGTTACTACCTTAAACCTTTTTCACATCGAATAGCATGCCTTATATTGCACGCCAACGACTTGAGCTCTCAACTCAGTCCTAAAATGTCAAATGTACAAGAATCAGGTTAAAACCCATTCATGTACCATTTTAGGCACTTCCATAATGTGTATAGTGGTTATATAAGCCTATTGTAAAAATTTTCCAAAATACCCCTAGGGTCCGACCCGACCCTGCTGTACCCAGTCGACCATACTTTTCCTGAAATTTTGACCTAGGCTACTCTGACATATTTTTGCCCAAAGAATCCATTTCCGGACTCAGAATTATCAAATTCACTACCAAAAAACCAAAATGCCCTGGCAGCCCTGATTTCAGGTTTTCAGGGGCATTTTCGTAATTGTGCTTTTTCTTGATTATCTGAAAAAGTGATCAAATGTAACCCCACCAAATTTTTTCTCTTGAACTCAGTGGAATCATCAAATCACTAAAATCCAACTCTAACCCCTCCATCTAGCTCTGGCCAAAATCCCAGGATTCTCTAGGAAAAATTGGGGTTTTCCAATTCTGACTCCGCATACTTGCTCCTTTATACTCCTAAACACTTTATTAACTATTTAATTATGTTATAACTATCATTTAGACTCAATTTAGGCAACATAACATTTGGGACACAACTTTTCCCAAATTTACAAATAGAGCAAAATCAGCAGAATTTCACCGATTAAATTACTCATAGCCACCAGAGCAATCAATATTTGAAGTTTTGGAGGTTTACTTTAAGCTCCTTCTTGCTTTTCCTTTATGTGGCTTAAACCCTAACCTCCAAACCACTAAAATGTATACTTCAAATATCTTAAATAACATAGAAAAGAAGGTTAGGAGAAGGATTCTACACGTTAGGTACGAGTTCACTGAAGAAATCGACCTACCTGTGAGTTTTTCTTCTCCTTCTCTCTCTAATTCAACACAAGCTTCTCTCTCTATTTTTCTTCATAAGGCATCAGTTTGGAGGAGGAAGCTGATGGGGAAAATGTTTATAATATTTCATTTTTATCCCATAATTTATTCTCCCATTTTTGGATTTTTTACAAATTCTGGCAAATTTTCTTCCTAAACTTTAAAAAGCATAACTAAATTTATAGACATCATATTAGAGTGATTCCAAAGGCTATAGAACCTTTATTGAGTTTAGTTTCAAGGAAAAATAAAGCCTTTTACCCATTGGACGCACAAAATTTCCAGAATTAATTTTTTTGATTGTTGTTCTAGAAAATCAACAGTGTTTCTAGGCCAATTTCAAAAATTCATAACTTTTTGTATATAGCTTTAATCTTAAGAACTTTTATCCTTATGGTTAATATGTTACTGTTGTGGTGGTGGTTGTTGTTGTTGTTGGCTTGATTTGTGGTTGTTTTTGTTGACTTTGTAAATTTGGGATAATTAAACCCTAAGGGGTTATGCTACCTACATTTCCATAAATCATGTTTAATAAGTGTTTAAGAAGTTAAATATGACATTAGGAGTGAAAATGAAGGAGTTTAAAGGGTTAAATCAAGAAAACTCAATTTTTCCCTTTTTATTGTAAAGTTTCAGCCATGCCTAGTTCAAGGGGTAGGTGTAATATCCCAAAAAGTGATTAAGGGCTAATGACTTTAAAAGTGGATATAATTATTGTTGAATAAATACTTTTGGAGAATGTGTGATGGGAATTTGGATATTTTAATGATTCCAATGGCTTCCTTGTGAAAATTCATGTGGGGAGAGTGTTTATTGTGAAATTGGAACCATTGGGAACAATCGTGCTAAAGTTGAAAACTCTGTCCATTGAAACTCTGTATAGGGCAGCCAATTTGTATGGACGTTTTAAATAGACAAATGGTGTCTAAAAATTCTGAAATTTTCCAGTATTAAAGTTCACATGTCAAGCTTCAAAATGAACATATAATTTGTATCATTTTGATTTGTGACCTAAGAGTTTTGGATTTTTGAAGTTTGCCCAGCGAAATTAATTATTTTCTGGAACAGTATGAAAAGATTGAAATTCTGGGACTTTTGTGTTGATTTTCAGTAATGGCCAATATTTTTCCTATGAAGAGGACTTAAATATCTTTCATTTGGCTTTGGAATCACCTCATTTCGATTTTTCTAGAATTAGTTATGATTTTTCAAAGTTTGGGCAGAAAATCTGCCAGAAAATCCGAAAATGGGAATTATGACATCATCTCATTAAAAGATGATGTCAGCATGGATTATTAATCAAATTGCTCATCTTCTTCAGCCATTTCACGCCATTTCCAGCTGAAGATAGTGAGAGAAAGTTGAGAGCTCTTAGAGAGAGAGAGGAGAAATCTCGCAAGGTAAGCCGATTTCTCCGACGATCTAGCTCCTAACGCGTATAACCTTGTTCCTAAGCTTCTCTTCTATGTTATTTAAGGTGTTTGAGAAGACAATTTGGTGTTCAAGGGGCTAGGGTTTTCAGCCACTCTTGAGAAAAGCTAGAAGGAGCTTGAGGTAACTTCCAAACTTTCGTATATTGCTTATTCTGGCTGCTGTGGGCAATTTAATCGGTGAAATTTCGCCGGATTGCCATTGGTTTTAAAGTTTGGAAATGATGTGGCCTAGGGGTTATGCTGCCCAAATTGGGTTTTAATGTTATTTGTAACCTAATGTAATGGTTAATAAAGTGGTTAGGAGTAGAAAGGAACGCGTTTACGGAGCCAAAATCATAAAACCCCAATTTTTCCCGGAGAACATGTATATTTCGGCCAAGGCTGTAAATGAGTCTTAGAGTTGGATTTTCAATGATTTGATGATTCCATTGGATTCAGTGGGCGAAAATAGGTGGGGTTACAGTTGGGCACTTTTTCAAAAAAGGCCAAGAAAGCATAATTACGGAAACACCCCTAAAACCCTAAAAGTAGGGCTGCCAAGGGCAATTTCGTAATTTGACATTGAATTTGATAATTCTGAGTACGGAAATGGATTCCTTGGGCGGAAATATGTTAGGATAGCCCAGATTAGAATTTCGAGAAAAGTGCAACCGGTCCGGGTATGGCGGGCCCAGGCCGGGTCCCCGAGGGTATTTTTGTAAATTTTCATTATAGACTCATATAACCCTAAGTAACACTATGGAAGTGTCTAAATAGTGCATTTGGAATTGTAGGATTCGATATTTGCCGCCCTCGTGAGCCAACTGCGCTGAAGGACGTCAGGAAAGGATCAGGTAGTGACTCTCTCTCTCTCTTATACTATGTGTAATGCTCTGTATGTGTGTGTTATCACTGTTCTGTGATGAATCTTTGATGCTGCTACGGTTACAGCTGGTGATAGCTGTCGTTTACAGCGCAAGCTGTCGTTTACAGCGCAAGCTGTCGTTTACAGCGCAAGCTGTCGTTATTGTGATTACAGCGTAAGCTGTCGTGATGGTGATTACAGCGTAATCTGTCGTATTGTGTATATAGCCGTGAGTGCTTTCGTTTGTGGTGAAAACCATGTATCTTTGAGATTGATGTTGCTGTTGTTGCTGGTTGTGATTTATATACATGCTTGGTATTTATACATTGTATGAGTGGTTTGTTACTACTGAGATTCTCTCGAATCTCATTCCTTCCTATGACTAACCTTTCAGACAGGGCATGTGGCTCAAAGGAGAAGAGGCCGACCCGAAGCACTTAGGACCCTTAGGGGTATAGTTGATTTTGGAATGTTGGTTATATCTTTTGAATTCGGGATTACTGTATAATCTGAAATATGAATAGTATATTCAATTTTGGATGTAATCCCCTAGTGGATACTTAAACCTCAGGTTATATATGTATAGAATCCGGGAGTTGCCGGGGAATTGGTTTTACACTCTGTCATACGTGAATGTAGATAAACTGCACAGGTGATTATATTCGAATTTTGAAATGGAGACCAGGAACAGGAAAGAGATTTTGAATGATTTTGTGAAAACCCTACCACAAAGTAGGAGATTGAAACGAGTTTAAGTTATCCGAAGGTCTCTAATCTACTTTAATTATTTAATATCGAATTATAATTACATGATTAAAGGCAGGGTGTTACAGTAGGAGCTGGAATTTCATTAATTTTATGGTTCTATTGAGTTCAGAAGGGAAAAATGTGTAGGGTATATGTAGATTGTGAAATGAGAAAAGCCTTGGAATGTGAAATGGCAAAATTTGTCCTAAAATCCTAAATAGGGGCTGCCAAGGGCAAAATTGTCTTTTGGTAGTGAATTTGGCAATTCTGAGGTCAAAAATTGATTCTATAAGCGAAACTGTGTAGGATTTGCTCGGATCATAAGTTTTGGAAAAGTACAATTAGACCGAGTACAAAGGGACTTCGATCGGGTCCCTAAGGGTATTTTGGTAATTTTTCAGTTTAAAGGTAAGATAACTAACAAAATGAATTTAAAAGAGTTTAGAGTAATACATGATGAGTAATAACTCAATTCTTATAAACTTGGAATTTTATGACCGGACAGTTTGCCCAAGCCGGGACAAGACTTAGAGCAGCGAAAAGGGACTTAAGGTAGTAACTATATCTTTCACACACTATGTGAACTTGTATATGCTTTATGTATGCCATCTTCTGTGATATGTATAATTCACTCTCTAAATGGGGCGGGAAAAGCACAAGTATCATCCGGGGAGAAAAACACCAATACCCTAACGACCCAAAAGGGATCTAGTTATGAGACACAATCCCAAGAGGGTATATTGCCCAATAATATGTGGTCGTGAGCCCAGCTGAGGTACAGATAAGTAGGGGTTCTAATAGTAGTTGCCCTGAATATGTGCACATTCTGATTATGAGTTTTACAGTGTTATTATTCTGTTGCATTATATGGTGCTAGGCATATTTAATTATCGTATTTTATATCACTAATTGTATGCTACTACTGAGATTCGTTTGAATCTCACCCTTTTCAATATTGAAAATTATTCCAATAGAAGCTAGCTACTCCAAGCGCAAAACGGTAAATACCAATGTTTAAGAGTACCAGTTCAAGCAAGGACTCCTATGGGTTACCCTTAGTATTATTTTGAGAATCTTGAGGATTTGTATATATTTTTCAAACCCTATGAGGATTTCCTGTATTATAGATAAGTACTTTTTATTAGTATATTTGTGCTACTTATGTATGCCTGTCAGGCTGACACCCAAGAGGGGGGTGAATTGGGTGTATTATAAAAACTTAACAACTTTGAAATTCTCTTCGCATCTTATGGAATCAATAAGTATGTAAATAATGAAATATAAAACCATAATCAGTTATTGAAATCATATATGCTAGAAATATAAGAGTTTAGGGAAGAGAAGATGCAAACTGTGATTGATCCTAGTTCGGTCCAATTCACGATGACCTACATCCAGTCTCTAGGCTCCTCCTGAGATTTCAATCCACTATCTCCCTCAAGTTTAACCGGGTACTTGAGAACCACTACAATCTCACAAGTTTGATCAGGGTACTTTTGAAGCCTTTACAATTCCCTCACTGAGATAAAAGCTCCCCCTTACATATTGTAAGGATACAATTTGTTTCCCACTCAAGATTCCCCAATCTTGAGTAACTCTCATAAATATAGAATGATTACAATGAAAGATTACTTCTCTCTATATGAAGTAGATAATGATTAACACTGAAGTACATAGTGGGTGTATCATTATAGAGCTTCTATCAGGTTAGATTTAGAGTAACATCATATCAATATTGCAGGCATGGGCTCTCTTCTTCATTCATTTTGAATGACTCTTCTTTTATAGTTGATGAAGAGCATTTG
Organism: Inga laurina; assembly: GCA_963855925.1. Classification (NCBI taxonomy): domain Eukaryota; kingdom Viridiplantae; phylum Streptophyta; class Magnoliopsida; order Fabales; family Fabaceae; genus Inga; species Inga laurina. The sequence goes on from OY979706.1 coordinate 34,833,439, forward strand.
ACCGTTTGAGCTTTTCTTCTTCCCGTTGAAGCTTAAAATATTACTCTTGAACTAGCCGTTGGAAGCTTCTGACACAAAGGTGCTTTCTTCGTCTGGTGTGTTAATCCTTGTTTGATCACATGGAAAATTCTTAATCACTAATATAATGAAGTGTTAGAGTGATTAGAATCAATAAGAACAAGTCACATAAAATTTCAATGATTTTCAGAAGTTTCAAGGTGATACTCTGTTTTCTGGAAAATCAGTTATTCGGATAACATCTATTGTATTCGAATAGCCTTCTTTGATAATGAGTAATCCTTATTCGAATACTTTATCCTCTATTCAAATAAACTTTTAGAACTTGAAGTGTATTCGAATAGTGAATTCCTTATTCAAATAACTCCTTTGTAAAACAAATGATCTTATTCAAATAGTGTCATTTGTATTCGAATAATATTCTCCCAAAATGAACTTTCATATTTGAATAGACCAACCCTTATTCTAATAGCCTTTCCACAAGATATGACATACTATTTTAATACAACTTACTGTATTCGAATAATGCACTTTGATAATGAATCTTCATATTCCTGCAACCACTATATTTGAATAAACTTCTAAGGGCTCAACTCTTTAGATATAAATTCATGACAAATGAACTATCCTTATAAAGCTCTTTAAGTCTTCTTTGCACAGCAACTGGAATCAATCACAAATATTTTATATTTCAAAAGTTATGATTAAATGTGTATCGACTGGTCTAGAAAAGAGCTTGATTTCAATCACCAATTTCTGGAAGACATATCTCTTTGAATATAACTCTAAATATGACTCATGACCTCTCCATGGAAAGATCTTTAAGTCTAGTTTCATATGGCACCAGTTTCATCTCAATATGATGTGTAATTTGAGAGTTATGTCCAAAATACTAAAGCTGTTCTGGAATACGATGCTGATTCATGTGTTAATTTCAACAAATCATATCTCTCTCATCTGACCTCCTTTTAACTTGATCTTGGTGTCAAAATGACTCATTGGAAGTCTAGTTTCATATGCCACTAGTTTCACCTCAATCTGAGTTGTGGTTTGGGAGATATGACCAAAATACTGAATGTCGCCCGTGTTGAAAGAAACAGAGTCTACTGCTGCTATTCGAATAGCACTTCTTCTATCCGAATAAAATCACCCTTTTTCAGTTATGGATTATTCGAATAGTCACTTCACTATTTGAATAATATTTGCTTTTTTACACTGAAACTATTCTGATAGTTCCATTACTATCCTGATAGTCTTGTAGTATTCAAATAGTCATTTCACTATTCAAATAGTATTTGATAATATTGCACTGAGACTATTCTGATAGTTCCATTACTATTCGAATAGTCCTCTTTGAAATATGTCAAATACTATTCTGATAGTAACCTTACTATACTGATAGTAACCTTACTATCCTGATAGTCTTGTAGTATTGGATGCTGAAATTCATTAAAAACTTATTCGGATAATTATCACACTATTCGAATAGTGCCCTAACCATTCGAATAGTTATTCTACTATCCGAATAACATATTTTGAAACAGAGTTTGAAATCACAGTGACTATTCGGATAGTGCCTTGATTATTCGAATACTTTTTCACTTGAATTATTTTCAGATAAATTTGTTAGGCATGCTATTCGAATACTAATGTACTTATCCGAATACTTTCAACTGTTAACAGTTCTCCTCTATTCGAATAGCATATTTATTATTCGAATAATAATTTTTTTATTTGGATAAATTGAGAGTTATTCGAATAGATCTTAACCAAAAACAAGTTTTACTATTCAAATAACAATTTGACTATTCGAATAATCCGCAATATTAAATCACATGAATATTTTCAACCCAACTTGATATCTTTTTTCTTTGCTTGACTAATCTACAGGATATTTTACATTAAACACAGTAGTTAGTCAATGTAGGAGATAAATACATTATATAAACTTTTTACTCTCAATATTTAACATCTATATTTGATATCATTAAAACTAATCATATCTAACATGTGAAACTATGCCTTTATTACTCTGGCAAATATCGAAATGTTAAGGGGTTTGACACTCATTTCTTTTGTAATGGTTCTTTTGTAAAAGTATAATATCAATTCCAGTAAATGGCATGATAAGAAAAATTTTGTGGCACTGGATTGTTATAAATGCTAAAGGCCTAAAGCTTATGGTTCAAATATCGAATGATACAAAAAGACTTTGTAACTTTGGAAAAAGTATTCTTACCATATATTGTTCTGAAGACCAATAACTTGTAGAGAATTATGTTACCAAAGAGTAATGGTCATGAAGACTAATTAGCATATTTTGCTATGATCACATATGCCCAATGCCCAAATTGATAATTAGAGGCCACAATATTCGATGATATTAAAATAAGGGTTAAAGGGCATTTTTGCTCCAAAAGATTTTGCCGAGAAGCTATGAGTACCCATAAGTATTTTTTCAAGCAATGTTTCCCTCGAAGTTACAAAATCATATCAAGTTGTTAAGCATTTAAATGTTATATCTCGCTTTCTTCTCCTGTTTCTTCTACCTCTTCCTTCAAAGTTCATCTATAAATTGAAAGTTGGAGTATTTTACGAGATGTAATAATTTGTAACTTATGCTTTAAATTTTAATATGGACGATTTTATTTTTAAAAAGGGTGTTTAGCGTATAAGCTATAAATTATCTCATCTTATTGTAAAAAATAAGTAACTATGTATATACATAGGCACGTTGACTAACACATTCACTAAAAAAAACTAAATTTCTAACAGAATTAGCCACAAAAATTTTTTCCGTGGCTATTAGCAATGGAGTTTTTTTGTGGCTCATTGCCTTGAAAAAATCGTTAGAAAAATTAAAATATTATTATATTTTAATAATTTTAATATTTACAATAATATCTTTATAAAAATTAAAATTATGACATCAATAGCCACATAATATGAAAAATTGTTTTTTCCATAATTATTGCTAAAATTATGATATAAGATATGTAATTTTTAATAACTTATTATATATAAAATAAAAAGGAACATATATATAATATAATACACTCATATATCTTGAAAATAAGTATGCTTATAAATTATGAGTTTATATTGAATCTTAACTAAAAATAAAACGAAATTTCAAAAATTGGCTAAAAATATATTTATAGGAAAATTTATTTAAGATTTAATTTGAAATTAATTTATATGGAAAATGATAATAAATGTATAAAACTATTTCAAATTATCATTTAATTTATTATTAGTTTTTAATAATATTATATATATAATATATATTTATATATAATTAGTTATGTATGATAATGTTATATATACACACACACACACATATACATATAATTTGTCATGAATAAACACAGATGCATTGCAGTTCAACTGGTAAAGGCTCTCACGCGTATAGGAGAAGTCGTGACTTTGAGATGAGGGAAGTCATATTTACAGGATTATGATGGGGCGAGACGAAGTGCAAGACACGTGGCGGCAACCACCAGTGGTGGGACACACGGTAGCGCCAATGATGAGGGTGCCACCACTAGAGGTGACATGCAGCAACGCTGGTGGGGTTCTGGTGATGAGGTGGCCTCCTACAAAAGTGACACATGGCTTCTTTTGAAAAGGTCCATGTGACATTTAAAAATTTTTTTTTTAAAAAAAATAAATTAATGACAGAATTTTGCGAGAAAGTGGTTATTAAAATTTTTCATGTCAAACATGGAACACGAACTACTAATTCTTGCATTCTAATGTTAAACTAGGGATGCAAACCTAGATGATTTTAAAAACAAATGTGCTAACTTATAATTTTGCAATGTTTTATGTAACGTTCACACAAATTATCACTAAATAATATAACTCAATAACTAAAAAATATTGAACCATTTCCCATGGAAATTCCAAACTCTCGTACATTCAATATATTCAACTATATGAAAGGAAAACACTACAGTTCTTATAAAAAAAAACACAGCAGAAATTGTAAACCATAAAATAGGAGCAACAAAAGAGAAAGAGGAGAGACTTCACATAATTCATTCCACACCCTTCTCTAAGGAGGAATTAGTTTCAATGCTCATTGAAATGATGAGCATTATGAGCTCATCGCTGCAATGAGATCTCAATTGAAGTAAAATTTCAATGGTCCATATTTAAGATTTTTCTACTAATAATTTTAATTTTAAAAAATCAATTTTTTTGGAAAAGTTACAACTAAGAGATTATCGTTATTTTATATTATGTACATGCTAAAATATTTTTTTCTTGAAAAATTGAAAGTGAAAAATATTCCATCTAAACCATCCCAAATAAATCTAAATGGTCTGTAGGGGTAATAAGCTTTTGGCGCTCATTATTGCAATGAACAGTGAAATAGATTCCCTCTAACGGTTTTTGCCATCTTGCACAAAGGGAAAGTCTTCTCCAAATTCTAGGACTTTTTTCTTCACTAGTGGACTTCTACTTAATAGGCCCTGTCCATTTTCTTCATGGGGCATCCGTCCTTATCTGTCGCTTGGCCCAATATCTCTTAATTCCGTTACATTTTAATCCTAAAATAAAAATCAAGTTTATCTTCTCTCCCCCTCTAATTTCTTTACCATTTTTTAAGGGAAAGTCTATAATGACAAAATGCAAATATAATCAAAATACAAATTAAACTTCTTCACTTAAAGCCAGGGAGATGAGTCCAAGAAAGGAAATAAACATAAATCATTAGATACAGAAATTCTGAAAGAAGGGGGAACCTTGATAACTTGAAAATATAACTTTAGAGGGATTACAAGGTCTTAGAAGCTACTTCTGATGAAGGCCAATGACCTTCTTACCTAATGTCATGATTATCATTTTTTGTGGCCCTGGCTCACTGCTTGATCCCATTTGATCATTATGTAATTAAAAAATGGTTAAGGAGTAAAAATACTCATGAATTACATTATACCCGTTATGCAAAAGGGTGAAAATGCAAAAATGTCCATGAACTTTTATTAAAAGTGCATCCTACACCATATACAATTTGGAGGTGCAAAAATATCTATGAACATTCAAAATGGGAGCGAAAATGCTAGCACGGTTAAATATGACCTAACACGATTACATAGGCACAAACAAAAAGAATGTGGACCCCACTACAAAAAGTAACGATGTTAGGTCAACTTTAACAATGATAACATTTTTGCTAACATTTTAAATGTTTATGAGTATTTTTGCACCTTTGAAATGTATATAGTGTTAGACGCACTTTTGGTAAAAATTCATGGGTATTTTTACACATTCACCCTATGCAAAAATATCTATAAACTTTTCTTAGGTGCAAAGTAAAAATGAAACAATTGTTAAAACCGTTTAACATCCGTTACCTTTTTTAGAAGAAGATGGTGGTCATACCATTAAAAATAATGGATGTTAGGTGTTTTTAACAGTTGTATTATTTTTGTTGTGATTTTTACAATTCATGGGTATTTTTACACCCAAAAAAGATTTATCAATATTTTTGTGTGCACCTTAACCCATTACGAAACAACAATTGCTTTTGAGGACATGAATGAACACATAGTCGATTAATATTAAAGCTTTATTATTATTATTATTATTATGAATTTCTAATATTCTATATTTTTATGGTTCTCTATTTTTCATGAGGTTAAAATTTGTAGCAAGCTTTCGGGTTATAGGCTTGAGTTATAATGCTTTTATAAAATCTACCTTTTGTGATTCACAGTTTTGAAGTTTTTTAAGTATAGGTTATGATGTTAGGCCAAGATTAATTTTCAATAGGTCCAAATTTAGCATTAAGAAAAATGCTCATATAGGTCAATGGTCTGGCTTGAAGTCTGGTATTTGTAATGAAGTCTTAGGCCTGTTTAGTTAGAGGCCATCATGGTTTTGCTCTCTGAATGCCGGAAACTTGTTTCCTTTCCTTCCTCTGGAATAGTTTGCAACTTGCAGGCCTTTTTCCCTTTTAATTTAAACCCTTGTTTACTTTTCCCCACGAGTTTGGTTCTTTCTTCTTCTATGGAACACTAATCTTTTGTGACTAATCTTGAGCAATCAAATTCTATGTAGAGACATAAGCCATGGGTTTTATCCCTTTTTTTTGTGTTAACACTACAAAAAAATGAAAATTAGATAAATTCGGTCACTAAAATTAGCAACGGAATTTAGTGACGGAATTTTTCCGTCACTAAATTAGCGACGGAATCACATTCCGTCGCTAAATTCCATCTCTAATCTGTCTCTAATTCCGTCATTAAAAATTAGCGACGGAATTTTTCCGTCGCTAAATAGAGATAGAATTACATTCCGTAGCTAAATTCCGTCCCTAATCCGTCTCTAATTCTGTAATTAAAAATTAGCGACGGAATTTTTCCATTGCTAATTTAGCGAAGGAATAGAGATGGAATTACATTCCGTCGCTAAATTCCATCACTAAGCTTTCTCTAATTCCGTCATTAAAAATTAGCGACGGAATTTTTCCGTCCCTAAATTTTGTCTCTAATCCGTCTCTAATTTCCGTCACAAATAATTAATTTTTTCAATAATTATATTTTTTATAATTATAAATTTATAATATAAATATAAAAATAAATAAATAAAATTATTAATTCAAATTTATTTTTGAAATTGAAATTATAATATAATATATTTGAATTTTTAATAATATATTATATACAAATAAAAATAAAAATTTTATAAATGCAAAAAAAAAATATCATAAAATGAATAAAAAAAGATATTAATAATAAACATTTAGGTAGAAAAATTACATAAAATAAAATAAGAAAACTAAATTCAAATATTTAATACTAAATTAAATTTTGTATTTCTAATTTTGTTCACAAAGCAAAATATATATATATATATATATGATTTTGCATTTAAATTACATAGGTTCTTCTTAGCTCAACTGGTAAGGGCATTGGCACACGTATGAGAGGTCAAGGCTTCGAATCCCAACTTGGTCACAAAATGCAATCAATTTGTGACTTGGACATGTGGCGCGCGATGAAGGGTGACACGTGGTGGTTGATCGGGACACGTGGAGGGCGATGGCGAGGTGGCGGTGGCTGACGGGGACACATGGTCGGTGGTGGGTACATGTGGCAACCACCGGCGAGGGACATGTGGAGGCTCATTGTAAGGACATGTGGCAATTTAAATTTTATAAAAAAAAATATTTTGCAACAGATTAGAGACAGAAATTCCGTCGCTAATTAACGACGGAAAATTCCATCGCTAAATTCCGTCTCTAATTAGTGAATTTTGTCTTTAATTAGAGATGGAATTTAGCGACGGAATTTTCCGTCGCTAATCCGTCTCTAATTAGCAACGGAATTTAAAATTCCATCCCTAATTAATTAGTAACGGTCTTTTTACCGATAGAACAAATTCCGTCGCTAAACTAATTAGTGACGGAAATTCCGTCGCTAATCCGAGATTTTTTTGTAGTGTAACAGTACGAGGTGAGTTATTCATTCCTATATATAAGTGAATTTGTAATATCCCAATTTTTGATTATGGGTTAATCATGATGATTATGGATAATTATGAATTTAATTGGGATTATTATGTGTTTTATGGTAATATTAAATTTTTTTTTTTGCCGTCGATGGTAATATTAAATTAATATGTCATAATTATTGAAAAATTGGAATAATGGAAATATAGGCCATAAGTGGTAATTGATGGAGAAATTAATTACTAACTAAGAGAAAATGAGATGTGTGATTAAAATGGTTAATGGAGAGATTAAAGTAGCTAATTGGTGACTTAATTGGTGTAAGTCAATAGCAAGTTGACATGTGGAAAAAGTGTGTATGGTGAGTGTTGTGGAGAAAAGTCAAAAGGGGGATAAAAATATCATTTTCTCTCTCTTTCTCTCCTCTCTTTTCTGCAGTTGACATCATGGAGGGAGTATCATTATTTTATTTTCTCTCCTCCTCCCTCTCATCTCTCACGTGCTCTCTCTCCATCTCACCATTTCCCTCTCATTTTTCTCTCTCTCTTCGTCCTCCATTGCTGCAGAAGAGAAAGAAGAAGCTTGTGCAAAAGGTGAGTCATTTGACCCTCTTAATGACCTCTATTGCTTAAACTCCCTTCATTAAAGTTGATCCTTGAGTTAAGAGCTACATTTCTATGGTTGTAGCTTGTCCATTGGTTGTGGTTTGTGGCCACACGAAATTTTGAGAAGTGGTGAATCAAGAACTCTCTTTTGAGAAGTTGATAAGGTGAGTGAGACCTATCTTTCTATCTAAGTTTCATACCATTTGAAATACTTTGAATTTTCTGGAATTTTGGGCTCATTTTTGAAAATGAAGGCCATTAGGAGTTTGGTATGTGTTTGGTATGGAATTTGTATGTTTGGAATGCATTTTGGATAGATAGAATTGATTGAGTTTGAAATTGCTAAGTTTGGAGATTTTGGGAGTTTAGTGTTTAATGTTACCCAAAACCAAAGCATGATAATGGAATAGGATTTTGGTGATTTTGGCATTCCCATTGAATTCCTTGAGTGATTTTGTGTGGGAATGAGCTTGGTTATTAACTTTGGATTCACTAAAATCACTTGGGAAAATTTGGAAAGTTGACTGGTTTGAGCTCTGTTTTTCGCTGTCAGTTTGAGCGAGCGTTTTGAGTGACCAAATGGTATTGGAAAATTATGAAACTTTCCAGTGTTAAAGTTCACATCCCAAGCTTCAAAATGGACATATATTTTGTGTCATTTCGTTAAGAATTCTGTGAGTTATGCTTGTCCAAAGTTTGGGATTGAAACAGAACTCTGTTTTGGAGTAGTGGTTAGTTTTTGGTGATTCTGTATTTGTGTAGTGATTTCCAGTGAAGGGCTATATTTTTCCTTGAAAGAGGACTCATATACCTTTCATTTGGCTTTGGAATCACCTCGTTTCGATTTTTCTAGAATTAGTTATGATTTTTCGAAGTTCAGCCCAGAGTCAGGAAACTTCTGGGCCGCGGCCCAAGAGTGGCGGACCGCGGCCCAAACCTTTCTGGCCTGTTTTGGGCCGCGGCCCACGAGTGGCGGGCCGCAGCCCAAGGCCTTCTGACCATGTTTGGGCCGCAGCCCAAGGAATGGTGGGCCGCGGCCCAACCCTGTGTTTTGGCACTTTGTGTTATCGAAAGGGGATCTTTAACCTATTGTTTCCCAACCTTTTAGGGCTTTTATTAGAGGCATTTGGGGCCTCTTAAGAGTCAATTATGATAACCAAAATTAAGTATTTCAAGTTAATTAAGTCTTGGAATAGAATGTAACTCTTCGTCCCTAATCATGATTCTAGGATACGACATTTGCCTTCCTCGGGAAAGACCAGCGCTAGGGCACCCCCGGAAGGATCAAGGTAGTGACTTTTCTCTCATATCTTGTATGATGTTTTGGCATGCATAACTTATCGTTGAATTTGTGAAATGTGTGCCATGGTCCATTACGGCGCGAGCAGGTCAGCGTGAGCCGTATAGGGAGTGACAGTGGTCATCTCTAGTTCGGCCGTTGGACTGCCGTCGTAATCGACATGGATCTTTGTGAATCCGACCCGTGGGGCGGCGTTTGTGAAACCAGCCGTGGGCTGTGTGTGTGTATCTTGCCTATGTGGCTTGCGTGATGAAATACTTTATATGGATCCCAGCTGTGGTGAATTATACTGTGTTGATTGTTGTGATGCAAAACAACGTGAGCAATTCAGCGTGAGCAATCGTCAGGGATGGCATGTGCCATACTAACCATTGCCGTTGTAACTGCCGTTGTAGTTGCTTGTTGTTGATAATGATTTGCTTACATGCATTATTGTTGTACATTATATGATTGATTTGTTACTACGGGGATTCCTTAGAATCTCACTCTCCCAAAAACCATGTTTTAGACAGGGCAGAAGGATCAAAGGGAAAGCGGGCGACGAAGAGCGGATAGTGCTCCGGTTTAGAAGCATATTTTGGTTTTATTGGTTATCATGTATATCTTCTGGATATTTTTGGGAAACAATTGTGTTAATCGGGATTGATAGTATAGTTTTGTGTAATCTCCAAGTTAAGGGTATTGAATTGTGGGCTTTGAGCCTTTGTAAATCCCTTATTTAATGAATGGAACCCGAGTGTGTCGGGAATTTGCTTTATGCTCTGATAATTGTGAATGAAATCAACTTGTACAGGCCATTTAGTATTGGAATGTGAATATGAGACCGTCATGAACAAATTTTGTAAAAGTTTTTGTAAGCCATGATTTTGGGAAGTTTGGTTTTGCTTAAGTCCCAAGATCATTTATGGTCTCTAATTCTACATCAATTACGTTTTTATGAACTAAATCTCGGCCTTAATCGTGAAGGGGGTTACAGAATTGATATTATATCTTTAGTGATGTTAAATAGAAAAGCAAGCAAAAAGTTTGCATAATATTTGTTATATATATCATCAATATTTATATATCATGCATAGACTAATCACTTGAATTTGAAAGGTAATCATTCTATTGTAGAATGTTCAGAGAAAGCACATAGTGAGCATCAAGAGAAATGAACTGGTCATATATATATATATATATATATCAAAATCTTGCCACACTACTTAACATGAAGAAAGAATGATCCAAGAAAAGCTTTTACATATATATATGTGTGTGTGTGTGTGTGTGAAGATCCTAAAAAAACTTGGATTCATCGGAGAAATTTCAAAGAAATGAACATGACAGATTATGATTAGAATAGGTAAGAATACTTGCTCAAAGAAGACTAAGAAAATGCACTCAAGGAAGTTTATATCTTTGGCTTCTAAAGTCTTAGATCAAATGTAAAAGCGGTTAATGATGAGCAAAAATCAAAATGCAAAAACTGATCATTACTATTTCATACTTTGAAATATCTTATCTATGTTCCAATAGCCGATGTTTATGCTCTAGTCGTCTATATCCTATCAGTTCTTAAAAAATAGAGTTTCTCAAAAAATTTCCCCTTAGTTGTCTATCATGTGTTAGTCAACTACTCTTGTGCAAAAATCTGTTCGCAGAATGAAAATTTTCATTATTCTTCTACTTCTAGTTGGTCATATGAACATGATAAAGTTTTTTTGTCTTGTTCTCTCTAGAAAAATCCTGCTCAACTGCCAAAAACTTATTTGTCCACTCCTGTGCTTTGAGTGATGTACCTTATGAAAATCTACATCAAGCTCTATTTGACCCTTGAAGGAAAAATAAGGAGAGAGAAGAGACTTGCGTACTGGGGCGAACTTATGTTCGGATCCAGGTCAAAAGTTCCTATGCTCAATAACTCGAACAAAATAATACTCACACAATTATTAGACTACTAGAGCCTAAATATGATTGACACAGTAGATCACCAGAAAAAGAAAGATAGCAGGAGAGAAAAGAGATTGCCAGATAGCTTAATGGCAGAGGTGAGGTTCAACTGAAGGAAGCACTTCCTATTTATAGAGGTATAGGGAGACCACTAATTAGGAAGTTATGTGTACTCCTACTTGCCCTCTAAGTAATAATAAGGAAATTAATTCTTGATTAATTTTCTAATATACAATTACTTATTTCTCAATTAACAAATCCATAATTAATGTTGATTTGTTTCTTATTTGATAAAGCTACTTTTTTCCTAATCAAATAGTCTGGCCTATTAAGGTTGGACCTGGACCCAAAGTCCCACATCTCCCACTCACACTTAATGGGTCTCCCATCATGCGTTTGTTTCTCTTTCCTATTTCATACTTGGTGTCTACCGTGACCGCGTGGGCAAAACATCTTCAAAATTTGGTATTGTGATACTAGAAATCACTTAAATCAGATTAGCATCCAAGGACACCCTCTATATATTTATGAGCTATCTGTTCGTTGCCTTATATGCCCTAGATTCTCCCATACATTTTACTCATGGCATATCTAATCCCTCTCGAATTAATATGTTAATTAACTCATATTGCCTTCCCATGCGTATATTATCCACACTTACAAGTTACATAGAGAATTAGTAAGGTGTCGACCATAGATACTAACACAACTTATGTATCTAGGAGTAAATCTTTCTTTTTAACTAAATATCAATCCGTCTTGACTTGGTCACTTTCCTAGTTTTCACTTATTTGACTGAATCATGTGTGATCATAGAGATTAAACTAAAGTAGCTGACACTAAACCTAAGCTTTCATGGTGCCGCTGATATCTTAAAGGCATCACAGAAAGATTTTTCCTTCTTGGAACTCACACCATAGTGAACCAGGGATCTTTCACCTACGTCCCATATTGCGGTCAAACTCTCAAACACATGTAATATGAATTGCATGCTATGGTAATAAATTTATGGTGTACATCGATTTCTTTTTCTTTCACTATACATACATTAGTTCCAAAATGTGTTCAACATTTGAACCAGAACCGTTTTCATAATAACTCTTTAACAATCTCATTTATGAAAAAGAGTTCTTTACCTGGCTACAGGTTTGTATTCATGATTTGATCCATTTTCTACGTGTATATATATATATGGATCTAATCTCAGTTTAACATAACTAGACAACTCAAACGTAAAGATTCTTCTTAACCATCTTATGGTGATCATTTTCTCGTCTTACCCTCCCATAACCCTGTGAAATATGGTAAGACGGTTGTTCATGTGAGTAAAACAACCTTTTTAGAGACGTACATAATTGTATTCCTTGCATGTATTTACTCATAACATACATACTATTTATTTTATCTTAGGATAAAAGATGTTTAAGACCTTATATCCTATTTGTGCCTTAAGATCTTCACTAGCTTAATAAATATCAAGCTACGAGCTTAATAAGGAGATCTACCAACATCATGTTAGTAGAAGGTCATTGAACGGTTGCTTTCCTTCTCTAAAAGCATATCTTTCATAGAGATACATCAAATGTATGTTTCTCCTTGCTCTGATATGTAGGATCCACATCATAAGATGTTATCTTCCACCCGTCATTTCTGGTTACTCAAACGAACTTCTATAGCCATATGGCTCCTTGAATGATGGCACAATACTCTCTATGTTCTGATTCCATGGAAGACAAAGATACACTATCTATTTGTTTCCTACATTATCATTTACCTATGTTTTGTATTGGAGTTTCCTTTCAAAACGTGAGTTGCCGCCACAATAACTCAATCCATAGTTCATCTCACAATCCTCTTTTATAGTTAGACCACAAATGGTTTTCAAGTCCAACCAAATGCATTTGGTCTTCTATACACCAATATGTACATTCATGTTACCAACTATATTCTTATTATCGGACTCTATCCACATTTTATGTCTCGGATTCTTCATAAGACGTGTAACCTCTCTAGGGTTGTGTCCTTGACTTCAGAGATATCTATGGGTTTGTAGTTTAGCCCACTAAGATGTCTAAGAATCACCCTTGTACATGTCTTAGGTGGCAAAGACTATACCTTCCTTGTGCAATCTCTGTTTATCTTGTCATTCAAGATGTATTTTGTTCTACCCATAATCATTCAACTCAAAATTCAAGGATAAACTTTTATCATTTATTCCTTTAACTCCCTTGACACTTGTTTCGGCTAAACATATGTCATTGACACAAAGGATGACTTCACAAAATATCATCTGTAGACCTTTTGGCACTAATGTAGTTTTTCTTTGATTACTCAAAGTTAGAGAGTCTTTCTCATTATGAAACCTCAAATACTACTACCCAGATAATTGTTTTTACAAAGCCCTCAAGCCGCTTCATGTAGAATTCATCATCCAATTTCTAAATTGGAAAGTGGTCTTCATATCATTTTAATGCATCTCAAGACTAAACTTATTGTTATAGCCATCATTGGTTCTTTAGAGTTAAAATGCACAATAGGCAATTTTCCCATTGTAGCACCCCTTAGCCACAAGTGTTTTAGGTTTGATATCCTCCATATGGATTTGAGAACCTACTTGTTCCCAATCACCTTTTAGCTAAGTGAAAAATTGGCCTAACATACACTTGGCTAGTTTCAAAAAAGCATCAATATACTTTTGTATGACACTTTTCAATTCTTCTTAGCAAGTCCTTTTAATGTCTTTCAAACACTTCTAGATAGTAATTGTCACCTTTGAAATAACAAAGGGAGCATTCAATCTATTAGGGAATCTATCCCCTTATTATCATATGTTGAATGACGATTTATTCTGCGATGAAATTTGTAGGATTCTCTTTCTATATATGGGTGAGATGTTCTTCCTGTAACTTACTTCTTACCTCATTCGTCTTACATATTTTTGTGAAAATGGTCTCAAGCCTCCCACTCAAATTAGTGAACCGAGGAATACTTGCTTATTCCTTGTCATTGTTAATCCCATAAAGAGATTTGGTATAATCAAATGCTTATTTCCTACTAGGAATCATGGTTTCTATGAATGTTTTGTCTCTTAGTTCTCTCTCAGTTTTTTGGTTGTAATCATTTTCACTACTGAAGATGTATCTTTTTGAATTCTCAAGTCGTATCTTGAGGACATAGCTTCTATGCCCTGGCCTAAATCTTCCATACTCATAGGAAGAATTATGGATATAAGCTACCAACCCTTATGGCCTTAAGATGCTTGAGCCTTATTTAAAGGCTTATCCATAATTCACAGGACATCGTTATGACTGACTTGGAGGGCATTTGGTTAAATATGAAGACAATAGCTATGAGTTTATCTACCAATACATGGCTGATAGTCACTTATACTATCGTTTACTTAACCATGTAAAAGAGATGTCTATCTCTCTATTTCAACAATTTTATTATGTTGAAGGGTTCTGGGGATTGATAGTATTCTAATATCCCTTTCTTGTCCACAGAGCATCTTGAACTAATCAAATAAGTGTTCTTAACCTTTGTTAGTTTAAAAGGTCTTATCCTTTTAGTTTAACTGAATTATGACTAGATTTAGCCACTATCTAACATCCTCACACTTGCCCAAAATCAGGTAAACACAATCGTATTTCAAGTAAATATCCATGACGTTAATGAAATACTAGACTCCGTGTTCTATCCTCACGTTTATTGGTTCACTAACATTATATTCTGCTAATTGTAGGGGATATTTGCACCAGTCTCAAAAGGTTTCCTTATCTTTCTTGCCAACTAGACTAAGTTATCAATTACTCACAAGGATATTCACACTTTAGCACACATTCTTGGCAAAATCCTCTCTTGCTAGTTAGATCACTCTTGGAAAATGTGCGCTTGTAGCAAGAAAATAGAATTGTTATTTCCAAGACAAAAGGAAATATCAAACCTAACATAAGATTTGAGAATCGTTGTCTCATCAATCTTTAACTAAAACAATAAAAAAGATGTGATTTTGTCGATTGCATATTGCATAGAGTGAATCAGGATAGTTTATCTATGCAGAATTAACGTGCAAGTTCCAACCCTTTAATTATTTATTTTACTCTTCATCAGACACAAAGTCATATGCTTCTGTGAAACATCCACTACTCACATGGTTAGTTTCTTCTATAACCCTTAAAGGACTATCAATGTAGCCTTTTATCTTTATAGAAAACATCCTTGACCTCCTCTAGATCAATTTTGCCTCAGGTTTCTTACCCTTTTTTGGACTTAAGCTTGGAAGATAAATCCACCTACTTTTTAGTTAAGTTCATTTGGCTAAAGGATATAAGATCCTTCAGTCTTTTATATTCAAGCTTAATGTTGTGAACTACATTATCGAAGATTATATTATGCTTATCATGAGTAATATTTGCTTTTGGGAGACAAAGCTTACTCCTACTTACTAGGAGATGTCTTGTCACAACATACACTTGTTTGTTAGAAAGAATTTGGCTTGTTTGTCTCAACTTCTTAGTTTGGCATTTGTCTCAAGTGTTGCCTAAATGACATGTTAGGACTTAGTACACCATGTTAAAACTTAACTTAGTTTTAACTTTACAGAAAAAAGATTGACAATCCCATCTTCTAAGGCAATATACACAGCTTGGATAGAGTTATATTGCTCATATTGACATATCACTATAAATATGAGAAATCTTATTCTTTCTATGCTTGATAGCATAAGCTTTCTATTCCTTTGGTGTGCTTCAGCCTTTAGATGTTGAAGACTAGTTGGTAGGATGTCCCTGACATCTCATTCTTCTTGAATGCAAGATATTTGGGAGTTTTCCAACTCCATAGATATCTCTATTGAGGTTGTTTTCATAAGCTCAGTCAAATAGACTTTGTCATAATTTGGTCACTTAAACGATTATGGTATACTAATCATAGTTGTTTGATCAAATAAGACATAGGATAATTAGATAATAAGTTCACTAGTTTCATGTTTAGAAGGCAACTATATTGACACATATCCCACTCATGCTAGTTAGCTTATCATCTTTTTGAACTATAGTCTTTATTGAACACATTCCCCTTAGAGTTTATGGATATGTTTCAAAAGCCTCCACTTAATTAAAACAATGATAACAACAAGATAATAACATAATATCATTTAAATAACATCATGAATGTTCATGAAAAGAAGAGAATATACTTAATTCCATTCTAAAAACAACAAATTTAACCATAAAATTTAATGAATAAGAACATTCAAGATACGTCAAAATTTTTCCTCATATTATTGTCTCTTGACTGGGTTCCCCCCTCATAAGCCCTTCTAAGTATATAAATTCATGTAGCATCTTGCTACAATGCTTAGCTCCTTTTAGCCATGTCTACATCCACTTACTTGAATGTGTTTGTAGCATACCTCTTACTGGTTGAGATGATTCATGCATCTCTTCCAATCTTGTCTTTTGTCACAACATTTGTGAAAAAAGTTGACCTACAAGTCTCCACTTCACCCTTGATGGATTCAATGTGGTTAGAAACTTGGGAGGACTTATTATAAGTTCAAGTTGTTGCAAGTTTCAAGTTTTATCTCCAACAGTTTGAGTCAAGATTAGATATGATCTCGTATTCAAAAAACTAATTTAAGTAAATTTCCACTAAAAGAATATTTCAATGTTAACCATATATTGTAGCTGAAATCTTCTTAGCTGTTACACCAACTTAATCAAAAAACAAAAAGAATCAAAATTGACTAGATTTGAATATTTTTAGGAAATCTCCAAGTGTGGAAAAACACTTTCATGACCCAAAATAGATCCAAAATTGCTTCAAACATAGGTACATTGTATATCAAACTGAAGCTCTCAAATTTAGGAATTTTGAGGAAGAAACCATATCTCAATTGGAGGTCCAATGCTCTTACACGTGCCCTAGAAGGCGTCTAGATCCAAAAATCCTGAAAAATTGAAAAATTCCAACAACGACCACTTTTGGCTACAACATTTAAGAGGTTGTTGATGGCAACAAGAGTTGGCTCAGCCACCTCTACGGCCCTGCAACTATCAAATCGTGTTTGCCACCTGGAAAATGGTGGCCCCTCTGGACCCCATGCACCATATGACATCATATGAGAAAAACATTTTTTAAATCAAAGTCAATGGTCAATGTTTGACCTTTGACCAGTCAACAGTCAATGTATAGCCTTTGACCTTTGACAGTGATGATGTGGTAGATGATGTGTCATGCTCTTAATGGCCCATATGTTTCAGTTGACTAATTGTAAGGCGGTGACATGACACATCATCATCTTCAACCTCTAGTTGGGTCTCCTTAACCTGGATGGAGCTCTGCACGGGTCTTCATGACCCGCAAACTTAGGGAGGCCATATCTTTCTCATTTTAACTCAGTTTTTTGCATTTTAATGTTGTTGGAATATTCACATAATGGCTTACATATCCATGGCATTTATGTGAACCAATAACTTCTTTTTCAAAGATCAAATTGTGAGTTCTTTAGTGATAGTGACAAAGTGACCTGTTGCCTTCTCTCCTTCATTTCTACCTTGTCTAAACTTCATTTGACATGTTCTAAGTGTTGTTGGAATCATATTTTTGAGCTCTACACATATATGGCCTCAACCCATTCAAAAATTGAAAAACCAATTTTTTGAGCTTCTTTGGCTGACGTCGATAGCACTCTGTAACGTGACTTGATGTGTTTTCCTTATGTCTTATTAGCTCTTTTACCTTTTGAGGGTTTAAGTCTCTTATTTTTAATTCCACATAGGTTCCAAAAACTCAAATTTAATCATATCAAAGAAGCGAGGAGAAGAAAAAAGGATGAAGCTAGAAACAAATGTGATAAAGGGAATCACACATAATATGATTGCATGAATATATGAAAGCATATACCAAAAGATATATAAAGTCTCCAGCTTTAACGTTATTAGAGGAAAAACATGGCAGAGATATTCAAACAAATTTAATTTTATGTCCTCACCTAAAATAAAATATCCCTGAGTCAATAATATCACACAAGAAAATCATGCCAAATATGATAAGCTTAAGCTAGTATCTCATATCATCTATGCATGTGAACAAGGGTGGAAGAGAGAGAGGCACAAAAATATATGCATGAAAATGAGAGGAGTTATAAAAAGAAGCATGCATATATTAAATAATTAAAACCATATAATCACACACGTTCACACACACACACACACACACACACACACACACACACATGATAGCAAGCAGAAATTAAAGATGGGGATATAAATAAATTATATCACGCGTTTATTCATAAAGAATAATCATTGCCTCAAAATCATCGGGCTTTAATGCCAATAAAGACAAAATAAGAAGGGAGAAGAAACTTGTGTACCAGGCCAAACCCATATTCGGGTCCAAGGCAAAGCTCCAATGCTCCATAACTCGAAAAAAATAATGTTCACACAATTATTAGACTACTAGAGCCTAAATAGGATTGGCACAGAAGATCACCAAAATAAGAAAAATGGTAAGAGAGAAGAGAGATTGCCAGATAGCTCAATGGAAGGGGTGAGGTTCAACAGAGGGAGACACATTGTAACCCCCTCCATAATTATATCCGAAATACAGCATTAGTGTGAAATAGAGACCAATAATAATCAAAATTCATTTACATTCCCCATCCTTAAGATAGGGTTTTCACAAATACATTTCACAAACACTTTAACCTGGTCTCACATTTACATTTCGAATACAATTACATTGCAAAGATAATTAACATTCATAAAATATCAGAGTGCACAATAACAATCCCGGCAAACCCGGATTCATATCTTCACTAAAGGTTCATGGGCACATACGCACTTTACAATTCCTCAATGGGGATTACACAAATTTCATTCCAAATATATATCCAAATACACCTCCACAACATATACACCCATATATTCATCCTAACATATACAACTCCAAATACATCCAAATCAACTACCATTATCCCAAATAGCAATGATAACCAACTACCAAATCCAAATGCCCATAAGGGATTCTCGCCGCCCCTAGTCGCTTGCTCCTTCCTCGAGCCACTTGTCCTGTCTAAAATGTTGTAGGGGAGGGTGAGATTCTAGAGAATCCCAGTAGGAAACAGATACCAATATGCATGCAAGATAAGTGTTTAATACATGACATGCTTGCATCACAATAACTCGTGCTCACATAATGATATATCCGCATGCTCAATGTTTCAATAACATACTCATGGCCATAGCATAAATAGAAACAGAGCTTCAATCATTCATATATGTTTCACATAATCAAGCAAAGTAATAACATGCATCAATACACAAATACAAATATCAATACATGCAGGAGAGGTAAGTTCCCTACCCTTATTCTTCCACGTATGCTCCATCATCGGCTACACGTGATCCGAGCGGATATCAAACCATGATCAGGGCAAATATCTGACCCTATAACCAAATCAAGGACATAGGATCATTCTCTTTTCCAACTTCTCATTTTCATAACACTTAAATTTGGTTATCATAATTGACCCTTAAGAGGCCACAAATGCCTTTAATAAAAGCCCTAAAAGGTTGGGAAACAATAGGTTAGAGATCTCCTTTCGAAAACTCAAAGTGCTGGAACACAGGGGTTGGCCGCGGCCAGCCCTTCCTTGGGCCGCAGCCAAAATATGGTCAGCAGGTCACTGGCCGCGGCTAGCCACCTATGGGCCGTGGCCAGAATCAGGCCAGAAAGGTTTGGGCCACAACCAAGAAATTCCCTGATTCTCGGCTGAACTGCCAAAATTCATAAGTAATTCTAGAAAAATTGAAACAAGGTGATTCCAAACCCAAAAGAAAGGTACTTAAGTCCTCTTTAAAGGAAAAATATGTACCATTACTGGAAATCACCACAAAATTCCAGAATTACACAAAACTCATTACTGCCCCCAAAACAGAGTTCTGTTTCAATCCCAAACTTTGGACAACCATATCTCACAGAATACTAAACGGAATGACACAAAATATATGTCCATTTTGAAGCTTGGGATGTGAACTTTAAGACTGGAAAGTTTCAAAATTTTCTGAAATCATTTGGTCATTCAAAACGTGCACACAAATAAACTGCCCAGAACAGAGTTCCAAGGGACAGATTTTCCAATTTTCTACCAAAATGTCCCATGGCTCCAAAATTAATAATCAAGCCTATTCCCACATAAATTTTCACAAGGAACACAATGGTAACCTCAAAATGACCAAAATCACAACCTATCAACATGCCCTGTTTTGACCAAAGCACAAAACCAACACAAAAGGTGTCAAACTTCACATTTAAGCTTCAATGCAATTCTATCAATTCAAAACACTAAACAAGGCACCATTTCCATGACAATAACATATTATACTCCCCAAGACCCTAAATCATGAAAATTAGTGCTAAAATTCCAGAAATTCAAGGCCCAACCAATGACCACAAAATTTATATGAAATTGAAGCTTTCACTTACCTCAACAACTTTCCCAAAGGCACTTCATGATTCTCCAACTTGTAGATTTTCGTGATTCCTCAAATCACCACCAATGGAGAATCTACAACCATCAAATTGAAGCTCTCACTCCAAGGAACAACTTTATAGAAGAGAGTTTGAGCTTTTGAGGTCATTTGGAGGGTCAAATGCTTACCTATCTCAAGAGCTTCTTCTTCTTCTTCTTCTGCAGCCATGGCAGCCGAATAGAGAGAGGAATGAGATAGATGAAGAGAGTGGAAAGAGATGAAATGAACTACTCTCATCCCTCCCATACTTGTAACAGCCGCATAGAGAGGAAATAGAGAAGAGAAAATCATTTTAAAATGTAGCATTTGACTTTTCTACTCCTCTCTCTTGATCCTCACCTTTTGCCACATGTCTCCACCTCATTGGCTCTCATAAAGCAAGTAACTAATTAGTTACTCTAACCACTTAATTAGCTATTTTAATTTCACATTTCATGCCCTCTTAATTAGTAATTAATCTCTTCCATTAATCACTACTTTAGAGCCATTCTTTCAATTTTTCCAACAATTATGGCATATTAATTAAAATTTCCATATAACATATAATTATTCCACTTTAATTCGATAATTATCCTCAATAATTACCATTAGCCTTTAATCGAAAATTGGGGTGTTACACACATCCTATTTATAAAGATCTAGGGAGACCACTAATTAGAAAATTATATGCACTCCTACTTGCCCTCTTAGTTATAATCAAGAAATTAATTCTTGATTAATTTCCTAATATATAATTACTTGTTTCTCAATTAACAAATCCACAATTAATGTTGATTTATTTCTTATTTGATAAGGCTACTTATTTCCTAATCAAATAGTTCGGACCATTAAGGGCGGACATGGACCCAAAGTCCAACAACCACTCATCACTCTAGGAAATCTTTAGTCATTTACCTAAAGATATTTGACTATCTATGTAATATTTCTAGTCATGCGCTCTTTGGTTGTAATGGTTTAGTCATCTACTCTCTAGTAGTCGTCTGTTGAAGTTCACTATTGAGACATATTGTTCACTAACCCTACCTCATATGTGTTTCTTTCAAAAACGAAACATGGTCGAAGGTGCAAAAATACCCATGAACTTTTACCTAAAGTGCCTCCAGCACCATAAACATTTTGGAGATGCAAAAATACCCATGAACGTTCAAAATGGAAGCAAAAATACTAGCACTATTAAATTTGACCTATAACCGTTATTTTATGTAATTGGGCCTACACTTTTTTTGCTTATGTATATATAGCGGTGTTACGTTATATTTAATAGTGCTGGTGTTTTTGCTGTCATTTTGAATGTTCAGGGGTATTTTTGCACCTCTGAAATGTATATGGTATTGGACGCACTTTTGATAAAAGTTCGTAGGTATTATTTCTCCTTAACCCTAGAAACATTTATTTTAAAAAATAGTTGTAAGGTTTAGGCAATATTGCCTTTATTAAACACTATTACATGCATGCTATTAAAGTCACTTTCTATAGTAGTGTAGTCTAACCGTTTTGGTTTGGTGTCAACTGTAATCTAATAGCTACCTCTCCAATATTTTTCAAGACTATATACCATTAACATATTATTATATTTTATATTAATATTTGATATATTCTCATGTTGAGATATTATATATCATTTGTTGATATTTGATATATCCCATATTGGCAAAACAAAAAAAAAATATCTCAGACCTTTGTCCAAATCCACAGACTCGTTCCCTGGAGAGTATATGGTTCCATCCCAGAGCCTTATCCAAATCTATGGCTATCTAGTTCTACTCAAATCTTTTGGCCATATGGTTCGGCCCAGATCTTTTCCCAAACATTTTGACTATCTTATTCTGCCCAGATCTTTTGACCATATAGTTCTGCCCAAATCTTTTGACCATCTAGTTTTGTCCAGATCTAGATCAGCTCAACGTCATCTTTGTTCCATCCAAATTGGCGCTTGCTCCAAGATGTTACTTTTAGTCCACTGGCTGTCGTAACTACTCCTTCAGGTCGTCGCTTCCAAAGTTTGGTTGACAAACTCAAGATGACATATTGAGTTTGAAAGGGTTGTTAAGATATTGTCATGTCTTATATTACTATTTGATATATTCTCATGTTGAGATATTATATATCATTTGTTGATATTTGATATATCTTAAAAGTATATTACTTGATTTAATATTTGATTAGATTTATTTAGATTATATTCTAAGATTAGTCTAGGTTATGGCTTTGCCTATATAAAGGCTTTTGTACTCTCATTGATTCAAGGATTAAGTATTAAGGATTTAATAATATTTTAGAGGCTACTGTTTCCTCTCTACTTTTATCCTTCAAATACTAACATATACTAACTTGTTTAAGGGTGCTCAAAGTTTTTACATCCCAGTCTTCCTGTCCCTATCCTAAGCAAATTTATAAGGGAAAATCTCAAGACTTCCCGATCTCGAATATATATATATATAATATCTAAGTGAAGTGAAGCACCAGAAGTGGTGAAGACGTGAAGTGAAGGTGAAGGCCTAAGAGGCTATGACCTAAGTAAACCACTAAAGCACTATTGTTGTAGAACAAAGTAATTTCTATTCTTTTAGTTTATTTAGTTTGTTTCATGTATTATTTATTAAATAATTGTAATTTATTGTTCTTTTGCTTGTGTGTTTTGTAGCTGAATCAACATTTTTAAACATGTTAGATGAATAGCAAGCACTAATCAAACAGTACTATCTTTTCCTGACACTTTGGGTTCTAATCAACTTTCGTTGGTACATATGTTGTGGTTTTAGCTCCCATTACTTGTCTCATTTGCGGTTATTTCTTACAATTTGATTTTTACATCTATCAGATAAGAAATGACGAACTTGGAATATGTGATAGCTACCTATTTTGTATCTTCTACAACTAGAGTGAATGGGTGTATGGTATATGCTCAAAACTAGGTAGTTTTCTTGCTCATAAATTTTATTATGCACTGTGTAACACTTTATTTCCAAAATCGATCTGAAGAGTTTTACGCAACAAATTCGAACTACTAATCGATATTTTTTTTTCAAAACTCTTTCAATTCCCAACCTCAAAATAGGATTCGAACATGTAATTGAGTGGGTTTTTCTAAAAATTTCAAATCTTTCGGAAGCGTCTTTTAGCAGTTCACAACTTCATTATTACTCATCGATTCTTATCTTCATTTAATTCAATCATAGTGATTCATTGCTCATTTCTCTGCTCATTCTTAAATCATTCATTTACATATTCCTCAAGACTATTCAACTAGGCATATTCATACAAGTATTGTCATATAGTAATAATTTACACATGACTAATTATCACATACAAATCTTCAACTCGCCATCTCATTTTCTTGCATATTTCCTGCATTCCTCTTCTAAGCTTACCTACATATATGGTTGGTGAGGGAGTGTGAGATTCAAGAGAATCCCAGTAGCGAATAGTGCTAACAAATGCATACAAGAAATGCTTTGTGCATGACATGCTTGCTTACATAAACTCATGCCAACCTAATGACATATGTAATATCCTAAATTGTAATTAAGGATTTATAACATCAAAGTGATGTAATTAATGTTAATTAAGCACTTTTGAAGTATATGATGTGCAATGTTATACAAAATGTGTTTGGTGATGGTTTAGTAAGCATTATGATAATCAGGGGCAAAATGGTAAATTACCGACCGATTGGTTAGTTACTGAAGAGGAAACTCCTTGGTAATTGAGATCAATAGCTAGGATTGAAAGAGGGAGAGGCGGAATCCTATGCATGCAAGTCCATGTGAATCCATGGTAGGGAGAATAAGATGTTGACATGTGGCAAGTTGTTGACCATTGAATAAGGTCAAATTTTCAAAATCATTTCCTCTTCCCTCTCCTCTTTCAAGTCGGTTGAAGCATGGGAAATGGGGAAAAATCTGTCATCATCATTCTCATCTCATTCTCTCTCTCTTCTCCTCCATTTTCGTTGAAACTAACCAAGAAAGAGAAAAGCAAAGGTGAGTTTTTGACTTTGAAAATGATCTCTTTGGCCTAAATGTTATGTTTTAAAGTTGTTCATAATAGTAAGGGCTTCATGGCTATGGTTTCAGATTTTTGAAAGGTGGTGTTTTGGTGTTTGAACTGATTTGAAAGTGGTGAAATCAAGAAGTTGGTTTTGGAAGAAATAAGATGTGAGTAGTTGATGCACTTTGGTATAATTATCTTTGTCATTGGTTAAGTTTTGAAAATTTTGTATTATTGCCCTGATTTTGGCTTAAATTTGAAATGCATGAATTGGGTAGTTTAAGGTGGTGGAATAAATGCCAAATTGTGTTTTGAAGTCCATAGTTTTGGTTTGGATTTGAAAAGAGGAAGTTTGGTCATTAAGGGATTTTGGTGGCAATGTGGTTAAAAGTGTTGAATGTGTCATTGTGGTAAGATTTTGGTTGTTTTTAGTTTACCAATAGGTTCCTTATGGAATTTTAGAGGGGAATGATTTTATGTATACGTTTTGGAACCATTGGAACCATTTTTAGTAAATCTGGAAAACTATATCAGTTGCTGCAATCTAGCTTCTGATAAGCTTCACTCGAGTGCAGTATAAAATTCTTGGTATTTTATTTAAGTCTTCAAGCAGAGATCGCGAGTGAACTTCTTCATCTCCGAGTGACATACGTTATCACTCGAGTGATATGGGATCACTCGAGTGCAAGTGAATATAGCACTATGGGTGTGCATCTCGGGTTATCACTCATAAGCAAATGGTCAAGAGTGCGCATGGGCACTCACGAGGATTGGGAAGTCACTCGAGTACTAGGGCTAGTACTCAAGTGCACTTGTCACCTGAGAGTTGTAGTTGCTCTCAAGTTGTCACTTTTTGCACCTCACTCGATGGGACTCGGGTGACTAAAGTACCATCACTCGAGTGCTTGTGTCTGTGCTCGAGTGAACTGACCACTCTAAGGAGTGTTGGTGCTCTCGGGTACACACTTTTGTGTCTCACTCGCTCGGACTCGAGTGCAATTGGGGGTAACACTCGAGTGAGGCCTTCTTCACTCGAGTGAGTCAGCCTAAAATTAGTGTTCTTTTTTAGAAAAAGGTATCTTTAGGGTAGTTTCTCCCAACCCTTTAGGGATATGTTTAGGCCTATAATAGCCACCTAAAGAGGTTAAATGATAAGCAACACAAAGTACTACGAAATTGAGAACTTGGAAAAGAGATTGACATGTTGTTCCTGATTTGGTATATAGGATTTGATATTTGTCACCCTCGACAGTCTACGTTGTCGAAGAACATCAGGAAAGAACAAGGTAGTGACTCTTCCTCTTATACTGTGTGTGAAACGTTGGATGTATATTTGTAATGCATTGAGAATAGGGGTGGAAACAGGCCAGGCGGCCTGTTAGGGGCCTGCGGCCTGGCCTGTTAGAATAAAAGGCTAGGCCCAGGCCTATTTTAAAGCCTGTTTTAATAAATAGGCTAGGGCCTATTGATAGGCCTTTTAGGCCTATCAGGCCGGCCTGTTAATATGCATTAAAAAAAATTGGGCCGCCCCTCCCAATGTCCCAACAGCCCAATCTTAATCTCGTCCAAGTCTCAATTCTTGACCTAACTCTCAAATCTCAATCTCATACTCCTCTCACTCTCACTCCCAGTCGCCCCGCAACGCTCACTCCCACTCCCACTCCCATTTCGATCTCACTCTCCTAGTCTCAGTCGATGATCTAATCCTCACTCTCACTCCGATCTAGCTCTCCTAGTCTCAGTCGACGATCTAATCCTCACTCTCACTCCGATCTCGGTCTCTCTTCCTCGGTGGCTGGTGGGGAGCAAACGTAGATCTGAAAAATTAGTAAGGCACATCTGAAAAATTAGTAAGTCTATTCTTCTCTTTCGATTGTTTATTTCTTCTCTACTTTCTCATATCTCCAGATCTCGTCCTATGTCTATTTGTTGTTTCAATTTGCTGCCCAATTTGTTGTTATTTCTCTTCATCTTTCGGGTTCAATTTGTTGTTATTTGCTACTGAATCTCGTGTTATTTCTCTTCTCTTGTTCCAGTTTGATATTTTCAATTTGCTACCCAATTCATGCTTTAGAAAAAACGTTAATCAATAGCAAATGGGGAGGACATTACGAGGAGCGTGAGGCCGTGGAGGTATCTTGAATTTAGTTTTGGTACTCTGTATATGGTATTGCTTAGAGATGTCAAACTTCTGGAAACATGTGTTCTGTTAAAGTAGAAATATTCTAAAAATATATCATACTTTCTTTTTCTTTTTTTTATAGCAAAATATATCATACTTCTGCCTGCACTATAATTGTAACTTTTATATGGAATATGGATAATATTGATTAATGTTTTTGGTTCTCCCAGCCCATGTTTGATTAATAATGCTATTTCCTTGTTTGTTTCTGGAGCCATATTTATAGGTCAATTTAATCAGCCTTTCTAATTGATCAATGCATTATGCTTGCTAAAACTTTTGACCTTGTGATTAATATTTTTCAATTTATGGAGCCAAATTTTTTGAGAAGATTATGACTTTTTATTCTGTTGATCACGAGTGGCCCCTTAGATGCTTGAGTTTGCTGTGTAGGGTTGCTGACTTTGATGAGACGCATGAAACTTTGGATCTTGTTTTGCTATGTAATCTTGTTTTGCTATGTAAGCTATTGTTTGCTTTATACTCTATACATGCCCCCTGTTTTCCTTTCTGAACCTGAAGTTGTGCCATTTTTCTGCTTGCTGTATTTTATTGTCAAACGTCTTCAGTATTTTGAAATCAATCTTGCTTGTCTTATCCAATAAATTTTATCCGTGTTTGCCAGTGGCACCACAAAATGTAAGAAACTTCAATTAAATTTGGGACCTTAAATCTCTAAGAAGTATTGATAGCAAACCTTGTCCTAAAAATTGGATTGTCTTGAAAAGATGAGGTTTAATTGCAATGAATATAATTAGCAACCTATAATGCTTTCATTCACTGTGGATGTTGAAGGGATACTGTGAGAGATGTACATTAACATGGTGGGCATATGATATTGGTGGACTCCCCATTTGTTAGTTGTAATTGTTGTTTTATATGGATGGTGAGTGTTTACTGTTATGACTTGTTAAATTGTGTTATGATCTAATTATATGTATTTGATTTCTTCTTTTCCAGGTCTTTGAACTAGAAGAAGAAATTACATTGAAGATTTGAAGCATTGTGGTTGGTGGCTATATTGATTCGGTTTAAATTGTAATTGTAATCAAAATTCTTCTGTTGTTTTATTTGGTGTTATCTTGATGATTGATTAGATTATATGTATTTTGGATAATTTGAACCAAAGTTATTGTAATTTTATTTTATGTAATTATGGCCTGTTTTCTGCCTGTTTAAATATGGCCTCTTTTTGGCCTGTTTTCCATCAAAGGCCTGTTAGCCTGTTTAGAGTTTTTTAAAAAATATAGGCTTGTAAACAGGCTTCAGGCCAGGCCAGGCCTTTGTACAGGCCAGGCTCAGGCTGGAAAAAAGGCTTGTGACAGGCCACAGGCCAGGCTCAGGCCTACTTGTTGTAATACAGGCTTAGCCTGTTAAGGGCCAAGCGTGGCCTGGCCTGGCCTGTTTCCACCCCTAATTGAGAATACTTTGTGATACATTGTGATACTTTGAGATCGCAGCAAAATCTGACGCATAGTGATACTTTATGAATACCTTGTGATATATAGAAATCACAGTGAAAGCTGACGCATAGAGTTTACAGCCATAAGTGCTATTGTTTGTGGCGTAAGCCATGATACATTGTGATGCTTCTTAACATGATCATATATGCTATGTGTTTATGCACTATGTGAGTGATTTATTACTACTGGGATTCTCTTTAATCTCATTCTTTTCGATCACTAACATTTCAGACAGGGTAAGTGGCTCTAAACAAAAGCAAGCAACCAGGAGCGATTAGGGCCCCTTTGTGGGAATACTTGACTTTGGAATGTTGGTTATCTATTTTGACTTGGGATTATTGTATATTTTGAGATGTAAATATTATATTTGATTTTGGTTATGTAATCCTCTAGTTGAGACTTGTAACCCCTCAGTTTATATATGTATAGACCCCGGTAGTTGCCGGGGATTTGATTATACACTCTGATATGAATGAATGTAAATTAACTGCATAGGTAATTATATTCGAGTTTTGAAATTGAGACTAGGATAGGAAAAAGTTTTTGAAAAACTTTGTGAAAACCCTACCATAAGGTAGGAAGTTGAAATGAGTTTAAACTATCCAACGGTCTCTAATCCATTTTAATTATGGGTTATCGAATTATAATTACGATAATTAAGGCAGGGGGTTACAACATATATGCATGCTCAATGTTTAACACATTACACTAATGGCCAAAGTATAAGTAAAACAAAGCTTCACTCGTTCACATATGCTTCATACAATTCATCAAAGCAACTAACATATCAATATACAAGCACACATATCAAGTTATGTAAGTTAGGAAAGTTCCCTACCTTTTGCCTTCATGTTGCCTCCTTGTACCTTTTCTTCCAACCATTAAAGTTTCTTGGAAATTCTTTCACTTTTCTTCTTTCTTGACTTTTGA
The DNA here is from genome assembly GCA_963855925.1 of Inga laurina. NCBI lineage: Eukaryota > Viridiplantae > Streptophyta > Magnoliopsida > Fabales > Fabaceae > Inga > Inga laurina. Next base: position 34,862,860 of record OY979706.1, read on the forward strand.
TGACCCTGGATATATAATCACATCATTAGGGTTGATACACTAAGTCAAAAGCAAAGTTAAAGTGGTCCAACTATCCCAAGTTGGTTAACTTCATTCTTAAAGTTCCACTTAATTACTTGGCACCATTACATTTTTCCATTTTTCGCACTTGTACTTAAATCTGCTAGAATTTTCCTTAATCTTTGAAAATTCATAACTAATTGTATAGATGTCCAATTGTGATGATTCCAAAAGCTATGTGACCCCTAATCAGTCTAGTTTTAAGGAAAAATATAGTCATTACACTTCTGGACACACATCAATACAGTATCTCACTTAATTGATCACTACCTTAGAATTCACTAGTTTTCCAGACCAAACTTTGAAAATGCATAACTCCCATCACACACATCCAAATGACACAAATGACATTGTAGTAGACAACATAATAATTCTTTTGTTACCTATGTATCCTTAATAATATTATCAATACAATCTTTATACTTATCCAACTAAATTAAATTATTCCTTTTAATTTATAAATGAGTTAAACTATTGAATAATAAGCTAATTAAATTAGCTAAACTACTAAAAACAATAAACTATTTAATTTAATATCAAAAAACTGAAACAAATGATTGTATTTTTTTTTATTTTCTTTATTTTTGTAGCGGTTACTAAACTACTACTAATTAACGCGTCTTTTTCAAACTGAAATTAATTTATTGGCGCGAACTTTGAATTTTGATGAAATTAGTAGCGGTTATATAACCGCTACTAATTAAAGAAATTCATATTAGTAGCGGTTCATGAACTGCTACAAAATATCAAAAAAAAATTATTTTTCTTTTCCCACCTTGAAAATTTCACTTTTTGATATTTGTAGCGGTTATATAACCGCTACAAATATCAAAGAAAATTATTATTGCTTATGGCGATTTTGTAGCGGTGGGATTGAACCGCTATAAAAAAAGTAGCGGTTATTTTGCTTGAGTAGCGGTTTTAAAAAATTGTTACAAAACCGCTTGCAACATACGATTTTGTAGCACCTTTATAAATCACTACTAATATTATTTGTAGCAGTTAAAACCGCTACTAATAACCATTTTTAACTGCTACTAAATTACATTTTTTTTTTTTGTAGTTTATAGAAACTCACAATACCATTATTAAACTAGCTAGACCTACTCTATATGAACGTCATCGATCACAACAATTCTACAACTGGCCTTTCTTACTTTTGCTCTTCATATGTATATATATGTATATATAAGGGTTGATGTTAAAGAAGAAGATATAGATGGCATTCAATGAATATACAAGACAAGTTCATAGGGCAAGAAGCTGTTTCATAGTAATGAGTGAAGAGTATTGAGATGGACCATTGAAAATTTTATCAGCGAATATACGAGAAGCCGCTTCAGTAGGATGGAATTGATCCCAGAAGATATGATCATTTCTGTTGGAACAAAAGCTGGTCAATGGCAAGCATGGAACCCAGGCTCTGAGCTCCCCCAGACCACAACATGCTGCTTTTATTTCTGAAAATCCTGCAACCCACAACAATCATACATATTATCATTATAATTTTTATAATTAAAGGGCAGATTTAATCTTACTACTGCTCCAAAAATGCCTCATCAACTTTTTTTTTTTTGTCAGTTTTTTGTCATCTTTGTTACAATATTTTAATATTTGGGAAAATGATATTTAAACACACTCTAAGAAGATTCTAAAAAAGTGAAAGACGAGTACTAAAAATATAAAAAAATGACGAATAAAAAATTAATTCCAGAAAATTAAAAACCCATGATCCTTTTCTAAAATTTCAAAATTTCAGGTTTCTTAACCGTAATTAATATTTTTGAAGTGTCTTTTAAAAACTGACTTTTTACAAATCCATTTTTGATATCTTCTTGTTTGGATGACTGAAAACTGATTTTAGCAAAATTAAATATTAACATAAAACTAGGTTTTGCAAGTGGAAATAAAAATTTCTTATAGCTAAAACTAGATTGATCGATTTTGCAAACGGAAATTGAACTTTGGAAAAGGGATGCCAAACACACAAAATTTAAAATGGATATATTCTGTTGGTAAAAGTTTGAAGAAGAATGTGTAGGAGGGTGCTTGTTAACTAGCTAATGTGTTTGGTAATTACCAAACGGAGTGTTTTTTTTTTTTTTTTTGTTTTTAAAAATAAAAAAATTGTTTTCAAAAAAAGAAAACAAACAAGCCCTTACATTCTTACTACATGTGTGTTCCTTTTTGCAAATTGTGGAAATCCCAGAGCCCGCAGCTGCAAAGTGAGGTTTTCCTAGCATTCATTAGAATGATGGATGCTGGGGACATTAAAGTATTTGTAAATTGCCTTATGATTAAGATTCTCCACTATAATAATCACAATTTTGCAATAATCCTTGATTATTTAGTTGACTTTTGAGATTTAGAAGCCTCAAAATAGAAATAGGGCTTTTGAAACAAGAAGAGGCATAATTAGAAGATGATAGGAATATCCAAATACTACTAGCGAATCACACATATATTATAGTTATTATCGACCATATTTAATCTCAAAACCATCATATAAGAAAGCACTATATACGCTCGACGCAGATATAGAACAGTTGCGAACAATAATATATTGAGGGCATATATAACGGTTTTTTGTTAATAACTATAATATATTAAAATTATTTTTCATTATATATAGTTGTTTTTTATTATTTGTTTTTATTTAGTTTTACAATTAGTATTTATTATATAATACACAATAATCATGGATAATAACAAGATAATAATAATAAATAAAAAACTTATATTCATAGTATTCGAAATTTAATGTATTATAGATAAACATCATACAATTAAAAAAAATTAATCACTTGCCCAGAATCATGACCCAAAACTACAACAATAACAAAAAAGACCCAAGACATTTTTCAGGAATTCCTAAACTTGACCCAGGAAATCCCAATCTTGATTGGGATGAGAATTTTTTGGGATCGAGATCTAGATCAAGAATGATTTTCCTTCCCGAGCCTTCTTTGGGATCGGGATCAACAATGAAATTTCCCGATCTCGTCTCATCCCGAGAACACCCCTAAACCTGTTGAATTGAAATATATTGCAAATAAAGAAATTCACAATACCATTATTAAACTAGCTAGACCTGCTCTATATGAACTTCATCGATCACAACAATTCTACAACTGGCCTTTCTTTCTTTTGTTCTTCTTATATATATATATATATATAAGGGTAGAAAAGTTAAAGAAGAAGATATAGATGGCATTTAATGAACATACAAGACAAGTTCATAGGGCAAGAAGTTGTTTCATAGTAATGGGTGAAGAGTATTGAGATGGACCATTGAAAATTTTATCAGCGAATATACGAGAAGCCGCTTCAGTAGGATGGAATTGATCCCAGAAGATATGATCATTTCTGTTGGAACAAAAGCTGGTCAATGGCAAGCATGGAACCCTGGCTCTGAGCTCCCCCAGACCACAACATGCTGCTTTTATTTCTGAAAATCCTGCGACCCTCAACAATCGTACATATTATAATTATAATTTTTATAATTAAAAGGCAGATTTAATATCACTACTGCTCCGAAAATGCCTCATCAACTTTTTTTTTTTGGGTCATTTTTTGTCATCTTTGTTACAATATTTTAATATTTGGCAAAATGACATTTAAACGCCCTCTAAGAACATTCTAAAAAAGTGAAAGTACTAAAAATATTAAAAAAAAAAAGAGTAATATATAAAAAAAATTAATTCCAGCAAATTAAAAACTCATGATCCATTTCTAAAATTTCAAAATTTTAGGTTTCTTAGCTGTATTTAATATTTTTGAAGGGTCTTCTGAAAACTAACTTTTTACAAATCCATTTTTGATATCTACTTGTTTGGATGACTGAAAACTGATTTTAGCAAAATTAAATATTAACATAAAACTAGGTTTTGCAAATGAAAATAAACATTTCTTATAGATAAAACTAGATTGATTTTGCAAACGGAAATTGAATCTTGGAAAAGGGATGCCAATGTAGGAGGGTGATTGCTAACTAGTTAATGTGTTTGGTAATTAGTGTAATATATGTTGATTCACACACACACACACACACAATCTACGTTACAACATACCATGTAAAGAGGGGTTGAGAATGAGGTCGTTATTGGCGGCGAAGGTGTCAAAGAAGGTGTAGGAAAGGCCTTTATTCTGGGATTGCCATTCCTTCAACATTGATTTGAGGCCTTCATTGTATTGAATTGCGCAGTGATTGATCTCTGCATCACATTCTGTCTTGTTCTTCAACCTATACGCTGGGCAACACCCAAGAGCTCCTACCCCTGATATAGCAAACTTGCGCCCCCCATTATCATATATTCTCTATAATATACACCAAACGTACGTTATTACTTAATTATATGTTAATTCATCTAATTAACTTTAATTAATGAAACAAAGCACAAAAATAATAGGGTAAAGTAACATCCAACACCACCAACATAACAAAGCCCAGCACAATTGGCAGATAGTTGAGTCCCTTAAATATAATGATCATTCGGGGATTCCTCCTAGGTTATAACAAAAAAGGGGTGTTGTTTACCAGTTGTATCCAATATCATAATCTTATTTATAAAATATCTTCCACCCTGATGTTAATTAGTTTTTTTATGCTTCCAACACCATTATCTTCTTTATAATGTATCTATCACTCTAAACCATAATAAGATTAGGGTGTTAGATGTAAAAGAAAAGTAATGTCAGCAGGTGTTAGATGCATTAAGAAAATGATATCAAGAGATGCTGAATGCATAAGGAAAAATAACATTAGGGTGCCAAATGTAATACCCCGAAATTTCGGATTTGAGGGTTGAGAATAAACCTAAATTAAGCGGACTACTACGCCCTGGTTTAGCAGGTATCCCAAATATATTCTCTAATGTTTCTTGTATCTTTGGAGTATTAAGAAAGTAAAATGGTGAATTCTGGAGAATATAATTATATTTTTGATGAAATCACCTATGAGGTGGTGAGCTTGTCATATGATTTTGAATGAACATATGATGAGTAAAAATTATGGAATTTTACAAGATGAAAGTAGACATCCTAAGCTTTAATTTGATAGGTCATATGAATCAATTAGAGCTATATACAAAAAGATATGAATTTTTGAAGTCAGCACTGAAAAACTGTGAAATTTCTGGAACAATATACAAAGAATGAAATTCTGGGAATTTTGTGATTCTATTCAGCAAAAGTCTATATTTTTCCTTAAAACTAGACTCAATAAGGGTTCTATAGGTTTTGGAATCACCTCATTTCGATTTGTCTAGAATTAGTTATGATTTTTCAAAGTTTGGGCAGAAATCTGCCAAAACTTTGTAAAAATCCGAAAATTTTGAAAAATTATTAAATAATGAAATATGACATCATCCTAATGTTAAAACACCTTTTCTTCATCTTCCTTCCTCCAAACTGACGCAGTATGCAGTGGAATAAAGAGAGAACGTTTGAGAGCTTGTAGAGAGAGAAAGGAGAAGAAAAATTACAAGGTAAGCCGATTTCTCCGATGATTTAGCTCCTAACGCGTATAACTCCGATCCTAAGCTACTCCTTTATGTTCTTTAAGGCTTGGAACCTCAGTTTTCATGGTTAAGGAGGTTAGGGTTTCATCAAAGAAGAGGAAAAGTCAGAGGGAGCTTGAGGTAACTTCCAAACCTTCGTATATTGACTATTCTAGCTGCTGTGGGCAATTTAATCGGTGAAATTTCGCCGAATTGCCATTGGTTGTAAAAATGGAAAATGGGTTTTCCTAGGGGTTATGCTGCCCAAATTGATACTAAATGGTAGTTGTAACCTAATGGAATAATCAATAAAGTGGTTAGGAGTACGAAGGAACGTGTTTACGGAGCCGAAACCAAAAAAACCCCAATTTTCCCTAAATTCCCATATATTTCGGCCAGCACTATAAATGGGCCTTAGAGTTGGATTTTTAATGATTTGATGGTTTCATTGAGTTCAGGAACGAAAATTAGGTGGCGTTACAGTTGGGCACTTTTTCGGAAAAGGTCGAGAAAGCATAATTACGGAAACGCCCCTAAAACCCTAAAAGTAGGGCTGCCAAGGGCAATTTCGTAATTTGACATTGAATTTGATAATTCTGAGTTCGGAAATGGATTCCTTGGGTGAAAATATGTAAGAATAGCCCATATCAAAATATCGGGAAAAGTACAGTCGGACCGAGTACAACGGGGCCTGGCCGGGTCCTCGGGGGTATTTTAGTAATTTTTCAAGATAGATTCATATAACCCCCAGAAACACTATGAAAGTGTCTAAATAGTACATTTGACATTGTAGGATCGAATATGGAGCTCCGAGCTGTTGGCACGCAAATCGAGGAGAAAGATTGGAGGTAGGGGACTTACCTTACTTGCATGTATTTGATATCTTTGCTTGTGTAATGATGTATGTGATTGCTTTACTTGATTGTGTATAGCATATTTGAATAAATGAAGCTCTGTTTCTGTTTTCGTTGTGGCCATAGTCTTGTTATATGAAACATTGAGCATGCAGAAATGTCATTATGGGGCATACATCTAGATAAAGCTAACATGTCATACACGTAGTATCAATCATGCATGCATTACGGTATTTGTTTCCTACTGAGATTCTCTCGAATCTCACCCTCCCCTACCAACAATTCAGACAAGAGACGATAGAAGATAAGTAAACAACAATGCAGAGTACCATACGAGGGGATTACAATAGTGGAACGAAGACAGGAAAAAGTCTCCGTTTCACTGGAATGAGTTTAGACACCCTAGTAGCCTTGTGCTGCTACCTTAATCGTAAGTATTATATACAAACCCCTATGGGGAATTTATGTAATCATGCACATATTATCAGTATAGTTATGTTATTCCTGTGTTGCCTACCGAACCGCATATCGTTATCCACGAATACTCTGGTAAAGGTAAAAGTAAAATAAGGACGTGACACCAGATGCACTATAAATAAAATTATTGTGTTAGATGACACTAAAAAAAGCAGCAAATTAGCGAGGGATTTCCATCGCTAATCAACTATTGACCATATATTTTATGATGGAATCATCGAATTCCATCATAGTGTGTGTTTGGTATTACTTATTGGAGGTCAATAAGTACTTATTATATAAGTTGAGATAAAACTCTTCTCACACACTTACCTTGTATACCGTAAATCACGATTTATAAGCACTTATTACCTAAAAATAAGCTATCCCAAATGAGCATATAAATTATGTCGTGAATCCCTTATTTTTGCGGTTAAATAATAATTGGGAACTGGATGCTACTTTACCCAAAATAATAATTAATTAATTACCTGAAGTTGGGCTTTGAGGGAGAAAACCATGGAGTCCACGTATTGCTGAGGAGTGCTTTTGTGACGGAGGTTGGAAGAATCAAAGTAACCGAAGAGATCATTGCTGCCAATAACAACAGCGAAGATGGAAGTTGATAGATGATCTTGTAAGGCTGACATTCCTATTTGCTTTGCCATTTCATTGTGCTCTTCCACGTAGTAATCCACTTGCTTCGTCAGTGGAATTGATTGCCTCTGAGAATGTATTTACGAAAATCATACAAATAATTAATTAAACTAAACATAAGATTGATTGGTATAATTAAGAAACAGTATACTCATTGAATAATCGAGTTTAAACCTTGTGTGTGAAAAATATTATACTATCAGAACAGCTCAAGATTTTTACTATTTTTTTTAAAAATGAATTGCACAACTTCATTATATGTTTTAAGAAAATAAAAAAATACAAGACTTCATTTTTTGATAATTTTAAAATTTCAAAATATTTCTCATTTTATTTAAAAATGAATGATAAAAAACACTGGGAGGGTGGGGCTTACTAAAGACTTTAAATTAAGGTTCTAAGACCGTTTATCATGAATAATGGGATGAGTTGTGACAAATAAAACGAACTCATCTTTTATTTTTTTATTATTTATTTGTTTATTTTCTATTTTTTATCAAATAAATTACATAACGATCACAATATGGACTCGTTCAATTTTCTTACTTGTTTTTGAACTGTTAACCGCGGCAGTTCGTTTATGCAATTTTTAAATGTGTGTATATATATGAAAAACAAAAACAAAAATTTTTGCTAGCAAAAAGAAAAAAGCAAAAAAGCAAAAATTTTACCGTGAAACAACACAAATTGAGTTAATATTTTCTGCATCCTAATTGAACTAGGGAAAAATCTTCCCATACAAGAAGAATTTGTTTAATAGTATTCTAGTTTATTTTAATTTCAATAGTACCTGAAAAATGATGTCAATTTCTAATCACTCCTTTTACAAAATTGATGATTTATTAATTCTCCATTTCACAAACCCTGTGATACCAAATATACCTGTATGATTTTCTTCATTTTATGTAATTAATATTTTTATAAATAGAAGAGTAAAACATCGCAGATTCCTTTTTTGCCAAAAGAATTATTTTCTTATCATTGTCCTTAAATTTGCCTGATTACCTATTTCCCATTTGTCGATTCCTGCTTTTGTTTTTGGGTGGGCCAGTCCTAACGTTGTTTCTTGGACTGAGCCCAGTCCTAATTACTCTTAACATTTACCACTTGTCGGTAGTTGTAGCCATAGCCCATAGTATCTTATTTGGGGAGGGGGCCTATTCCGTGTATTTAAAATACTCACCCCTTCCTTTATTACTTGAGGAGCTGATCTTAATACTAAATATAATATATAAATTTTATATTTGTTAATATTTTATTAATTTATCTTTATTGATAACGCTCCCTTAACTATCAATGAGGAGGGGGAAGGAGGAGATTGAGGAAAATGACTAGGATTATTTAGAAAATACATGTCATATTAATTAATTTTCTTAATTTAATCAAATTAGGTAAATATATCTCATATTTAATATTGGAGGGAGTAGCTATTAACTACGAGGCCTAGCACTGTCAACACTTAGTTGGGTTTCTTAAGTATCTAATTAGGGGTTCAATCCCTAACGATATGTGTGGAGAGGGTCTCGTAGTCAACACTAAAGCTCTTAGTAAAATATATGATGCAACATGATTAGTTATTGCTACAGGTGGTAGATACCTTAGGCCTGCCCAAAAAAACTATTGATGTACTTCATAACTCATTAGTTGATGCAATAGTTTATGATTTGTTATCGAATTGGTTGTAACTAAATTATAGGGACAATTACAATGAAGTCTCATACAAGAGAAAAAATGAAAAAATGGTCCCTGAAGTTGTTAATGACAAGTCGAGGAGCGTCCATGAACAAGTTGAGGAGCTTACACTGATAACTTCAGGGACCATTTCTTCATTTTTTCTCTTGTATGGGACTTCATTGTAATTACCCCTAAATTATATAGTATTGATTATGTAGGAGAAAAATAACAAAAGAATTTTTTGACATGAACCAATAAAAGAAATTAAATCAATTAATATTGATATTAACTATAAGACGGAAATCTGAATGGCGCAGATTTGGTTGAAAAATGAAAGGCACTTACATAACGTTCGTCTGAGCCATCGAAGATCCCAGCCCCAGCAGACGCAAAGCTGGCACCACCCACAATAGAGACATTATTGTTTTTGCTGTTCTTTGCCTCCGAAACCAGAGATAAGTAGGGTGGTGAAGTTGGCAAACCCAATTCCTCAGCTTCCATATGCAATAATAATTAACAAAACAGCATATAGTTTAATCTACTAAGTTAAAATACTATTCTCAATAAAATTAAGAATATAATTGAAATATAATAATAGGGTTAAGGAGCAAATTTAACAATAAACAATATCGCTATGTATATCCATAAGAATTATCTATTTTCAATTTACATAGTAGCAATAATCAATTGCTTTGGTAGCAACTTTAACGATGACATTGCCCATCCTTTATTATAGTAGCAAAAAATAATATCGCTATGTGCATCCATAAATAACATTTGGGTAACGTCATTATTAAAATTACTACCAAAACAATTGATTATTGCTACTTTGTGAACCGAAAATAGATAGTTTTTATGAATGAACATAGTAATATTATTTATTGTTAAATTTATGCCTTCGTCCATAATAATATATGAAATTTTTGGAAAACCATTTTATGCAGCAATATATATATATATATATATATTAATTTTTAATTTGATAGCTATACTTTTTTCTTTATTAAATCCTTTAACTTTGTTTTGTTAATATTGCCGTTAGCCCCTGTACAGTGGCTAACAAAACAAAATTGTAGAGGCCGATAGTGCTAACAAAGTACAATTAAAAGAATTAATAAAGAAAAAAAAATATAGATACCAAATTAAAAAAGATCGAATGTGTAGGCATCTTTACAAAATGGTTTTCCAAGTTAAACATTTATTGCTACTTCAAACCACCAAATAAAATATTTAAACTATGCGTGGACCATCAGATATATAAAATCCAAAAATATAAATCTTGAATATATATCAAACTCCAAAAATAAGATCCTTCAATTAAATTTATCTCCCAAAATCATAAACCATTTATGGACTGACAATCCATGCTTTATCAAATTAAAGAACCACGGGGTAATTTTCGAATTATCCCCCTTCACTACTCCATTAATTAATTAATTAATGTATATATATTAAAAAAAAGAAAGTCAGATACTTTCATTTTACCCTCCCAGCCTTTTATGCCTCTATCTTTTGCTGTGGACGAGAAAGCTTACAGTTTATCTTTCCAAACTTTATAAAAGTTAGTTCATGACTCCCATGTTCCGGTGTCTCTCTATGTTTACTGGATGCATGTCACTATCAATCAAAGGTTTCTTCATCACAAAAAGATGGAATTCATATTACAATTATCTATTCGGTGAAAAAAAAAAAATTACAATTACCTATATGTGTAGTAGTGATAGTAACAACAACAACAAGAATAATCATAATAATAAATTGTTGTTGTTGTTATAAGCATGCATGAAAATGCAATGAGGTATAGTGGGAAGTTACACTTAACTGTGAAAATTAAAAAATAAAAAGGAAAAACGGACTGAGAAACAATGCTATAAGTATTAGTTTGGAAAATCAAGATATGATTTTAGAAATTATCTGTAAAAGTATGTTTGGGAACACATGCATGCACGATGAAAGTGCGTGAGATATGAGTTTTTCAACGTTCAAGAGTTATTAGTTTGTGATATGTATATATATAATGGGTATTGTTTTTTAATTTTTATAAAAGTGTTATATTTTTATTATGCTTTAATTTGGGTCATTTTATTTGAGTAGCGAGAGCAATGTTGTAAGGTAATTCGAATTGAACGACCTAGATTTTCAATACTTTTGTTTTAACTTATAAATAAGAAAAAGCTCATTTTCTTTGGAAGTTGACAAATGACAATTAATCTTTTTAAATCTTGTTTTTGAAACAACGAAAAAAAGTTAAAGAAAACGTACTGAAAATTTAAATCGCTCAAGTTATGTGATCGAAAATTTTAATTGAAGAATGACTAATGTGAATTATACACCAACTGATTAGTGAGTATAAATTATATTATCACTAATATTCAACAAAATATATTTTTTTTCCTAATTTTTATATGAAAATGCAATAAACTAACAGCATTCAATCTATTGGTATTTGATATGATAAAAACTTGAATACAAAAGGCGCATAAGTACATATCTCAGTATAAGCTAACAGCATTTAAACGATGATATGCTGAAGTTACATATTAAATATGAGTCGTATTAAATGGTAAGCAACATAATACTCCCTCCGGTCCTAATTATAAGACAAAGTTAACTTTTTTGGAGAAATTAAGGAAACCAATTAAATTACTTTAGAGTATTTTTATTTTTATTTTTTTCTTCAAACTAATTAATTTGATTAATAAACTAATATATAATCTAATGATACTAAAAATATAAACACTCTAAAGTAATTTAATTGGCTTCCTTAATTTCTCCAAAAAAGTCAACTTTATCTTATAATTAGAACCGGAGGGAGTAATAAATAACTAGAGGCTTCCAAGAAAAAAGAAAAGAAAAGAAACAAACCAACAAACACAGAAACATATAGTGAAGAAGATTCGAACTGCTTGTGATTAATGACTTACCGATGAAATCTGCGGCGTTCTTGCCGTTACTGAACCTTCCGGTGGCCTTTTTGGAGGGAAAATCAATGCCGTAAGGGAAATGGTTGGCCTTCACAATGGAAAGCTTGAGGTAGTTGTTGTTTCCAACATCCACAAGTGAGTCTCCAAACACATACAGAGCTGAAGCCTTTTGTTGTGCCTCACAATAATAGCTCAAGAAAAGGAAGAAGAAGAAGAAGAAGAAGAAAGTGATAGAGACAAAGCAAGTCATATTCGTCTGTGAGAGTGAGTGCTTCAAGAGACTTTGTGTGGAGGGGATGAGAGGAATAAGGGTTATTGGCTTTTTTAAAGGCTCATGTATTGGATGAGCTGTACACGTTTTGGAGTTCCAGTTAAGGTCACCAAATCTGGAGGATCCAGATTTTTTTATTTTTTAAAAACTATTTGTATGAATACAAAATATAAATTAAAGATAATAGCTTAACTATCATTTTATCAAAAAATTGATTTTTTATTTTAAAAAAACATGAGTTGAAAATTTTCAATATGAACAGTTGAAACTGTATTTATATGAGTGATGCAGATCTCACGAAAGTGATGAAGTACTGCTCAACCTGATCAGAATGGAAACCAGGCCAGGTCCCACGTTTTGGTGTGAAAACAAGAATTTTTTGTTCAAAATCCTGACCGAAAAGTTGTTTATCTTGACAGAAAAATTTTGAGGTATAAAACTATTAGCTATATATATACACACATACAAAATTATTAATAAATGAAAATACGATTATTAATACTTTTATAAAAATATTATATATTTTAGGCGGATTGAAATTTAATCATTTTATACCAAACTTCCACTTTAAGAGAAGTCTCTGGATATACTCAACCTCGCATTTTAATTTCATGTATTTTGCGCTGTCATGAAATTTTGATGGCACGTAGATGCATTCCGATCAGATTGTGCGTTTAAAAAAGGAAAAATAATTTAGGCTTTGTTGCGTCCAAAGTTACAGTTTGACCAAATAAAATAAGCATACATACAAATAATTAAATAATCATTCAATTTTTTTTTTTCCAGTAGAAATCATTCAAACAGATTAATATCATTTTGTCATGCCTAAAAAAAGTAAATCATTCATTTCCAACTGAGCATTGGCAAAACCAAAACATTGACAGTTTGTTAGTCCCTCTAATCCAAAATAATTGTCATTTAGGTTTAGGTTTGTTTTAATTAAATGGTTCTGACATTAGGTTTTCAAAAAGGTATTTCTTTAACAATTATACTCTTTCATAAATGAGAAGTATTTATTCTAGACATTATATGTAATAAATAAGAATATTTTAATAAAATATCATTACATTTGACTAAAATTAAGACAATTTATGTCACCAAAACAGTTAAGGCAATTTCTTGGTTTTTTTAGTCTGTGTTCACAAAGTGACACTTTTTTAATGTAGGGAGTATTTCTTTGTACATGGTCACTAATTAAAGTGAAACATGCCATAAATATTTCTAAATTTTTACGTCGAGTTTTATATTAAAAACATGAAACTGTTTTCAAAGAGGCTCGTAAATTGGATGGCATAGAGTAATAAATATGGAATGAATACTCAAATTCGATCATAATATCTGATCTCCTTTTTAAAGTAAATCATACTAATATATATATAAATATATATACATATATTATACGAGGAATTTTTTTTTAAAAAAAAGGAGAATTACGTTGAGGTCCCAAAGAAGACAAATTATCACAAACAGGTTCCATTAAATCATCAATTACTATAAAGTTCCTAAGGACTTGTGAGCAATTTATTGGAATTGTGAAAAGATAAGTTTATCCGAACTTGTCATTTGTGGCACTTTAACAAGTCATGGTACTACCACTGACAAGTTAGGGTGCATCAATTAACAAGTTGATTAATATGCAACTAACGACAAGCCATAGTGCTACACTTGATAAGTTAGAGTATGACAAGGCACTATGTCATCAATGACAAGTCAAAATGTTTCATTTGACAAGTTAATGTGTAACTAATGACAAGTTAAGGTGCTACAATTTACAAGTCAATGCATGACACATTACAATGCCACAAATGACAAGTCAGGGTGCCTCATTGACAATTCGATGTGCTACTAATGACAAGTCAGGGCGCTTCATTGACAAGCCGATGTGCTACTAACAACATGTCAGGGTAAACTCGTCTTTTTACAATTACAATAAATCTCTCACAAATACCTTGGGGTTTCATAGTTGTTTGATGATTTCATAGTAGTTCGATGTGCTACTAATGACAAGTCAGGGCACTTCATTGACAAGCCGATGTGCTACTAACGACATGTCAGGGTAAACTCGTCTTTTTACAATTCCAATAAATCTCTCACAAATACCTTGGGGTTTCATAGTAGTTTGATGATTTCATGAGATCTAATTGTGATAATTTGCCTTGCTTGGGGCCTCCATGAAATCATCAAATTACTATAAAGTTCCTAGGGATTTGTGAGCGATTTACTGAAATCATTACTACAAAAAGTATTTTTAACGTCACTAATTAACGTCCATTTTTTAAAAACAAAAGTTGAAAAGGAGGCAGTGGCATTTTTGAAATATTAACTTGTCTTTTAACGATTGTTTTTTTGAAAACAGTCGTTAAAAGTCACTTTCAACGACTTTTTTTGAAAAACGGTCGTTGAAAGTGTAGACTTTTAATGACTGTTTTCCAAAACAATCGTTGAAAGTGCCTTTCAACGACTGTTTTGAAGAACAGCCGTTTAAAGTATACACTTTCAATGACCTTTTTTGAAAACAGTCCTTGAAAGTGACTTTTAACAACTGTTTTTCAAAAACAGTTGTTGAAAGTGTTCTAGATCTATTTTAATCTCAATTGTATCTCCTCTACTAGTCGCGTCTATCCTTCTCAGATCCACCTCTAAGCCCTAGTCTAACCTCCAATCACATCATTTGGCCCCTCGTCGACCCCAAACACGACCTCCAACCTATTCTTTGACCCAATCGTGATCTTCATCTTCCTCTTTGCGATCGTTATCACGAGCCCTCTCCTCCTCAGCCTCACTTCGATAATCAGGAACATGCTCAGTCCATGTTCAAGAGTATGATGTGAGTGGATCTTTAGCACTTTCAGTCTTTGAGCAAAGTAGCGACATTTGCTTGGGTGTTTATGAGGTTGTAATGACAGCCCAGAACATTAAGTATTTCCTTGAGCTTAAGAGTATTTGCAAAGCACTTGAGGTTTTTCTCCTTGCCTTTTTATATTTAATTTTGTTTGGTTATCTTTTTTTTAAGTTGAATTGCAATTATATTTGGGGTTTACTTCCTGAAATGAAAAGTTTAAAATTTTGTTTGAGTGTTGCTCATTGGAAATTTTGTTTGAATGTTGTTCGTTGGAAATTTTGTTTGAATGTTGCTCGTTGGAAATTTCTATCCCAAAACTTGAGTTATGTATAAGATTTTTTTTTTAAAAAAAAAAAGTCACACAACGATCGCTTTTGCAAAAACAATCGTTGTAAGTCACAACATACAACGACTGCTTTTGCAAAATTAGTCGTCGTAAGTCTCTTACGACGACTGTTTTGAAACGGTCGTTTATTTTAAAACTTTTAATGACACTTACATATATGTCTCCCTGAAAACAGTCGTCTAAAACGGACGTTAAAAGTCCCTTATGTAGTAGTGAATTGTGAAAAAACAAGTTTATACTGACTTGTCATTAGTGGCACATTAACAAGTCATGGTGCTACCAATGACGAGTTAGGGTGCATCAGTTGACAAGTTA
This sequence comes from Inga laurina, assembly GCA_963855925.1. Lineage (NCBI taxonomy): Eukaryota > Viridiplantae > Streptophyta > Magnoliopsida > Fabales > Fabaceae > Inga > Inga laurina. Next base: position 34,878,757 of record OY979706.1, read on the forward strand.
ATATACAACTAATGACAAGTCATTGTGCCACACTTCATAAGTTAGAGTATGACAAGTCATTGTGCCATCAATGACAAGTCAATATGCAGCTAATGATAAATTAAGGTGCCACAATTTACAAGTCAAGACATGACAAGTTACAATGCCATAAATGACAAGTCAGGGTGCCTTATTGACAACACTACAAAAAACACTGTGATTTAGTAGCGGTTAAAAAGGAGTATTAGTAGCGGTTCATGCAACCGCTACTAAATCCACTATTGCAAGTGGTTTTGTAGCGGTTATTTTAAACCGCTACTATATTTGTAGCGGTTAAAACCCACCGCTACAACATTATCAAGAGTGAAAATCATTTTCTGGGAACTTTGCAGCGGTTATATAACCACTACAAATTTCAAACCCTAAAATTTGGAATGCGGGAAATGAAAAATAAAAACTTGGCTTCGTTTTGTAGCGGTTCAAGAACCGCTACTAAGATGGATTTTAAAATGGATGCCATTAACTAGTAGCGGTTCTGTAACCGCTACTAATTTCATTGAAATTCAAATTTTGAGTCAAAAATTTAATTTCCATTTCAAAATGACGCCATTAATTAGTAGCGGTTAAATAACCGCTACAAAAGTTAGTAAAATTTTGTTAAAAAAATACAATCATTTGTTTTCATTTTTTTATATTAAATTAAATAGTTTATTATTTTAGTAGTTTAGCTATAATTAGCTTATTATTCAATAGTTTAGCTCATTTATAATTTAAAAGGAATGATTTAATTTAGTTGGATAAGTATGAAGATAGTATTGATAACATTATTGAGGATACCTAGCTAACAAGGAACTATTATGTTGTCTACTACAATGTGATTATGATTGTGTAAGGAAAATAGGTGAAAATGAGAAAATGCTCTTAAATATCTGTAAAAAAATAGTGAGAATAAATTTTATGCCCAGGAAAAAAGTATTGAAATCAAAAATTTAAAAACTTGGTACCATATTTGATCACCTTGTTCAGCTCCTCAGCTTATAGAAAAAAAAATTTGTAAATGAGAAAAAATGAAAGAGGGGTAAGCTGGAAAGAAATGGGGGTGTTTGAAATGAGATATGGTGGGGGTATTTATCAAGGTATTAAAACTCGGACCGGGTATTGAACAGGTCGGGGTACTGGGTTAAGGGTCAGTGGGTCAGACCGGAGCCAAACCGGAGCTCAACCCGGGCCAAACCGGTGAGAAATTGAAAATTTTAGACTTATTAGTATGAAATTCTAAAGGAAAAATTAAAAAAATTGATTTTTAAAAAAAATAAAAATAAAAAACCCAGACCGGACCGGGTCACCGGACTGAACCAGTCTAATGATCGGTTTGGCGGTTCCCGGGCCGGACCGGCCGGTCCGGTCCGATTCTGGGAACAATGGTATTTATAAGAATCTGCGTAGCACTTGTAACGGTTAGTGTATCGTGTTTTGTAGCGGTTTTTATTAGTAGCGGTTATTTTTGTTTTTGTAGCGGTTTATGAACCGCTACAAATATTTTATTTTTTTAAATATTTTTTTAAGACAAAAACATAATTTGTTTGATCATTCATCCTCACCATCCCTACAAAAATTGTGTAGAAAAATTGTTAGTGATGAATTATTTTGTTTAAAAAATTTAATTTAAATGATGTGAACAAAAAAATGCACCAAAGTAGAGGTAAATTGTCATCGTCTTCAGGAAACAAGTTTTTGAAATTGGCGGGCTGAAAGGGCTCACTCTCGTAGGCGATGTTATCGCCTTCACCCTTGTCGTAAAGATTTCATGGCTTTAAATGAATGACCATGTGCCAATTCTTGCACCTCTCGTCCTCGACATAATAAATCTGATGTGCCTCTGAGGCAAGAATATACGGCTCATCATCTTGAGAATTACCGGTATGAATTGGCCATGAGAAATTGACTGATGTGATTTCTAAGTCTTCAGTTGTCAGTCCATGAGAAGTAGTGATATTTTCCCACAAATACTTGAATAACGTCACGGTGAAACAACCTTGGTAATTAAATTCGACAACATCAAGAAGCTTTCCATAGTAAGGGACACCTCCGAACTGCATGTTGGCGTCACTACTGCTCGCATAACTCCTTGTCTTAAAGGTTCCATAAATACCCGAATTTTGAGTTTGCAATCCTTAATCCCATGAAACCATGCAAAACTTGAAACCATTGACATTGTATGCTGTAAACCTCTTTGCATTGTTAAGAGGGCCGATTGCAAGAGCTCTGAAATCTGGTGAGTGTAGGTTGTGGTCATTTAGTATTTTACGCGCAAACCAGCTTGGGAATTCTCTATGGACTTTTTTGTCAACATCGGAGGATGATTGTGTACGGATCCTGAGTTGACACTTAATATGACTTTTGAATTCCCTGCAATTAATTATGGGAAGGCGATAGTGAAATGAAACTGAAAAATATTACGAAAGATATAGAATAACATGTGAGTGTACAATTCTTACTGAACGAAAAGTTCAACTTGAGTGCAATTAATCAAGACATGTTTATGTACCTGTAACTTCTCAGTTGCTGTTAGTTTAAAGTTCTCAGTTCCTCCAACTGGTTTACCAACACAAGGGATAAATTCTCCTGATGTTGGTGCAGGTTCAGGACAATCGTCAATACGAGGTGGGCGATTGAAACCCGTCTCAAGGTTATCAAAGTACCTTGAACAGAAATACAGCACCTCATCCCCTATATAGCCTTCAGCTATAGAACCTTCTGGCCACGCTTTATTCCTTACGTAAGATTTTAATTTCCTAAGAAACCTACGAAGTAAAGAAGGGAAAAATGATACTAAATGCTAAAAAAGGCAACTAACAAACATAGGAACTAACAATGAAGAACATATGTGAAATGAGTACCTCTCAATAGGATACATCTATTAAACTAACCCAGCGAGCTTTGTTTCATGAACGAGGTGGACTGTAAGGTGAACCATCACAGTGAGAAAGGACGGAGGAAATATCATCTTTAAATGATAAAGTGTAAGAATGATTTTAAACTCCTCAATGATCAAGCTCCTCAATGATCAAAACCTTGGAACACAACTTCCGAAAGAAAAAACAAAGTTCCACCAAAATGATGGACACATCGGGAAGAAGTGCATTCTTTATAGCCAGAGAGAGTAACTGTTGCATAAGAACATGTGAGTCATGACTCATCAGGCCAACAACCTTTCGAGCCTGCAAGTCAATACATCGAGAAATGCTACTTGAATACCCATCAGAAACTTTTAATTTCTTCAACGTCGCGAGGAAGACTTCCTTGTTTGGTTTTGTAAGAGTGAACTTGTTGGTTGAAATTTGTCATGCTCATCTGGTCAAGTGTCTTCACGAACTCCCATGGCGCGTAAATCTTTCCTTGCTTGAAGATGATCTTTTGTCTTGCCAGGTTCGTTAAGCAGCGTATATAGCATATTATCGCAAACATTTTTTTCAATGTGCATGACATCAAGACTGTGGTGAAGTAAATTATATTTTCAATGTAGAAGAATGAAGAAAATACTTATCTTTTTACCATTGCTGAGGTGTTGAAGTCCTGCGCATCTTTTGGCAAGCTTGTGCTGAATCGTCACTTTTTCCGAACTCGAATTAAACATTCTCAAGCTGCTGTAAGATATCTATATAAGGCTAACCGATACAGAATTAGAAGACAGTGGGAGAGAAATTCAAAATTCAAATGTTGAATATTTGTAGTGATTATTACTGTAACCGCTACCAATATTCAACATTTGAATTTTGAATTTTCCTCCCATTGTCCTCTACATTTGTAGCAGTTACCCTCATAACCGCTACAAAATGATTAAAAATATTTGTAATGGTTTGGAAAATGTAACCGCTACAAAAATATTAAAATTTATTTTTTTGATATTTGTAGCGGTTTTACAATAAAACCGCTACAAATATATGTTAATTTTTTTTATGGTTAGTTTTAGAAATATAAATATAACTGTCGTAAATGCAACAAGAATTTAACAAGGCTCTGAAAATATAAATATAACTATTGTAAATGCAACAAGAATTTAAGTTCTGAAAATAAAATATCTAGGTTTATTTACAAATGTTTCAAAAAAAATATAAATGTCCTAAACTAACTAGCAGAAAGCTGATCATCTGGTCCTCCCTCAGGTGCAGCTGTATCGAGATGTTGGGCAGCGTTAACAGCACTATCATCATTAGTAGGAGGAGTAGGTTAGACAATGAACCAAGGGACAAGGGCAACCTATGGATGCTCCTCGCCAGGGAACAGGTGACTCCATGACCGCTCGAGTATGTAGTTCATGATATCGCGCCACTGCGCATGCTGAGCATAGTAGAAATCGGCCTACTGCTGTATCTGCTACTACTGTTGAGCCACTACAGCCTGTGTCCTGGCCAAATATGAGCGCAACTCCTCAACAGACTCATCCCTCGGACGTCTGACCCCGGATGTCTATGCTCTAAAGCTGCCAACCTTAGAGGTGTCGTTCCTGCCGTAGACCATGCTAGGTCTGACGCCTATCCCTATCCCCCTCACGAGTCCGGGGTGCTCAACCTGACCCAGACAAGCTTTCAATGGCGCAGTGGGGTCTACAGACCCTTGTGACTCCTGGGTCTAGGTCTCTCGCTGCTCAGCCTACGATTGTTGCATCTGCCCCTGCCATTTTATGAAACAATTACTTATTATTTTTTTCATAATAAATTTGGTTTTATAAACAATATAATAATGAATTCACTTACAATGGCCACCTCTACCTGCTGAGAGGTCGGAGTCTCATCACGGTGTCTATGTGTGATAGCGAACAACTCCCCATAGTCTGTCTAACGGTTCTCCTGTTGTGCCTTCCTTCCTAAAACAATTTCAAAATTAAATTAGTATTATCAAAACAAACTACTAGATTTATAATATGAAATAATTAGCTAAAGTAATTGATGTTATGAAAAGTTACCAGCTCATTGTAAGTGACAGCAAAGGTCTTCGATCCTGCTGTGTGGTGGATCGTCTGCTACCCACAACACCTCGTGTTCCTCTGAGAAAGCGCATGAAAAAAATAATATTAAAAGTATTAAAACAATATAAAACACTTATAATTAATAAAATCATAAAATTAATTAAATTTAAATTATAATTATAATTATAAATACATTACCTGCCACTCAGCGCTCCTCCTAAACTAGACGAAACTCGCCCAGTCATTCGACGGGACACCGTCCGGGACGTTCTCAATCAGCTGTTACAGAGGAATCGTCCCATCCTTATCCATACTATGGAAGAGACGGTTCCTCCGTTTCCTCCAACCGTCGCCCATCTTCATCAGCATGCACCTCTTCCGATTGTCCCAAATGGCAAACCTAAGCTGTAACACAATTGAATAAAAAATAATTAAATATAACTAATCACAAATAATACAATTAATAAATATTAATTAAATATAATTAATTACAGAAAATATAATATAATTAAATACTATTAATTACTTTCACCACCTCGTCCAACGCCAGGTCCTTCGGGCCTTTCGGAATGTTCCTCCACTTCCTCAAGTGAAGGAAAACCCTCAGAGAAACTTCAAAAAACAAAATGGCCAAACGGAAAAATGAGTAAGGCGGTGGGTATTTATAGATCTGGATTTTGTAGCGGTTTTGGAAAAAAACCGCTACATAATCGATACTAAATAGCTACATGTTGTAGCGGTTATATAATAACCACTACAATAGGCATCTTTTGGTATTTCATAGCGGTTCAATTTGTAGTAACCGCTACAACCAAACCGACACTATTGTCATGACTAGTTGGCGCCACATTTTGTAGCGATTACAACGAAAGAACTGCTACAAAATAACCACGAGAAATTAAGGCAGGAATCTCACGCCATATTTGTAACGGTTTTATCCTTTTAACCGTTACATATTACGTTGCCAATCACCCATGCCACTTGGTGCATGGCTTACCACTACAAGTTTGTAGTGGTTTACGGAATAACCGCTACAATATCAATATTTGTAGTGGTTAAATATAACCATTACAAATTCACCGCTACGAAATAACTTCTTTTTTTTTTTTTTTGTAGTGCAACTCGATGTACTACTAATGATAAGTTAGGGTAAACTCGTCTTTTCATAATGCCAATAAATCTCTTACAGATTCCTTGGGATTTCATAATAATGTGATGAATTCATGGGACCTAATTGTGATAATTTGCCTTTCTTGAGGCCTCAATATAATTCTCCCAAAAAATAAAGCTTTATAAATACAAGAGATTGCATAATAAATGATGAACATAAAATAAAGATTGGGAAAACTCTTCAGAAATACCTTTTGAACGTTGAAATCCCAAAAATGTTATTGCAATTTAGAAAATCTCAAATCAAAACTCACCACCAAAACAAAATTTTGAAACGTGTGTTTTTACAATATTGTCCATTATGTTTTTTTTAAAAAATAAAACACCATCATCGCTGGCAACCCCATTGCAGCTTCGACAAGCCCTGAGAGATTCTTTGGGCCAAGGCAGTGAAGGTGGGGTTTGATCCTCCCACCCCTTAAGTTCAAAAGGTCTGGTCATCATATTTTGACTTATAAGCATATATATATTGTTGCATTTTATCAACTAATAAGTTTAGTGTCTTAATGGTCATGAAACCGTTCTGAATCCAAGGGTGATGGGAACAAATCCTACATTCACCACTCACGCCCAAAAAATTACAGCAACCAGCACCAGAGCTCCAGCGATGGTTGTTGGGTTTTTTTTTTTTTTTTTTTCATTTTTTAAAGTAAGAGGCAATATTATAAAAACGAGCATTTTTTTTTTCTGGATGAATATTGATTTGGGATTTTGTAATTGGGATAAATTTTGGAATTTCAATTTATAGAATTTTTCCTAAAAGAATTTGGTCAGGAATATAATTATTGATTTGAAGTGAGAGAATGCATGCCAGTGGCAGAAGTAAAGTTCCAAATGGAATCACCTAAAAGAGGATGTCAATTCTCAAATCAGTGCTTTGTCAACACCATTCAAGCACTTGTGGAATTAAGTGCGCACCAAGCTAGCTAGCATGGAATGCTTCGCCCCACTATTCTCTCTCAATCCTTCTGGCGTTCATACATATTAATATTCCGTTGGATAGCTATTTATAAAAGGTATTATGACACCTCGCACTATATACACACACATCACCGACCCATATTTGCCCCACTAATGGACCCTTTGGCTCCAAGCATTGCATCTGCATTCATGAGGATTCTCCGTGATCCTTGTGCAATACCATCTTCCCAAGCGTTTGGTTGGCTTATCTTGCTACGTTATATAATCTTGATATATACATCATATTACTGTTTCATATAGTTTAATACTACATCCGTCCTTAATATAAGTGCTAATTAGATGTTAGATTTGATCTTAAATATAATAACTTAATTCACTTTATTCCTCATATCTATCATTTTCCACTAAACTATTTCTATTGATTACATATGTAAAAGGAGTTTGCATTGGGTTGTTTTAACACAAATGATTTAATAGGATATTTTAGAAAAACCAACATATTTTTTTAAACAAATAACCAATTTAACTACTTTCATTAATCTATCCAAATTAGTCAAAGTAAATCTTATATTATTAACATAGGAGGCCTAGCAAATTGCAATTTTTTTTTTTTAAAAAAAAGACACTACTACAGAATTAAGATATAACCACCCTAATAGATATCCCAATTTTAAAATTGGGTGATTAAAAAGGAAGGCGGTGGCATTTTTGTAATTATATGTACATAGGAAAACCCTTAGACGTCCCAAATTTGAATTTGGGACGCCTAAAGTTGAGTTTAGACGTCCCAAATTTTATTTGGGACGCCTAAAGATTTCCATTGGCGCCAAAAAAATAAATTAAAAAAATTTAAATTACTTTAGGTGTCCCAAATCCCATTTGGGACGTCTAAAGTAGAGACTTTAGACCTCCCAAATGGGATTTGGGACTCCTAAAGTCATGTCAGAAATTCTGACATGCGTGAGACTTTTTTTCCCTTTTCTTCATTCCCTTGTCAGAAACCCATACCTCTTTTTCCATCTTTCCCATCCCTATGACTTCTCTTCCCTTTTTTCTTTCATTCCCGTGACTCCGTCTTCCTTAATCTTCTTCCTCTCTTCCTTTTCTTCATTCCCTTTTCCTCCACCTCCTTCCATTCTTATAACACCTTCTTTGCTCTCACCCTCCAGCGTACACCTTCTCCACCTTTTTTGCCCCCTCCACCCTCCGGTGTACACCTCCCACTCTCTTTGTTGCTTTCAGCCTCCGACGTACCTCTCCTCTCCACTGTGTATATACAACTCCTCCAATGTCTTCTCTCCACCTTGGAAGCACATAGACATCGTTAGCTGCCCTCTCCCCTGGTTTCATCAGGTTTGTTTTTTTTTTTTAAATATAATTTTACATGAAGAATTAAGTTAAACTTGCAATATGAAATTATTATAATGCTTTCAGTTTATTTACATGATTCTAGTTATTGGAGTGTTTTTCCCTGGATTGTTTTTTTTTTTTTTTTTGCCAGAATCATAAACTAGTTGTTAGTAGTTATGCAATACTAATAATGTTTTTGTTTTATACATTTGGAGCTTGGAAATTGAGAAAAATACATATGTATATTTATTTTGATGAAATGAACAACAATTAGTTTGTAGTTGTGTGGTGACAAATATTTTGACACTTTCTAGTTGTTGTTATACATATATGATATTAGGTTGTATGAGTTGTTGTTATTATACATATATATATATATATAGTAAAAAGATTGTAGTGCTAGAAGTCCTTACTATTTCATAAGGGATATTTTGTGGTTTACGAATCCATCTTCAATTCTGTTTCTGCAATTTTAATTTGCTGGGTAATGAAGAATATAAATAATTATTTAAAAAAAATAAAACTTTTAATGTCCCAAATTAAGAATTGGGATGTCTAAAGTCCCCCTGCGAAGGACTTTAGACGTCCCAAATTGAGATTCGGGAGGTCTAAAGTCCCCCCGTGGAGGACTTTAGACGTCCCAACTTTTTTGGGACGTCTTTTCTTAAAACATACTGCGCCCCCTACATAGACGTCCCTTAGTTTTTGAACGATAAAAGTGCCAAAATAGGAACGTTAAAACCCTTGTAGTAGTGAGAATGGAAGTTACCCCACGGCAGAATATGAAAAAGGAAGATATAATTTACGATTGCATTTTTCCAATCATCTTTCTACTCAAGAGTTTCAACCATTGCCGATGCTCCCCCACTGACAATTCCTCAAAATAATGGTCCACCATAGGAATGAGAAATAAATTACCTATAATTTCTTTATGTTCTTTTGGTAAAAATTGAAATAATTTTCATTATAAATTTTAATACGATTTTATTAAAATATTTTACTGTAAAATTTGAATATTTTCTCCTTATTTCAGAATCCACAAAAACATTTCTCTTAAAATTAATGATTAAGAAATAAATATATATATTCCTAGACTCATATTGAAACTACGAAAATCCTACTTTCTTTTAAAAATAGTATAAAAAATTATTAAATTAAATAAATTTAAAATAGGTATGGATTATATTTTTTAGCTTTTCTTAAATTTTTTATTTATCTCTATTCAAATCAATATATATGTTTTTTTCTGAAAAATATTTGCATGGATTTCCAAAACCAAATATCCGCAATTTTGTTTTTCTAAAATTGAAAGAAAAAGATTCTGTTCAATTGACTCACAAGTTGAACTGCGTATTCTTTGCTGGAATGCTATATCGTACCCGGGTTGATATGAGATTAACATGAGATTAACGTCTTTCCTTGATGTTCTGCGGACTTTGACTTCTGACAGATTCAACTCCTTGAAGAAACAAACATAGCATTTTTTTTTTTTGTTTAAATTGAATTATGTTGTTTTGAGTTTTTACACGTCCATGTCATGTACTAACTAGTTTTGAGCATTGATGAGACTCAAATCGAAAGGGGGAGAGTTTAACGAGATAATCAATAAAAACTAATTGCGTGCAGGATAGTGCTTATTTATTTAACATATGAAGGCAAACAAAAATTTATTCAAGGGCTAATATGTAAAAATACCCCCCCCCCCCAAGGTATTTTGTGACACTACAAATTTGCAAGTACTTGGCATTTCATACTTGACTGTGTTAGAAAGCATAAGGTAAGCTGGAGCGGAGATGAGTGAAAGACTTATTTGACGGTTATCTTATCAATCATAAAGTAAAAATTAAGAAATTTATTACGAAACTTACTTGATGTGTTTCTCTCAACAACCGTCAAATATTATAATACTTGACGTTTTATGATAAACAACCATCAAGTAATTTCTTCCAAAATGCACTCTAACTTGCACCTATCTCGCTTTTAAAATTTAAGTATTGTCTTCAAACTCACAAACTTTACAACCCCCTACTTAAAATCATTGTCCTAGCTATTGCGAGACATTTTAAAATAGGCATGAAAATTGGTCAAGCCAGATTTGGCTTTGGCTAAATAGGTCTGAGCCTATAATGAGAATTTAAAGCCTGAGCCTAGTGTTAGATATGATTAGTTTTGATAATGTCAAATAAGAGCAAAAAGTTTGTATAATATACTTATCTTCTATATTGACTAACTATTATATTTAATGTTGTATATCTTATAGATTAGTCAAAAATCCGACAGTGGGTTGATGTTGTTTTGCTTATAATGCCTCATAAATGGAGAATTATCATTAAGAAGAAAAACAAGATTGAAGAAAGAAGAAAGAAAGAAGAAGATTGAAGATATTCAAGAAGATATCTAGTTGGGTTATGAAGAATGATCATCAAGAGGAAAAACAAGAAGATATCTTGTACATTAGCCAAGCAAAGAAAGAAGAAGATTGAAGATAGTGAAGAAAGAGATTGAAAGAAGAAGAACTTGCAAGAACTAATGGGAATATCAAGATCTAAGCTATTAGAAGTTATATCGGAGGTTTCTATGGTCAAATGGAAGTTGGAATGGGTCAATACGAAGCTAAAATAACTTATACAAAAGTTGTGCTACCTCCAGGGTGATTATTCGAGTGAACACTTGAGTGATATGCCACTGCCTTATTTTAGAGGTAATCACTTTAGTGGTCACTCAAGTGATGACTCAGAATCACTCCAGTGACCACTAGAGTGATGAGCATTCTAACGTGCTCTGTTTTTGCGCTGCAGGATAGGGGTTCGGTATTTTGATTATATCTCTCCAACCACACGTCGGATTGAGCTCAAACCAGTGGCATATGAATCTAGACTCCCAATGCATCATTTTGACCAAATATCACATTCAAATGAGTTACGATGAGAGAGATATAAGCTTCGAAAGTTGACATTGAAATTACCGTCATAGTACAAGATAGGTTCGGTATTTTGGACATAACTCTCAAACTACACATCGGATTGCGATGAAACTAGTTCCATATGAAAGTAGACTTAAAGAGATTTCCATGGTTAGGAAATTTGGCATATTTGAAGTTATGCCTTATGGAAGTTGCTGCTCGTGATTTCAAATATTGTCTAAGAACAGTAGATACTCTTTGAATCATAACTTTCTGTATATACAAAGAGTTTGGAGCTAATTCTTGTTGCATTGGAATGTATACGGCAAGAGCTTTCCGATGATATATAATTTGCCATGTTTTGAATCAAAATGAAGATATCACTTGAGTAACCTGTAAAATTAGTTGAAACATTACTTGAGAGATCACTTAAGTAATGCAGTTGGAAATGCTCTCAACCAGATATTGAAGGAGATTACTTGAGAGATCACTTAAGTAATGCAGTTTGAAATGCTCTCAGCCAGATTTTGAAAGAGATTACTTGAAGGATCACTCGAGTGATACGACAGACAACGTCCTGAAGATTCTGGAAATCACAGAAAAGATCGTGTAACTCATTCCTCTTGCTTCTAATCATTCTAACATTTTATTGTATTAGTGTTTAATGCATGTCTCCAAGAATATAATAAAAATATGATATGATACGGAAAGAAGTCTAAAGTCTCTTCCAGTTTTCAGAAGTAATCACTCGAGTGATAACCCTTGATCACTCGAGTGATGTAAACTAGAAAGCATGAAAATCATCTGTTGCTTATTGATTTATTATCTTCATGATTAAAACTTCATTGTATTAGTATTCTAAGCATTATTCCAGGAAAATAATGAAGAGATCATGCTAAGGGAACAAAAGATACTTTATAGAAGCAGAGCGTCCACCGAACGTAACTGCTAGTTTTTCAAATATGAAGAACGGCCAAACAGAACAACGGGACTCAACAGATAAGTTGAAATACTCACAACGGTCATATCCTACTCAACTTTAAATACAAGAGATTCAAGCAAAGAACAACAACGAGAAATATGAAAAAATCACGAATCATCTACTCCAACCCAACTACTCTTTGTTCTTGTCTATTTTCTATATAATGTATATTTGAGAGAGCAATTGTTTGTATTATACTTCAATGTTCATCTTATTCACTTCTGAGAGAGAAGATTGATTGTAATATTTTATCATCAAAGTTGTATCCTTACAGTGTGTAAGGGAAAGCAACTCAGTTATAACCTTACGGTGTGTAAGGGGGGAATAACTCAGTGTGAGAATTGTAAAGGCTTCACAAGTGCCTGAATTAAACTTGTGAGATTGTAGTGGTTCTTAAGTACCCGGTTAAACTAGAGGAAGATAGTGGATTGAAAATTTCAGGAGGAGCCTGGAAACTGGACGTAGGTTATCGTAGATTAGGCTGAACAAGGATAAATCAAAGTTTGCATCTTTTCTTCTCTAAGCTTTTATAGTTCTAGCATATATGTTTTAGATACTTACTTATGGTCTCATGCTTCCATACTTATTGATTTCATAAGATGCGAAAAGATTTTTAAAGTTATTAAATTTTTATCTTACACCCAATTCACCCCCTTCCTGGGTATCGGCCAGTTCTAACATTTGGTATCAAAGCTGAACTCTTGTTTAAAGAACTTAACTGTCTCAAAAGCTTATAATGGTTGATTTTTGGTGTTATATGTTTTCCGATGGTTTTGACTATACAATTCCACTTATGTTGAAAGATATTGATTTTTGGTTTTGGAAAGCTAGAATGACTAGTTTTATAAAAGCATCTGATTTTGATATGTGAAATGTTTTTACAAATGCCTTTGATTTCAAACCGAGAAAGGATTGGACAGAAAGAGGGAAAAAAAATTTCGTTGAACATTAGAGTAATGAAAATTCTATATAATGCTTTAAACAAAAATGATTTTGAGAAAATTAGATTTTGCTCTACTGCTAGAGATATTTAGGATACTCTTGATTCTATGTATACTTCTAACAAATGTGTTGAAGTTGAAAGTGTTGACAGTTCATGTAAAACTCCAAGCTACGCATCTACGGTATATGAACAATTGGAGTTGAGAATGAAGAAGGAGAAATTATAGAACACTTCCATAATTTGTCAACATAAAAGAACAAGAGGAAGACAATTCCCAAGAGCTCAGCATGAACAAACCTAATGAATTCTTATCAGAAGCTCAATATGAACTTAAGGTAAAAAGTTCCAATTCTTCTTGTGCATTTAAGAAACATGATTTTGAACATTTGCATAAAATTATTTTTCAACCAAGTATTGATTCTATTCTAAAAGAAAAAATATTTTCAATCATTCTGGAAAGTTTATTGGGAAAAAAGAATGTTCAAATGAAATTTATTCAGGTTTTTACTCTCTCGACCGACATAATATCTGCATAAAATCTCATAATGCATATCATCATACAATTTGTAATTATTATGGTAAATCCGGTCATATTTCTCACACATGCTATATTAGAAGAAATTCTAATGTGAGAAATAAATATATTTGGATTCCGAAAAATCAAGTAAAGTTCAATGCTAACAATCAAGGACCCAAAGCAAAGTAGGTACCAAAATGTCCATCTGGTATTTCTTGTGTGCAGATTGATTCTAGAAAGAATGGACAAAAGGATACTGGGAAAACGAAGAAGATTCCAAGAGTTCCTAATGTACCTAAATGGAGATTCACAACAATTAGGAGAACTCTTAGATCACCCATTGCCGGAACTGCAAAGTTTAACCATAAAGAAAGGCAATGAAAAAAAGGAGTACGTTCCACCTCAAGAATGGACTACCATAGAGCACCGTTCAACTATCTTGAGAAGAACAAAAAAAAGAGGATCTCTTAAGCATCAAGTAAAAGACTCCTGGAGTCTATATATTTTGAGAGAAGGTTGCCAACACCCAAAGCAAGATATTCAAAGTATCAACATCATAGAAAGATGCAGTGGATAAACAAAAGCAATCCCCTAAGTATCTAAGGCAAAAGTACACAATGATAAAACCTCCTATGCTATTGTCCATAATATTTATTGAGGTTTTATATTTTGGAACCTTAGGAATAAGCATTGCAAACGATTTTGAAATTATGTTTTCATATCCCTTAAAAAGCCTTTAATAGGTTTATTTATAAAGGGATTACAATGCTCAACAGGTTAATTCTTTATGCATATATAATGATTTGAAAAGAAAATATATATTTTATGCATAAAGACATTTAATTTGTTATGCCCAATTGCCTTGAATTAATTATATTCTTAGAGCATGTGAATTTTATCTTAATTCCTACAAGCTAACAAGAAATAGATTCAAGTAAAGTTGGATACCATGATGAAAAAGAAATTTATACAGTTTTGTAGGATAAGAAAAAAAACTTCTCAAAACTATAGCCACATTCATATCTTGATGATGCTGAATTATGGAGTTTGGATTTTGGTGTTATATGTGCAAATGAGGAATATCAATATTATTCTACCAAAACCAAGCAAGCTATCGCAAGAATAAGAAGAATTATGGTGATATCTAATCCTTACTCTATATATTTTCATATGTTGTGCTTATATGAACTAAATTGGGTAATGAATACTTGCTCATTATTACATACCATTAGCAATCAATCATTTATGGTTTTCAAATTGTTTTTAGATTGCTAAATGAACTGAAAGTGAAATTATACATAATCTTTCTATGTATTTGAATTTTGAAATGCACATTTCAAAAATGTACTTGGATTCTAATTCATCTTGTTTATAAAAATGAATACATATTATTTAAAAATTATTCATATCTTGTTTGCATTTAAATCGGTTTCAAAATTGAAAGTTAATAGTTATATATACTGAAAGTCAGAAATGCTTTAAATCCATCCACTAGAGTTTTCCCTATCATTCACATATTGTTTCGTGATCTTAAACCTATTACTGCTTGAACTCCTCAATCTTTATTTTCTAACAAGTTAGACCTTATGTCTAACAAGTTAACTATCTATATGAGTTTCAAATATATTCCATAGAAAATAATTCTATATGTGAAAGCCTTATGCCTAATGCATAAATCATTAGTTGGCCAAATTATTCTAAGTATTATGAATGTTCATTAATGCATTGAATCTTAATGCATTAACTATTATTGTGGAATAATTTACTAGGATAATATTCTAGAACTCTAGCCATTTAGACTAATGAGTATGTGCTTAATCATTTATAATTCATTTGTACTCATTTATTGCTCAAATACATGAACCATTGATATCATATATCTCTGAGTAATTAGTATATTGTATTCAAATCTTTGAGATGAACATTCCCATTCTTTAAGACACAACTCTAAGAGTCAAGATTATCTCTTGGTTAATAACAAAGTCATTGTGTTTGTAAACATTCTTGAAGCTAAGTTTTTTTTTAGCTAATTCATTTCCCATATGACTTTTGCTCTTGGGAAAATTCTCAAATATATTAAACTTCAATGTCTAACATGTTATCTTAATTGTTTTCTAAAAGAAAAGTTTTTTTTTGTATAGGTATATTTAAACTATTGACTTCCACCATTTTCAACATGAACATTGATTATAAGCATATTTCAAATATGAATTTTGCATATATTCAAAATTTCAATTTTACAATGCATTGTTATTATTTGAAATTACATATGATATTTGAAACAATTTGCATATCTCATTATCATTCTTGGAAAACTTGATTTCATTCACAATTTATCATTTCATAATAGCTTATCATTATGAATATATTTTCAACTCTCTTTGATTTGACTTACATCAAATGCATGAAAATCTTATCAATGACATATTTTCTTATGATTCAATTGTTTGAATTGATTTAATTAGGTAAAATTATATCTTGGTCTTTGTTGATTATTATACTCTTTGCTTAAATATCATATGATTCAATTGCATAAGATTTATAATGTCTAATACTGTATGGACCCAAGAGAAAGTTGAGTATCAAAAAGCATATATTTATACTTTTGTAGGAGTTGATCAAAATGCTCTACTTTTGGATACAAAGAACAGAGGCTAAGTAGGTGTAACTAGGAGCGTTGCAATGTGAGCAAAAGTAAAATCTGTGGTATCACTCAAGCGACACAACATCACTAGCAAGTAACTAGCTAGTGATGCAGCTAGAGAGAGAGAGAGAAGGAAAATCTCTTAAGTGAACCCGGACGAAATTTATCTCAAAGCAGCTCAAGGCCAAGAACAAGTTTAGCCAATATGAATCTTTGTTGCCTACCCACTTTCCTTATCATTCCAAGGTGATCAGACATTTTCACTGTGATATGGAGCCAACAGAGATGTTCAGAGGAAGATGTTGAGATGCACAAAATCATCAAGTTTGGTGAGCCTATGGGGATTCTAAACTTCAATCTTAGCTCTATATGTGATATTCATAGCATTATCTAATACACACACACTAGAGCTATGGTGAACGAGGCCAATTCAACTTCAAAAAATTATTACATAATGGCCTCTATCATTAGCAAGAAGGAAAGAAAGACTGGAGAGATTATGTCTTTCAAAGAACAAAAAGTACATATATACTTTTATAAGATATACTCCAATGGCATACCCTCATTTGGTATATCTACTCCTCAAAGCTAACAAGATATGGTACATAGAGTCAAATGAACCTCTTTTAAGGACTCCTATGATTGAGAAACTGCACATCCAAAGGGTGAATATATACTTGTCATTAGTGGGGGTACTAGCTAGAGACAAAGAGCAGAACCTAAGCCAATAAGAGGTAATGAAGAACAATCCTTGCGAAAGCTTAATTAGCTGGAGTCTTTTTCATTAGATCAACCATTCAAACAGACTGAACTTCACTTGATGTTACCAATTAGAAGCTCATTAAGGCTGTGGATGAAAGAGTTATGAAGATATGTACTGTGACTCAAAACTTCCAAATGTTGTTTATTAAACACTGGACCTCCAAGTGATTCTGATAATTACTTCAAGTAATCTGCAATTACTCCAAATAATCGACGATCACTCCAAGTAATCAGCAATCACTCCAAGTAATCAACGATAACTTCAAATAATTTGCTATCACTTCAAGTAATTCACAATTACTCCGAGTAATTTGCAATCACTCCAAGTTAACATAAGAGGTGCAGAGGATGAAAGCTAAGACTTCAAAATTAAATGAGATACAATATTATGCTAGAGCTGGTCTCCCTAATCCTTCATTCTTTTGTCCATCTGTCTAGACTATTTAAGGGACGAGTTTCAACAATTACACAGATCTTGCAAACAAACAATTCATCACTTTTGTGAATGGCAAGTTTAGGCAACTCTATGATTTATCAACCACAACTCCAAGGCCTTATTCTAAGCTCATCTTGGTATCCTAAAGTGCTCACAGAAAACTACACTTTAGAATCTTAGTACTGATCAATCATCAGATAGTGAGTATCCAACGATGCATCAATGGACTTCAGAGGATTATGGCTCGAGTAATTATGACATTACTCAAGTGAGGTATTGTATTCTTAATTAAAATTCTATGAGTTGCATCACTCAAGTGAGTATTCGAGTGATGGTCGAGTAGGTTCACTGAAGTGACCACTCAAGTGATACATGGTTACAACTTTAAAACCATGAATAACATTGTCATTTTCAAAACTTTATTTATCTCCAATCCTTCACATTTTCATACTTTTTCTCTCTACGAAATTTCCAATGGTTTTATAAATTCAAGAGAGTTATTAATTGTATTACTCACAACGATTTTCTTTTAAGCTATGTATTCATTAAGAGGGAACTTCATATTTACATGTGTTTTATATCTTAAAAGCTCATCTCATTTGTTAAAAGAAAATCATTTTAACATACTCATCTGAATTCACTATCTTTTAATTAGTTTTGATGATGAGTTACTCTTATATTTTTCTTTCACGATTTTAATTTGTATATATTTTATAAAAAAGAAACTTTTGATACTCGATTGCACTGACCATTCTCCTTGCAAAAATGCTTTTATTTATAGCAGGAGAATTTGCTCTATGCAAAATCATTCCTCAACACATTAAAAGGAGAATATATCAATTTTGAAGAAAGATGATTTAATATTGGCTGCAACACTAAAAGTAACAAAAGGCACAAATCAGGACGATTTTGGTAGCATTCTAAGGAAGACTATTCTTGAGCTTTATATTGAGCACACTTCAGAGTCTACCATTAAGCCAGCTATAGTTCACTACTATGAACTTGATCCATCAGAGTTGCGTATCGAAAGTATGATGAACACAACATCATGGATATAACACGGCAAGAAAAGAAGGAAATGGACTTCATAGATCAATCATCAGCTTGCAGAATCAAAATGAACATTTTTAAACCCTCTCTTTATATTTCGAGAATACCTTTCATATATTTGATTTCGATTTGTCATGATTATGAAAATTTTCTTGAAAACCTCTCCAAATTGTTTCAAACTTGTTTTCATGAAAATCATTTTTCATTTACATTTCATTAAAAACGAAAATAGTTTCAAATAGGGGGAGAGAAAATTGTTTTCTTGACACATTTATTTTGATTAATGGAGAAGAACATTTTTAATTTGTTTTCATATTTACTTCTCTACAAGTCTTTCTTCTTTATACTTCAAACTTTTTGCTAATGTCGAATAGGGGAGGAGAGAAGTAAGAAAAATATGTTGCTCTTACTTTGCTTTTATAATTCATACATATTTTTCTTAAAGGATTTATCATCATCAAAAAGGAGGAGAATGTTAGATATGATTAGTTTTGATAATGTCAAATAATAGCAAAAAATTTGTATAATATATTTATCTCCTACATTGACTAACTACTATATTTAATGTCGTATATCTTATAGATTAGTCATAAGCCCGACGGTGGGTTGATGTTATTTTGCTTATAATGCCTCATAAATGGAGAATGATCATCAAGAAGAAAAACAAGATTTAAGAAAGAAGAAAGAAAGAAGATTGAAAATATTTAAGAAGATATCTAATTGGATTATGAAGAATAATCATCAAGAGGAAAAACAAGAAGATATCTTGTACATTAGTGAAGCAAAGAAAGAAGAAGATTGAAGATAGTGAAGAAAGAGATTAAAGAAAGAAGAAATTGCAAGAACTAATGCGAATATCAAGACCCAAACTGTTAGAAGTGATATCGGAGGTTTCTATAGTCAAATGGAAGTTGGAATGAATCAATACGAAGCTAAAATGACTTATACGGAAGTTGTGCTACTTCCAAAGGTGATTACTCGAGTGATATGCCACTGCCTCATTTTGGAGGTAATCACTCGAGTGGTCACTCTAGTGATCACCAAGAATCACTCTAGTGACCACTAGAGCGATGAGCATTCTGACGTGCTCTGTTTTTGTGCTACAAGACAGAGGTTTGGTATTTTGATGATATCTCTCTAACCACACGTTGGATTGAGCTCAAACCAATGAATCTAGACTCCCAATGCGTCATTTTGACCAAATATCACATTCAAAGGAGTTCAGACAAGAGAGGTATAAGCTTCGAAAGTTGACACTGAAATCACTGTCACAGTACAAGACAGGTTCGGTATTTTGGACATAACTCTCAAACTACACATCGAATTACGACGAAACTACTGCCATATGAAAGTAGACTCAAAGAGCCTTCCATGGATAGGAAATTTGGCATATTTAAAATTATATTTGTTAGTGCAAGTGTTTCACCTAAAAAGGGGATGAATTGAGTGATATCAGAAATTTCGTTGCGTATATAAAAATCGACTCGAAATATAAAGTAGTTAAGAGCTAAGAGAAATATCACCGAAGTATACATCAAGAGTCATACTGGTTCGGTCACAACCACTTTAACCAACATCCAGTCCTTAGAGCTTCTCTGAGAGTTTCACTATATCTTCTAAGATTTAATGGGTTCTTGGCACCTCAGTATAGCAAGTTCCTTTACCTGGACACTCGCTCCCCCTTACACGTTGTAATCAAATACCCAACTTAAGGTTCCACAACCTTAAGTTGTCTCAATAATGAATATTGAGTTTTGTAATGAAAATATCTCTTACAGAGTAAATGAATAATCACTGAAGTACAAATAATAAGCATAAGAAAAACAGAAAGTATTGAACATGTGTTCTCAGTTTTTGTATTGTCTCGTGTTTGTTCTCTGTTGCATGTTGAGTGTTCCCATATTTATAGATGACTTGTGATAGCCGTTAGAACAATTTCAACTTGTCCGTTAGAATTACGTAGCTACAATTGACCGTTTTTCGAATTTAAAAACTATCTGTTTAAGTAGTGGTAGGTGAGCATTCAGTCGTTTTATTTGACTTTCCTCTTCTAGCATGATCCCGTCATTGTTTCTCTGCAAATGTACTTAGAATACTAATATAATGAAGGGTTAATTATATAGAAAACAAATCAATAAACATTAAATTAAAATCATGTTTTCTGGACTTCATTACTCGAGTGATCATGCTCATTACTCGAGTAGTCCCTAGAGTAATCTCATTAAAAATCAAGCAGAGAATAAGTCAATATTTTCTTACTATATTACTCAATTAAGCCTTTAAGTAATCTTTTCAATAATACCTAGCAAACAAGGTTACTCGAATGATCCCTCGAGTAAGCATATATTTTTCTTTACAGGTTACTTGAGTGATCCCTCAAGTAAATTTATTATTAATCCAATCTTTGTTATCATCAAAACACATGGGATCTAACAACTAAGAGCTATGCCTTCTAGAAGTTGTTGCTCGTGATTTCAGATATTGTCTAAGAACAGTAGATACCATTTGAATCATAACTTTATGTATACAAAGAGTTTGGAGCTGATCCTTGTTGCATTGGAATGTATATGGTAAGAGCTTTCCGATGATATATAATTTGCCATGTTTTGAATCAAAATGAAGAGATCACTCGAGTAATCTGTAAAGTTATTTGAAACATTACTCGATGGACCACTCAAGTAATGCAATTAGAAATGCTCTCGGCCAGATTTTGAAGGAGATTACTCTAGGGATCACTCGAGTAATGACCCAGGATCACTCGACCACTCGAGTGATGCAACAGACAACATCCCGAAGATTCTAGAAATCATAGGAAAGATTGTGTAACTCATTCCTCTAGCTTCTAATCATTCTAACATTTCATTATATTAGTGTTCAACGTATGTCTCCAAAAATACAATGAAGATATGATATGATATGATATGATATGATATGAAAAGAAGTCTGAAGTCTCTGCCAGTTTTCAGAAGTAATCACTCGAGTGATGGCCCTTGATCACCTGAATGACCACTCGAGTGATGTAGACTAGAAAGCATGAAAATCATATGTTGCTTATTGATTTATTATCTTCATGATTAAAACTTCATTGTATTAGTATTCTAAACAGTATTCCAGGAAAATAATGAAGAGATCATGCTAAGGGAACGAATGATACTTTACGTAAGTGGAGCGTCCACCGAACATAACGGCTAGTTTTTCAACTATGAAGAATGGCCAAACGAAGCAACGTGTCTCAACGGATAAGTTGAAATAACCACAACGGTCGTATCCTACTCAACTTTAAATACAAGAGATTCAAGCAGAGAACAACAACGAGAAACATGAAAAGAGCATGAATCATTTACTCCAACCCAACCACTCTCTATTCTTATCTATTTTTTATATCATATATATATATATGAGAGCGATTATTTATATTGTACTTCAGTGTTCATCTTATTTACTTCTAAGAGAGAAGATTGATTGTAATATTTCATCATCAAAGTTGTATCCTTACGGTGTTCATCTTATTTAATCTGGGCACTTGTATCCTTACAAGTACCCAGATTAAACTTGTGAGATTATAGTGGTTCTTAAGTACCCGGTTAAACTTGAGGAAGATAGTGGATTGAAGATCTCAGGAGGAGCCTAGGAACTAGACGTAGGTCATCATGGATTGGGCTGAACCAGGATAAATCACAGTTTGCATCTTCTCTTCCCTAAACTCTTATATTTCCAGCATATATGTTTTAGATACTTACTTATGATCTCATGCTTCCATACTTATTGATTTCATAAGATGTGAAAAGATTTTTAAAGTTACTAATTTTTTATCTTATACCCAATTCACCCCCTCTCTTGGGTGTCGGCCAGTTCTAACACCTAGGTCTCATCTTGAGTACCGCTTTTTTTTATGCTCAGCACATGAGGCTTAGTCAAACCTAAAACCTTTTTACATGTCTACTTACAATGTAGGCTTTAAGCGCATATTTGTGAAACATTAAAACCATGGTTTCAGAAGTTCTTTTCTGTAAGCTGAGACAAAACTCCTTTCATGTACTTATCTCGTAAATCGTAAAAATCATTCTCCAAAAGTCAATCCAAATGCACATTAAAAAGGCTTCATGTTGTATGTCTTGAAGTCCATAAGTCAGCTTTGAACCTACTAAAACCTAAACAAATGTAGGCTTTTGATAAGTTTCAAAGCTTACATATTTTACAAATTGTAGGCTTTAAATAGTCTTAAAGCCTATTTAAATCCTACATAGAATTAAAATAATCCTAATTATTAGTAATAGAAAAATGTATCTACTATAATTCAACACTAAATATATTCATATCAATATAGTGATAAACAAAAGAACTCAACATCCACAATGCAATATATAAAAATATCATAAAAAGATAATATCACCATAATGAAAATAAATATCATAAAAATTGTGTACAAAAAAGATAATTAAGTAACACAATAACATCAACATCAAGGTTTCCATATAATCTCCTCCTATTCAAATAGCTCCTACACAATAAAAGATTTAATTTAAAATAAATAACTAGTCCCAATACAAATCTAACCAACATGCAACAAATATAAAAAAAAAATAAGTATATAATATAATATTCATCCCTTTAATTTTCTCTTCATCCTATATTTGTGAGAAAGCTAATATTCTCCACCACATAAAAGAACTTTAACAGATTCTTCATTCAATCTAGCATGATATTCATCAGTAACCCTTCCCCCAACACTAAATGTGGATTCTAATGCTACAGATGATATAGGGACAACTAATATATCAAATATCATCATCGATAAAACTTTAAACTTTGCACTATTGTTCTTCAACCACTCTAAAACACAAAAAATGAAGAATCAAAAGAAGGAATATAAGAATCATCAGCAAGATAAGTTTCCAATTCTAGTTTTGTAGGAGTTATGATATGCCTTTTGACAAACCATGTTCAACATTCGTTGCATTCATTTATCTTTTTGTTGTGCACTATTATCTACTAAGGCAACATTATCAATATTGACTTCATCAGATGCAGAAGATGAAGAATGCAACTCCACATACTCAAGATATAATTTATCCAATGCATTTTTCACCTTTTCCATATTTCGTATAACCTCACTTTCCGATTTGTATATCAAAGGGAAGCTTATATCAATAGCCAAGAATTTTATCCTTGGATCCAAAACACTTGCAATAGCCATCAACAAGTTGCATTCCCCCAAAATATATCAAATTTTTCTTTCATAAATTTTGCCACCTCATTCATGAACAAGTCAAGAGACTCCATTACCTCATCAATCACTTGTTTCACCTAATGAACTTCAACAAGAAATAAATTAGAAGTAGGGTACTCACTACTTGAGATGACATGAGTGGCATCATTAAAAACTTCTAAAAGATGATAAATCTTCTCAATCTTTTCCCACTGCTCAAGATCAGGTGCACAAGTATAATTAAACGATTGTGGGTACTACGTGATGCAGTACATAAAGGACATTATCACCCACGGTCTTGAAAATATTGATACAACTAAGGTATATTATATACTCAATTCGTTCATATATACATTCAGTCAGCTATATATTATAATATCTATCTTCCATCTTGTCTGGGGAAACCTAATGACTTGAAGAAGCAAAAAACAACCTATAGTGTCAAAAAACTCCGTAGAATATCGAACGTGACACTAGGAATCTATAAAGGAATATGGGTAGTGCGTGTTTTGAAAGAAGTGGGATTAGAACCAACTACACCAATCATGATGTAGTGTGATAATATGGCAGCTCTCAAAAGAGCAAATAATCCAGTACAACATGATCTCATTAAACATGTTAAAATTGATCGGCACTTCATTAAAGAAAAGATTGAAGTTAAGGTGGTAAGTGAAGGTGATAGACTTATCTTATATACCTTCGAGGAAACAAATAGCAGATGTGAGGACCAAGCCTCTTGTGAAGCCCAAGTTCAACGATTTTACAAGCAAGTTGGGAATGTTCAATATCTATTCTCTAACTTGAGGGGGAATGTTAGAATTGGGCTTAGAATAAATGGTCCTAATTAATAATAATTAACATTTGATTATCTTTAATTAGGATCCTGGTTAATTAGCATGATTCTAGGAATCATTGTCTTAAAATTTGAAATCATTTTTTATTTTAATATCTTCGATACTATAGAGAGAAAATATCTAGGGTTAGCTAGACCTATTTTTTTCTCATCTATATGTACACATTATCGGCATTCAACAAGACTTGAATTTTAGCACTTCATTTGCTCAAATACTTATTTTAAATTTCTCTAATTTAATAATTTTATACTATTTTTAAAAGAAAGGGGGATTTTTTTTAGTTTCCATATAAGTCTAGGAATATTGATAAAAAAAATTTGATGTTGTAGATTATGGAATGAGAAGAAATTTATAATTTAAATAAAATTATCTTAGTTTTTAAAATAAAAATTATTTTAATTTTCGCCCAAAGAACATAAAGAAATTGCACAAAACGAAATTGCAAGGGAAAAAACCATTGGTTACCTATAATTTTCTTCAATTTTTAATTTGATACTTGCATATTTTTCACTTATTAAATCATTTAATTTTACCGTTGGCACAATTAGCTTTTCTATATGGGCTAAAATACCAACAAAGCAAAGTTACATAAACTAATAGTGCTAAAAGCGTGAAATTAAAATATTTTATAAGAAGAAAAAACACACAAACTCAAGAATGGTTTTCCCAAAATTGGGAGTGCAACCTGAAGATGTGAAGGTAAGGAAAATGAGTGATGGCAGCAAACAAGTCTTCGACTAAATGGAAGCACTTACCTGACTGATTGGAACTTGCTTGGTTAGCTTTGGTTATCGTTTTTCCTCTTCCACTCTCACTGAAGAGGCTGTAGCTGACTATTTTACTAAACTTTTGGGCAGTAAAACATGTACTTCCATCAACGTGCATCTTTGAAAAGCTGAATATATGTACATCTTTCAGAGCATGACAACTTTCATTTACTTCTTCAATTGTTAACGGCTCAACTAGCTCTTAGTGGCCAAGAGCAGAAACTTACAGGCAGAAGACTGTAGGATTTAACTGGAAATTCAACTTATTAGGATAATATCCATATAAAGGCCGCCATTATAGTATTTTGAGAAGCTAAGTGTAAGCATTTAGGAAGATGGACCCATAACACTATTGGAATTTTTGCCCTGGTCAGAGGCAATGGGTTATTATGTGCTCAAACACCAGAGGAAATTCAAAATTAAGACTGGTCACATAACTTCAGAACTCATCCTTTTGCAAGGAGTTGAGCATTTAGAAAGAGAAGCCTAGCATTTCTTTAGATATGACACCATACTTTGTTTCATTTAGCACTGATGCGACATGCTTGTGAAGAGCAAATACTTCACCTGCATTTTTACCAACTTCCACTCCTAAGATAATTATCAGATTTCAAGAGTTATATATCAATAAAGAAATAAATGGAAACAGGGCAGGTAACTCATTGTGCATTTTGAGTTTCCAAACACAATGGATGAATGTTAAGTTACCAAATCTGATATACAAATTTAGGATGAAGAAGGAAATAGAATACTCTGTTTTAAAGAGATAGTAAGCATCTCACTAACTCTCTAAGAACAGCCCAGGAGAATCTCCACACTTAATTAACTCTCTGAATATTCAATGTTTTATTGAGTAGGCAAGAAGCCAATTTATAGAAATACAAAGAAATAAAATATAATTCAAAATTCAAACTATGAAATCCAAATAATATCTAAAATCTAAGAACTAAATCCTACTTGTGGATATTCCACTTATTCTGAAATATCTAAAACAATATCTAAAATCTAAAATAATTAATAATAAAATAAAGTCATACTAACTTAATTTATGCATGAAACTTTAAACTCAATACTCTATCATTATGCCCTCCTTGTAAATTTGCCTTGTCCTCAAGGCAAAACGAAAAAATGATCTTCCTTGCATGTCTGGAGGTTTAGGCAGCGATGGTAGGAAGGCAACACAAGGTGTACAAGCAACTCTAAATGAGACTTCAAGAACACGGGTAGGCCAAACAAGATGTAGCAAATAAGACACCAATCCGTCAAAGAAAAAATGATCCATGGAGCCATAGTCCATAAGAATTATATCAGAAGGACGCAACAAGGTTTCTTGAAGCGTCACCATTGATTTAGACTTTCCCAGGATGGTGTCAAAAGAAATTTCAGCCTCATCACCCCCTATTCTATTTCAACTTCTTCAGTCAGAAGTGGAACAATCTCCATGATCTCCATAAGCGAGAAGGACTCAGAACAATGCTTCCCCGAGCAAATTTGCTTGCAACAACTAAAGTTGTCTTTCTTTCTGTGACGTTGGCACTAGGACTCCACAGTTGAGGGACCAGACGAGTCTGCAAAGGAGTACTAGGATGAAGTCGAGTTTGTCGTCGCTAGTGGGGGTGGTCTCGAACTCACAGATGCTGCTCTCATTGAAGTTGCTGCAAAATCTACGTCCAATGTGAGATTATTAGAAGAATATGCCTGTGAGCAAGCTTTAGTGATGTCCGATGACATTACGGGTGAATTAATGGGATACAACAGTTTTGGGTGGCTCAACTTAGAGTCACATACGTCTTTGTTGGCTAAATACCCTAATAGAGTTAAGCGGCTGTAACTAGGTTTTTTGCTTCTTGTCGATTCTGACATCCTTCCTAACTCCTAAGCCAATGTCACTGGATTTTTCTATGATGGTGGGAGTCATGCTGCTTTTTTGGGGCTGGGAGTTACTAACTTGGGTTTTTAAGCCAAGTTCAGCAATTATAGTCTCAAGACGGGAAATAATATAAGATGCTTGCAATGACTTATAAAAAGTGGAAGAAATGTATGATGGGAATGAGGAAGGAAAACTAGCGGAAGGGTTGGTTACCAGATCGAACGGCTCTGATGCCATTTTAAGTTACCAGATCTTATATATAAATTTAGGATGAAGAAAAAGGAAATAGAATACTCTGCTTTAAAAAGATAGTAAGAGTCTCACTAACTCTCTAAGAACAGCTTAGGAGAATCTCCACACTTAATTAACTCTCTGAATATTCAATGCTTTATTGAATAGGCAAGAAGCCAATTTATAGAAATACAGAGAGATAAAATCTAATTCAAAATTCAAACTATGAAATCCAAATAATATCCAAAATAATATCTAAAATCTAGGAACTAAATCCTACTTATGGATATTCCACTTATTTTGAAATATCTAAAATAATTACTAATAAAATAAAATCAGACTAATTTAATTTATGCACGAAACTTTAAACTCAATAATCTATCAATGAATGAATGTTTTCTTCTTCTGGCTATAACATATAACTGAATCTTAAAATAACAGTGTAAAGAACAAATTTTATTTCCTCTATCTCAATTTCAGAAAATTCTATAATTGGGTCAAAGTGAATAAGTGATATCAAGTCACCAGGTTCCTTTATATTTTTTATTTCTTGTAATCTTTTTTTTTCTTAAAGAAAAATTACCAAGTTGATGATATGCAATTAAGTTGACCAGAGGGACAATAAGAGCCCCGGCTGATAATGGCACTCCTTCCTGCACAACAACTGAAATGGACTGTTGGTCATTAATAGAGGTGACATTGTTCCATTCACAAGATTTATAATAACATGAAAGTAAAAACTGACCAATATGATGCTAGAAATACCGCAAAATTATTCTTTACCTGTACAAAATAATAATAATTATTATTATTATTAAGACATCCTATTGTAAATTTTCTTATGATATGAGTCTAGCAACATTAAAGCAAACAGGACAGCTAACTTTTAACAAATAAACAATCAGAGAAAGGGTATTTCACAGCAACAATTGCACAACACCATTTTGCTCTATTGAAAACCAAATCTTTAGATAGATTATTAACCAAAAAATCCTGCTCTATAATCAAAAGAAAAGACATTTCACAAGCTTCTGAAAAAAAAAACAAAAAAAAAAACCTCCAAAGTCCACTACAAAGAAAAAATATAGAAATTTGGAGAAGATGAAAGGAAAAGTTGTTTGACCAATATAACTTGATGAACATGATCTAAAGATGCCATAGTTACTCCAAAACCATCAGATTGTCTGGAACTGACTGCAATACTCAAGGAATAAAGCCACATTCTTCTTCCAGAGGGCTAAGTTGGCACTTAAATATAATAATGCATTAATATGCGTGTTCATCATTACGTTCTGGGCCAAATAAAAAATGAGCAAAATACATTCATGCCCTTTGTTCAAGTTGATGGAGATTTGGGTTTGGTCATTTTCTCTTATATTGACAATGGAATACTCAACAATAATATAAGAGTTGAGAATAACTAGTAGTAACTGAGAAAGATGAAAGTGACGGAACATATCAACCATTGGTGCATAAGTAGGCAATGGATCCTGCAAGAATCTTACCTCATTTATCTGTCAAAGAATGCATCTAGGCAAGATCGTCATTATGGGAAAAATAAAAATAAAAAATAAAATGTACATACTTTTTTTAAGAAAATTGCTTATGCCCGCCTAAAAAAATACACAGTTTTCTTAAAAAAAATTGGTATGTATGCCTGCAAATTGCCAGTTTGATTTAGAAAAGTACTTGAAAACGGGAAGATCTTTATAGGTGACCTTACAAAACACACAAGATTAACAGTAGTTGCCATCAGCAACTGAAAACAACAATAGGAAAAATGAGGGACTCTGCTATCTGCTAAAAGTGCAACTTGCATAAAGGTATAAATACGTTCATGAATGAATAGGATTTTACTTTGGTCTTCTATAGATATTTTGCATTTCTTCTCAATTGATTTTTTTAATAGAACCGATTTCCCAACATAATTTACCTTATACAGTAACTTTCAATTGGGTTCTATACAAATAAAATCACCATCAATAATGACCATATATCAAATGGAGAAACATTCACCTGTGAAAGACCATTATCAATAATAATTTTAATTGAGAACCCTAAATTAAAAGTTATTCACATATAAATAATCAAGTTGAAATGACAATTTCATGAGAACCCAAATTGAAAAATATTTCATCAGTAAAGACCTAAATTTTTTAAAATCTGAAATTAATTTAAAAAGAAAAATCCTATATGAGATACAAAACTACAGTTTTACCTTATTCATTAATTTCAAATATCATATTGTTGAGGTCAAATGCTTTTTCTCTTTGGTCTCGAGGAAATTCACACTCCTAATGCAGTAACACTGTCTTGCTATGATCAGTAGAGATGCCACGTGCCATAAGGCATTTAACATTTAGAAGAGTGAGCTTCCAAAGGAAAATTTACATCTTGAAGAGCACCTTCACATTAAAAAGTCTAAATCCCAATGAAATGAGCCTTACCAACAGTCTAAATCTTATCATGGCTTCAAAAATTCAGGAATCTGGCATTACTAATTCATCAAGCAGTCAAATACGTACAACAACTTTCTGTCTCTGCAGATTAGTTCAATCAGAAATTCCCATGAATCAGGCCTTGGCAGGAACCCATTATCCATCAATCCAAATAGCGCCATAACAGCAGCATCAGTCATTCCAGCCTTACATAGATGAACTAGCAGTTCATTTGAAGTAGCATAGTGAGGTAGAAAACCCCTATCAAGCATCAGGCCTAATAATCTTATTGTCTCTTTCAACTCACTTTTGGGTTAGAAAGTTTAGCACGATCCTGTAACTATTTTTGTTCAGGTAGACACCCTCATGAGGAAGATTTTTTAGCATCTCCAGCGCCTCCCCAACCCTTTCTACTCTGCAAAGCCCTCCAAGTATCACATTGAAAGTTACAATGTCAGCTTTGCATTCATTCTCCTTCATTTCTTTAAGCTATTCTATAGCCTCATCAATTTGTCCACTCCTACATAAGAAATTTATCAAAATAGTATAGCTTACACTGTCAGGTTTCAAACCAAAGCTCTTCATCTCATCAAATAATTCCTTTGCCTCCGGCAATTTCCCCTCTTTACATAATCCATTCAACAAGGTTGAGTAATTAATTATATTTGGACTGCAACCATTGTTTTTCATAAATTCAATTATGTTTCTTGCACGATCAGCTTTACCTCCAGAACAGAATCCTTTAATCAAAATATTATAAGTTAGTGGATCAAGGCAAGATTTGATCCTTCGATACCATTTCCTCAAAGAGTTCAAAAGCTTCTTTGAGTCTTCCACTTTGACAGAGGCCATCCATGAGGGTTGAGTATGTAATTAAGTTAGGGGAAGATATTTTAGAATTTCTCATTTCCTTAACAATTTCAAAGGCAGAGTCCAGATCTCCACTCTTGCAGTGGTACTTCACTAAGATATTAAATATGCAGGTGTTTGGCTTATGAATTAGACTCCTCTTGGCATGTAAGAGCAGCTGTCGAATGAAATCAATCTGGTTTGATTCTACCAGAAGATTCAGGCAAGTGCTGAGGGCTTTAGCAGAGGGCCTTTCCCGAACAATTGGTTGGATAGAGAGAAACATTTGGAGCACCTTTTCATGCAGAGAGAAGTTTGAAAAATGCTTCATGAGATTAATAAATATACCTTCATGAAATTTGCAAGTTTCATAGGTCATTTGATGTAGAACTCGATCAATAGCCTGAAGTTTTTTGAACTGTGAGTTTTTGGAGAATTGTTGCATATGTAGCGTTATTGTGGTTGAAGCCCTTTTGCTCTGCTGCCATATTAAATATCTTCAAGGCATGTTGGGGATCTTTTTCTCCTTTAATCAAGTTCATGGCAGACTCATGAGAGATATATTTATATTTCCTCCCAGTTTCTGCAGGACTGACGCTGAATTCAGGGGGAGGATCCAGTTTACGTGCAGCAGCTTTTGTAAATTGAAGGGGAGATATCCATGGCAGAGAAGATCTTGTGCATAGGAAGGAGGACACATGTTTGTGGCTGCTAAAAGACATTCGTGAAAACTTCATTATATTTGACAATTATGCACAGATCCCTGTCAGTTCCAAGCTGTGCATTAGTAATCAATAAAAAACAAGCACACATGGGGTCAAAACAACTTAAGCAACATCACTTAAAACATAAAAACGTCAAATGCTCCAATGTCATGATAGAGATAATAGGAAAGAATTAGTTAACAATTGCACAAGAAAAAAAGAGAGAAAAAGATACTGTTGGGACTTTTAAGAGATACCAAATAGATCCAGTATAATTCTCTGCAATCATTTACCTTATCCAACCAAAAACTGATCTTTTTGCTTAACCCTACAAGACAAAAACGAGTCCTACCTAAAATATACTCCATCAGAACATCTCATAATCACATGAAACAAGATTATCCATAGGATAATCATAACTCCTTTCAAAAATTAAAAGAAAGAACCGTGATTAAACACAATTAGAAATGAAACCCTCACCTGTACGATGAATGAAAGACAATGGTGAGGATTTATGTTGCTTTGAAGGAGGAGGTGTTCGAACATCTTTACAGACACTCGAGCAAAATCAGTTGCATTGCTATCCAGATCAACACGGAAGTGCTTGTTTGGATCTGCATTTTGGAAGCCCGAAACACCGTTGGCAAAAATTTTACCCATTTGAAAACCAAACAAGACATGGCAAAATCTAAACAGCGTTTTCCCTCTTAACCACGTTAATGGAGAAGCAACCTACCATTTGCATTGAAGATGCACGTTGAAACATTAACTGTAAAACACAGAATTTCAACCACCAGCATTGCCCGCAACCCTTTTCCATGTCTGCTTCTCTTCTTCGTTCTTGTGTGAGCTAATCATTCCAGTTTGAAAAGTGTGAATTAAGAAATCAACAATTCCATTTCCAAAAAATTACAACATTAAGAAACACCAAGAAAGAAAAAAGACACGGCACGGAGAATGAAGAATTCGAGGTATACTAACCAGAAATGTTCACAGCTTCACATCAACCTCATCCCATCTCCCACAGCAACAGAGCCACCGTCGATGGAGTAACAGGGGAAAGAGAAGAGCATAGGGAGGGCTGCCGTCGATTAGCCGAGGGCGAGGGAGGACTGACGTTAACAGAGAGACTTGAGGATGGAAGACCAGAATTTCTATTAGGTTGGTTAAAACAAAAAAAAAAAAAAAAATTTCTAAAAATACAAGCATGCAAACAATTGAGTATATAAAATATGTTCACTTCAAATACATGACATCCTCATTACAAAAACATTCCACGAAGCAACTAACCTAAACATTTGTGTTGAATACATCCTCATTAACTATGTCATGTCAGGTTCTTAAACACCTCATTATACACAACATTGTTGTTGCATTTTCAGATGTCATACCATCATCATGTAATAAAATCTTCAAGCCCCCCATACTCCTAACTCTTGAAAGTGCAACATACAACTATCCATGTGTGAAAACAGGCTCCAATAAATATATACCCACACATCATAATGATTGCCCCTGGCTTTTGTTGATGGTAATCGCAAATGAAATCGATAAAGGAACCTGCCTCCTCCTCATTCGTACCAGCAAATGATTGTCTAAAAGATTCATGTCCATCCTATGAATTAAAACCTTTTGGTTGGGTCTTGATCCATTAAGAGTCACTGCCTCTAAGACAGATTGACCAAGTTGTGTCACGTGTAAACGAGCACCATTACATAGTCCAGCTGCCTGATCAATGTTCCTCAACAACATTATAGGTGTCCCAACCTTTAGAGAGATCTTGTGTACTGATAACCCTGAGCAATTTATGTTATTCAATAGCTCAGGAATATAGAGATCTTCGACTCCCTCGTGGTCTTGATATGTCTTGTAAACAGCATCACAGCTAATTTCCCTGGAGATGATTAACACCATAGGAAACATCAACTCACCTACGTTTAACCTCACTTCATAATGGGAAATCCACCAAATTGTTATTTTCATGAGGGCAAAAATAACCAAATAATTTTGTCTTAAAAAATGCTACTACTTTGTCCAAAAAAATAACGCTACTATCCAATTCCAAAACCAAACATAAGGCTACACTTTATTTATTCTAAATAAAAATCAAAAAAATTTCCATTCAAAAAAAATCAAAAACCTAACGTCATAGTTAAACTTTTGACCAAAAAATTAAATGCCATAACCTCAAAAAAATAAGGACATCTGATTCTTACATCAAGAATAAATAAGGTTAAATAACCCGATTATTTATTTATTTTTTTTAACTTTCTAGTGTCCCAACTGTATATCAGTCAAACTCATTTTCTCATTTCCCTAGCTTAGTCACCTCTCCACTTGGCAAAAAAATGCTTAGTCACCCCTCACTGACACGCACTTGTCAGTCACTATAATTTGCATTTACCCAATTCCGCATAGTGCTAGACAAAGTGACAAACCCTAATTTAGCAATTCCTCAATTCCCATGGAAGTTCTTCCTCCCTAACTTCTAAATCTTCAGCAGTTCAGCTTCAGCTACGCATCCCCATCCCAAACTCCTTTACTCACCAAGCAATAAGGACCCATCCCCAGAAAAACACATTTCAATTTTTCTATTCCCCTTTCCTTTCCTTGACCACATCAATGCCAGCAAGCCCGACAATGCGAGATTGAAAGTCAGCGCCGATAGGTCTAATCCTATTTGCACTTTTAAATTTTTCCCTTTCCTTTCCCTATTTCCTCTATTTCCCTTTTGTTTCTGAATCTTTATTTGTGATTTTCATGTGCATTGTAGGTCTAATCCTATTTCAACATCATAATCGTTTCTGAATCTTTACTGCAAGACTTGAAGAAGTGCAATAACTGGAAGACCGTGTACGTCGGTTTGTCCAATACAAATGGTTAGCCACTTAGATTATTTACTTGTCTTGCTCGAGGATATGGTTGTCTTTCCCTAATTTGCTAATTGTATATTTATCTTTCTCTGATTTGGTTAAACATGCAAATTCGTCTTTACCTCTGTTTTAAAATTCTTTTCCATTGTCTTTGTTTCTGAATTTTGATTCTGATTTTGTTTTGTTATTTCTGATTCTGTTTCTGAACTCTGAAATTAAGTAGTTTTTAATCTGATTCTGTATCTAATTTCTGTTTCTGTCTCTATTTTCTCATCACACTTTAAGTTGAAGTTGGCCTATAACATTCTCTCTCATTTCTATTTGCTTAGATCTCTATAATTAAAGTATTCAAATATATTTTCTCATCATAGAGTTTTTAATTTTTTGTTTTCTATTTATGTTTCTGAATCTCTTAACAGTTAGCATGCAATAAATCATGCATTTTCCAGAACTGTGCTCTCCAATAAAAAGGGAGAGAGAATGAACCATTAAAGTTGAGAATGCAGACAATGAGATATACTTTAAAAAGACATGAAATGTTCCTTGGTTACATCATAATTTAACCAATCGAATAATTAAACTTAAATTATGTTTCCCTAGCTACAAACATTCCAGATTCTCCTCTTAGTATTCCTCTTTTATATTGTCCCAAGTCTTCTATATTCATTACAACGGGGGTATATATAATTACACAGAAGGAGAAACTGGATATGCAGTCATATAGATAAGTCAACAAATGTATTTTTATTGGTTACATTTTTCTTATTTCAGCCTCAGAGATAGAGCGCAAGTGGAACAATTACTGCGCTACATTATTGAAGAGCCACCCAAGAATGCTAAAAGCAAACAGACCTTCAAGTATGATGTTGTAACAGAAATTTTTTTGTTTTTAATTTTAACATAAATTTTGTTGTGTATGAACTTTGAATGAAATTTTTAGTTTCAATTTTCCTATTTCTGCAACCTCAGCATCTGATTTTTGATTTAGGTTTCCATTCATTGCTTGTGAGGTTTTCACACGTGAAATTGATGTTATTTTGAAGACCTTGGTAGAGGAAGAAGAGGTATATGGTATTTTTAGTTCATGGCATAAATCATTATCTGTTTGATATCATACAATTGCATTTTATTTGTATTGATATTTGCTTTTTACCCTCATAATTGCAGTTGATGAACTTACTATTCTCCTTCTTGGAGCCTGATCATTCTCATGGTTCCTTGCTAGCTGGTTATTTTAGCAAGGTATGTCTAATGATGCTGGAAGTGCAGCTCATAATGTGACACCTGATGATGCTGAAAGTTCGGCTCTTAATGCGAAACGTTGTAGACATATGTGATTTAAGTTTAAATTACTTGCTTGATGTAGCTTTCTATGCTATTTTCTAGGTTGTTGTTTGCCTAATGATCCGGAAGATAGTACTGCTGATGAACTATGTTCAAGTAAGTAATAAAAGAGCCTTTTAAGTGTAGAATTTGATGTTTACAATTTTTTTTGGATGAGAAATAACCAGATGAAAATATCAATGCTCTTGTTGTTGATGACTTTATGCAAAGAAACTTTTGGCGGGCACACCAATTGCTCTGTATTTTAGTTTGCCTTGTGAATTCATTTTCATTAATTCTTCAGCATTCTTTATGCAGGCCCATCAGAACGTTTTTGGCCAACTTGTTGATTTGATAGGAATCACATCTATTATGGAGGTGATCTTTCCATTTCAGAGTGGTTATACCATTAGTGAGATGTTGTTGATGTGTCAAGAATAAATTCTGTTAAGCTCCTGCATAGGTTTTGGTTCGCTTAGTAGGTACTGATGAGCATGTGTATCCCAATTTTATAGATGTGATGCAATGGTTAGCTGAAAAGCAACCTCCTAGAGATGATTGTTGATAAATTAACTCCTTCTGTAAGTGAAGTTGTCTGGGCCTGAATTCTTTGTTACCAGTGTTTTTTTTAATTATTAGTATCATTCAGACATTTTCAACATCAAGTGCCAGCAGCTGTTGTGTTTCAGTAGTAGTGGTTTTTTTGGGATAATAATTATTGCCTAAATCTTTGGGTATTATAAATCTTTACGAGTAAATCTTCACTATTTTGATCTACTACATCATAACATTACCATTTTTAGTATGAGAGATGTTCTTTATTTCCTGCCTGTGGACATGTTCGGTGAATTTACATGTATCCTCACTTTAGGGCGTTTTCTACAAGCTAATAGTAGTCCAGCTGATGAAATTTGACTTATTGATAAAAGAATTTGTTAGGTGCTTCACTTACAAAAAATTGTGTCCCAATGGGCCTATATAAAATAATTTTCAGATGATAGACCTAGTTTAACTGGTGTCCCAATGGGCCAATATAAAATAATTTTCAGATGATAGACCTAGTGTAATACCCCAAAATTTGGGATTTAAGGCTTGAGAATAAGGCTAAATTAAGTGAATTGCTAAGCCCCGGTTTAGCAGGAGCCCAAATTTATCCCCTAATGATTTGTATATCTTTGGGTTATTAAGAAAGTAAAATGGTGAATTTTGGAGAATATAATTATGCTTACAGTGAAATCGCCTATGAGGTAGTAAGCTTGTCATGTGATTTTGAATGATCAGATGATGAGCAAAAATTATGAAATTTTACAAGATGAAAGTAGACATCCTAATATTTAATTTAACAGGTCATATGACTCAATTGGAGCTATGTACAAAAAAATATGAATTTTTGAAGTCAGCACAGAAAAACTATGAAATTTCTGAAACAATATGCAAAAATTGAAATTCTGGGAATTTTTTGATTCCATCTAGCAAAATTCTATATTTTTGCTTGAAACTAGACTCAATAAGGGTTCTATAGGCTTTGGAATTACTCTAATTCAATTTTTCTAGAATTAGTTATGATTTTTTCAAGTTTAGGCAAAAATCTACCAGAATTTCCAATTAATCCGAATTTTTGGAAAATGATTAAAATATGACATAAGCTATTATAAAAGCATATTCCTTCTTCTTCCTTCAACTCAACTGACGTGTTTCAGCAGCTGAACATAGAGAGAGCTTAGAGAGAGAAAAGGAGGAGGAAAAACTTACAAAGGTAAGTGATTTCTTCGGCAAATCGGTTCCTAATGCGTATAACTCCGTTCCTAAGCTTCCTTTTCATATGACTTAAGGTTTGGAAGTTCAAATTTGAATATTGAGCACCTAGGGTTCAGCCATATCAAGGGAGAGCCAGTGGGAGCTTGAGGTAACTTCCAAACTCTTGTATATTGACTATTCTGACTGTTGTGGGCAATTTAATCGGTGAAATTTCATCGGATTGCCATTGGTTGTAAAAATGGAAAATGGGTTTCCCTAAGGGTTATGCTGCCCAAATTAATATTAAATGGTAGTTGTAACCTAATGGAATAGTCAATAAAGTGGTTAGGAGTAGAAAGGAACGTGTTTACGGAACTGAAACTGAAAAACCCCGATTTTTCCTGGAGTTCTTATAAGTTTCAGCCAGCTCTAGAAATGGGTCTTAGAGTTGGATTTTCAATGATTTGATGATTCCATTGAGTTCAGGAGCAAAAATTAGGCGGGGTTACAGTTGGGCACTTTTTCGGAAAAGGCTGAGAAAGCATAATTACGAAAATGCCCTTAAAACACTGAAATAAGGGCTGTCAAGGGCAATTTCATCTTTTGGCCGTGAATTTGATAATTCTGAGTCTGGAAATGGATTCTTTGGGCAAAAATATGTCAAGATAGCCTAGGTTAGAATTTCGAGAAAAGTACAGCCAGACCGGGTACGATGGGGCCTGGTCCCCGGGGGTATTTTAATAATTCTTCAAGATAGACTTATATAACCCCCAGAAATACTATGAAAGTGTATAAATGGTATATTTGGAATTGTAGGACCGAGCCGAGAGCCCGAGTTGCTGGCACGCAAATCGAGGAAAGAACCTTTAGGTAGGGGACTACCTTTACTTGCATGTATTTGATATCTTTGCTTGTGTAATGATGTATGTGATTGCTTTACTTGATTGTGTAGAGCATATTTGAATAAATGAAGCTCTATTTCTGTTTTCACTGTGGCCATAGTCTTGTTGTATGAAACATTGAGCACGCAGAAATGTCATTATGGGGCATACATTTAGATAAAGTTAACATGTCATACACATAGCATCAATCATGCATGCATTACGGTATCTGTTTCCTACTAAGATTCTCTCGAATCTCACCCTCCCCTACCAACAATTTAGACAGGAGAAAACAAAAGATATGTTGAGAGCAAAGAAGAGAACTACATGAGAGGAATGCAGTGGTGAAAAGAAGAATGGGAGATGTCTTCGTTTTACTGGGATGAGTTTAGACACCCTAGTAGCCTTGTGCGGCTACCTTAATCGTAAGTATCATGTACAAACCCCTATAGGGAATTTATGTAATCATGCACATACTATCAATATAGTTATGTTATTCCTGTGTTACCCATAGAACCGCATATCGTTTTTCGCAAATATTCTGAAAAAGGTTGAAATTGAGATAAGGGCGTGGCACCTAGTTTAACTTGTGTCCCAATGGGCCTATATAAAAGAATTTTAGGAGTTTTCAAGTAATCCTTCAATTAAATGTGTGTTATACATCCGTTATAAGCAGATATTGATTATATTGAGTTATTGATAAGTTAAATGTGTGTTATGCATTTGCCTTACTTTTGTTGTGAATAATTTTTGCTAAGTGTAGTTGTGTAATTTGTAGGTGAAACTGGAATTGCAAAGTGCCACTATCTCCCTCTTATGTTATATTTATGTCTGCATTAGAGGATTGGGAGTAATGTATTCCTGTAATATGTGAGTTTGAGAGTTAATAATTAATTTAGCTGTGGGTCTTATTCTATCAATTTATTCACCAAAATTCTACCATGGTTATTCCTTGACTGTCTACTTCCTTTTGGAGTGACATATTATGTTAGCTATTATTTCTCTAATCCAAAATTCTACGTATTATTCTATATACTTAATAATTATTAGGCTTTAGTGGGTTTTGATAAATTGTCTCCTCTTTTGTCTACATAGCTTGTTGTATTTCAGAATTCACATCAAGAATATTACATTATTTTCATCTAACTACTTTTCTCACATATTGTCCTAATCCACAAAGTTTGTTACTATGTGGCAAAGAAACTTTTGTGAAGCATGGCTTTAACTACACTATGAAAGACTTCATTTATTCAAGTTTTCTTCTGGCTTCTCTTAGTCTATACTATTATTGTTCAAAATAAAGTTATCTACCACAGTATTTTCGGCTTTTCTTAATAAAACTGCTGGTTTACAATAATTTTGGCACTACAAGTTGATCATTTCATCACGGTTATACTTTTTCCTTAAAAAGTATAACTTGCAGTAAGAACTTACTTCCCTCCAAGTAAACTCTTACCTAATACTGAAGAGATAATAATCCCAGGGGTCAAAAGAAGTGCATAATATATAGACTCTTTCCCATTAGTCCACCTGTCATGCTCTGGCATGTAACATACAAAATACCCAACAGTTAGCCAAAGATGAAAACAAACACCCAATGGATAAAGATGTAAGGTTCTACAATAGCACCCACCTCGAGCTACAAAAATAAAAAAAAAAATTTCAGTAATTAAAAAGTTTTCTTCGGAGATCTGACAGAATAGAAGTATCTGTTTTGATAGATCTCTACTCCAGTGATCAACCTATCATATGGGGTGGCATTCCATTTAAATATAAAAAACCTACTAATTCTTTTTTCTGATTCTTTTTTTTTTATTAAACGGTGACAAATGATGTAGAAATCTTAGTTCATATTACTTACTCAGTGATTACTTACTCAGTGTGGCTAGCTGTTCAACACATATAAAAATGAATATATTGAAATCTTATTTCCAACTTCAATAGGTATTTCATAAACGGTTATAAATGATGTCTCTCCCTTATGACAGATTACTTCCTCAGTGATTAATTCTGATTATGATGTTGAAGTATTATGAAGAGATAAAAATGGCGCATTGACATAGCTTCAGACCTATTTGCTCTGACAAACTTTACAGCTATGTATTCAAAACCCAACAAATTATGAAATAGCTATTATTCCAGTTGTATCTACAATTTGTTTAAACTTGGCTCATATGAGAGTATGCTGAGCTTAAACCGAAAATCCTTGATTTTACATCATGGAAATATGGCAATCCCATGTTTAAACACCTAGTCGAGGTTGGTTGATCCTCCTCACACCTTCCAATGGCATATTCCTATTGGAATACCCAACAATTAGCCAAAGATGAAAGCAAACACCCAATGGATAAAAATCTAAGGTTCTGAAATAGCACCCACCTCGAGCTATGAAAAAAGAACAAACTTTTTAGTAATTAAAAGTTTTTCTTCAGAGATCTGTCAGAATAGAAGTAGCTGTTCTGACAGATCTTTACTCTAGTGATCAATCTTTCATATGGGGTGGCATTCCATTTAAGTATAAAAAACCAACTAATTCTTTTTTTTTTCCGATTCTGTTTTTTTCCCATAAACGGTGACAAATGATGTAGAAATATTATGTCAGATTACTTACTCAGTGTGAGCTAGCTGTTTGACACATATAGAAATGAAGATATTGAAATCTTATGACAAAATTTAATAGGTATTTCATAAACGGTGTCAAATGATTTTATGTCGTCAGAATGGTATCCCCCACGACGAAGCATTGCCAAAATGATTTTTAATTTTGCAGTGCAGAATAACAGTCATGGTGTATCTGAGTTAATTGATTGAGTCTGGTAAATAGGAAGATTTTGTTAGATCTCATGTTTTGATGATAACAAAAGAATGGTTTGAAAAGGAAATGATTAATAAACAAGTTTGAACAAAGTAATGACAGGAACAAGTATCACTTGAAGTAAGCATTGAAGTAATGAAGAAAGGCTAAGAGAAAATGCTGAGGAACTTGATCAGAAGAAGGTTTTCTAAGGCATTACTCGAGGCGCTACTCGAGTAATGAGACAAAACTTGAAGTAATCAGAGACAACTTCCAGTAACCTGCCAACGTTACTCGAGGCGCTACTCGAGTAATAGTGTAAGTATTTTTAAGTTGCTCTCGACCTGCCAATGTTACTCAAGGCGCTACTCAAGTAACCATGTGAAAAACTTCCAGTTGCCATCAGGTTGCCAAAGATACTCGAGGAGCTACTCGAGTAACTCTGTTTCTAAAAAATGATGCTCTCGGCATTTTGTACCACTGCAACATTACTCGAGTAGGTACTCGAGTAACGCACTAAAGTAAGTGAAAAACTTGAAGGTGGTATCCGAGTAACTTGATATATTTTTAACTCATTTCCTCGAGTCCTTACTCTGATATGCAAGTATTCAATAATCTATTTTAAGTGGATTCCTCGAGTAGGTACCCGAGTATGAAGAGATAACTTCAAGGGAAACCTCAAGTCATTACCCGGGTAAGTCAAGCACAAAA
Organism: Inga laurina; assembly: GCA_963855925.1. NCBI lineage: Eukaryota > Viridiplantae > Streptophyta > Magnoliopsida > Fabales > Fabaceae > Inga > Inga laurina. Next base: position 34,920,623 of record OY979706.1, read on the forward strand.
AGTACAATTACTCGAGGTGGTACCCGAGTAACCTATGCAAAAATGAATGGATTACTCGAGTCCGTATCCGAGTAACCAGGTAAGTGCTCTCGGCCTTGAGATCCTGCAACATTACTGGAGTAAAGCATCGAGTAACCAAAAGTTTTTATAAAGGTTTACTCGAGTTGGAACCCGAGTAACTCATAAAGTTGTGAGTGCATTACTCGAGTAGGTACCCGAGTAAATAACTATTTCCAAAGGTTTGAAATTTAGTTTACTCCATGCACTGCCCGAGTAATCTTGTATTTATTGATTGACTTACAGTTTGACAAAGATTTCTCAATGTTACTCGAGTAGGTACTCGAGTAAACTTCATGTGATACTCGAGTAGCTACTCGAGTAAGCAAACCCAGAAATCCAGAAACCTTTCAAACGTTGAATATTTTGTTTTCTATATGATTAATCTTTCATTGTGTTAGTATTCTTAGCCTATTTACAGATGAACAATGAAGAAATCATATCAAGTAGTGGAAGTCAAATGAAACGTTCAAATGTCACCGACCGTCACCTACCACAACGTATGTTTTTCAAAAACTGGAAAAGTCAATAATGGCTGCGCACGCTCCAACGGACATGAAGAAATACGTTCCAGCAATCATTACTAATGTATCTATATATATGTGAACATCTGAACAGAGAAGAACACGAGAACACACTTACGAACGTATCACCAAGTTCATTACTCTGTTTTCATTATACTCTTGTTTCTATGCTTCAGTGATTCTTATTTACTCTGTTAAGAGAGATATTTCATTCAAACTCAATATTTGTTATTGAGGTAACTTAAGGTTGTAGAACCTTGAGTTGGGATTGAATTACAACTTGTAAGGGGGAGCGAGTGTCCAGGTGTAGGAACTTGCTTGTACTGAGGTGCCAAGAACCCTGAATCTTGGAAGATATAGTGAAACTCTCAGAGAAGCTCTGAGGACTGGACGTAGGTCAAAGTGGTTGTGGCCGAACCAGTATAACTCCTAGTGTGCACTTCGGTGATATTTCTCCTTACTCTTTGATGTTTTAATTTCAACGTCAAATTTTATATTTGCAACGAAATTTTTAAGATCACCCAATTCACCCCCCTCTTGGGTGAAACGCTTGCTCTAACAAATTTTACATGACCAAATCTTTTGACTATTTACTTATACAGTGTGGCATACCAAATAAAGTATGAAATAACTATTCTTCCAGCTGTATCTTCAATGCCACCATAAAGTATAAATCAGACTAACCTTTAATGATAGTACTATACCAGTTGCACAGTTGAAGTTTAGTTTCAACCCCCCCTCTAAAAAAAATTGACCAATGAAGTCATATACCAGTTGATTTAGTTTCAACTGTATGGGTTCTTTTAGGTAATGGGAAACCCTTATTTGCATAAAAAATGTCAGCTGATATACTATTTTACTTTATTCTGCATTCCTATACCAATTGATTTAGTTTGAACCTTACAATATGAAGATACCTACATTTATAACTTTTTAATTTATAACATGTTTATTTGGATTGAGGGACTTGGATATGAACCATAAGATTTCTTTTATAGAATGTAAAACCTAATAAATTATGAAATAACTATTATTCTAGCTCTTGAAGGTGAATAAAATAGTTTGCACAAGGTGAGAATATTATTACCCAATTCACATAATGGAAATATTGCAATCATTCAAAAAATCTGTTTTTGAATGATCATTAAGCCCTCGGTACTCCATAAAGTATCCCTTAGGGTTAGGGATGTGTTGGCATTTGTTGTATCTCACTATTTTCTTTTTGGCAACAATAGTCAGATCTTTGCTCTATTATAAAATACAAGTCATCAATTAGTCTGATTTCAAAATTTGTTTTTGAATGATTATTAAGTCCTTAGTACTCCATAAAGTATCCCTTAGGGTTAGGGATTTGCTGGCTTCTCTTATATCTCTTTTTCTCTATTTTGGCAATAATAGTCAGTTTTAAATTTGTTTGGGTTGGAAAATAACTTTTACAATCCCAAACATGTTTATCTGGATTGAGGAAATTGTGCTTGTAGCAGGGGATTTTGATTTATAATTATGAACTAATACTTTTACTTCATTGAACTAAAAGCTTCACATAACACTTTTTCCAGCCACCCAGTTACACTATTACAAAATACACCTCCCATCAGCGAGATTCCTAGCACAAACGATTACAACAAAAGACCAAAAATAGTAAGTTGTTTTAACATACAATGAATATGTTAGCCACAAAGAAACATTCCGCACTTCTGGCATCTACGCTTGCTTAACATGACATTAGACTTAGAAATTACTACTACACACCAAGTGGTTGCCAACCTACTTCTTCATGCCCTCCATGCTCTTGCAAGTAGTTCTCTCCTCAAAGGAAGCATGTCATTAAATGTAGGGTTTCAGAAAATCCAAGTTGCGTAGCTGAAGTTTCCAATAGTAGCCTCATTTGCAAAGGCAATCAAATGACCAATTAACCTCTAATGAAATGGATGTAGTTCACAAGTCATAATAGTGTGTAATAGGAGTACCTCCTTCCTTCCTAATGAGACCATACTGAACAATTAACACCAAGTGTTGCATAGTCTTAAAACATTGATATTCCAACCATGAAAAAACAGCATTGTCACCTTGCAATCACACACTTAACCTATTGCCACTGAGCAGATGTAGAAATAGTTAGAATTTCATAGCTCAACTGTAACATATTCATACAAAACTTTCAGTACAATCACTCAACTGCTTGTCCTCTAATTGGAAACTTATCTCCTGGGTTATGAGGCCATGGATTCTTTCCCAAGAAAACTGAACAGAAGAAGAAAGAAGACCACATATATCTATTTTCTCCAATAGATCAGAAGTAGTAAACAGTGGTATGACGAGAAAATGTAGACAAACTCTCACACATTTTGAATACAAAAACTCTTCATTACCTGAGGCACATGATGAATACAGCAAACCCTTTGGGATGTCAACAACATCCACCATTTTGAAACCATGCTCAGGCGTATCAACAATGTACTCTTGAACTGTTGTGTTTGCGAGGACCACAATATGGTACTTGTCATGAATGCCTTGACCATAAGGATTTGATGAGAATGTTTGGGCGTGAGGGTGTGGGAATGAGGATGACATCTATTTAAACTAAACAGATGTTGTGGTCCCACCATTTTGTGAATGCTGGCAAAGGGTGAAGACAGAAACAATTTGAAAAACAAATAAAATGAGAGAGAACCCGAACCGAAAGGATTTGATAAGAATGTTTAGCCGTCAGGGTGTAGGAATGAGAATGACATCTATTTAAACTGAACAGATGTTGTGTACACCAACCACATATTACCTAAAAAATATATTATATTTTTATATGTCATTATATTATGCAATTGAAGGGAAATCACCTGAAGGGGCGTGCATACTTCCTAGGAAAACAATCCGGGAACTGGATAATAATAGAAACACGTGGCCTTGACCGTCCCATTTGGTGTGGAATGCCTAGAGTTAACTCAATGATAATGAGATCAAGATTATGCTGAAGTTCATTTTTTTCCTGCTTTTGTTATATATAAGGCCCGCCTACGTGACTGAAAGCAGGAAAATATATGTGTCAAAAAATGAATTCCTTTCTTTTGTAATCATGCCTGGAGTATAATTGTGAAGTTCGTTTTTTCCTCCTTTTGTTATATATAAGGCCCGCCTACATGACTGAAGTTTGTTTTTTTACTGTCGTAGGAAAATGTATATGGCATGTACTCCACCCTATATAACTAAAGTAAGCTCTGAGCCATATGATGACCTACAGCTCCAACACGAAGCCAGAGGCAAGTCGTCACTGTTCATATGAACAGTGAAATGAGAGAGAAGCCACATAATCGCATGGCTTGGCTGGCTTTGATGTCATACACATTTATTATTATAAGGGGATGTTTTAATTAAAATTGAAAATAATAAGAAATGTTGAAAACAAAAATAATTACGTAATTTTTTTACACAAAATAGCTACTTAATATTTTATACTTAATTGTATTAGTTGTAGTTGTCACAATAAGAAATAATAATTTATAATTTACACAACTTTTATTAATTTTTTTTAAAAATAATATATTTGAAAATTTAAAAAATGAATTTTTCAATATTTTAGTAAATAAGGAGTGTCCTGTACTCTACTGACATTTGGGTGTGTTTGGTTTGAGGGGAGGATTGGGGAGGGTGGGGAAATTACAATTTTGGACAAAAGAAACTCAAAATTTACCCTCTTATTTTTTTAAATTTTAGGTTTACGCCCAAAATTTACTTTCTCATTCTTTTTAAATTTTGGATTCCTACCCAAAATTTAAATTCTTTCAATCTAAAAATGTAATTTATCCACTCTCCCATTTCCTCCCACCCCTCCCCTCCCCTCAAACCAAACGCACCCTAAAGATTAATTTTCCTCAGGGCCCATATGACAAACAGCCAACTTCTTCTAACAAGGTTTGCTTAATATAATATAATAAAAAAAATTTTGTACTCAAACTTATTATTTATATTTTGTACCAAACTTTTACATGCAACAACCAATGCATTAAATCATAAGAGATAAATGGTTAAGCTCATTGGCCAAAAAAAAAAAAAAGATAAATGGTTAAGCTACCTTTATCTTTCTCTTTTCCACTTGCACTTCCTTCTTCATATCTTTTAGGTGGACTTTGGCATAAATCAAAACTTACCAATTACTCTCTCAGTTCCCTTTTATAAGCAATTGTTCTTTTGGTTGCGCAAAATGAACTAATAGTTAAAAATAATAAATATGTCAAAAATGTCATTTTTTTTTTCTATATATGCCTCTATTTATGAAAAATGCACAGGAGAGAGAATAAGAGATAATGAGTATAAGATATGACTTATGAGAACAAATGAGTAATAAATTATTAGATGATAAATTAGTGGAGAAATTTCCTCCTCTTTAACGCCACCGTTTTTTTTAATAATGTAAAAAGTCCAAAATTTTCCTAGATGTGCATTTGGCAAATAATTTTTTTTTTGTGGGACTCAAAGCCAAATAAAATTACCTTCATCTTCGTCAAACTTCGTCCAGTATTTGGATGCAGAAAACAAAATTACCTTCATCCTCATTAAAGTTCTTCCTGTACATGATTTGGGAAATAAAATTACTCAATGTCGTCCTGAATTCGCATTTGGGAAATATTCCTCCCAAAATTCAAGCGAAAATATGGTGGGTGACTATTCTCCTCCCAAAACCTTACCTTCATCCTCTCGTATAAAAAAAACAAAAAGAAAAAGGCAACAGTGAAATGACATGGGCATCGATTGATGTAGACCTCAATATTGATATCACTTGCTTAGAGTCGGAAGGCATTCTAGAACCATCTATGGAGAACAATTGCTGTGTAGAAAAACGTGGTTCATTTTTGCACAGATGATACCATAGAAAACATGCCTTCAATTGACTTAAATCAACCCTTATGCGTTGATGTTGAAGAAGAACCATATGAAAGTGCTCCATCTCTTCATATGAACGAAGGTAAGTTTTTTGTTTTGACACATTACTCTATTTTTTATTTT